>OY740795.1:53526621-53834121 GCA_963514005.1 Raja brachyura
GCAGCTAAGTTCATTGAAACGCTGCTTTTGATTTTAGCGGGTGCCAGTAAAACAAGACTGCAGTACTTGTTTCCTAATTGACAAGGCTTTCCTTGGCGTCCCGACCCCCCCCCCCTCTCCACCTCCCCCCCACATCATGTTTTCTTTCTTCGCTTAAAGACATTCTGTTAAGAGAGAATGGTTGGCAACCCTGAGCAGAGTAGAGGTTGCAGTGTTGTGCTTCTGAGGAAACTGTTGAATTGAGGCATTGTGTTCTTGAGATAGCACACATATTTCACTGAACAGAGGGGAAGGGGAGGGGGGGACGGGACGGGACTTAAAAAGGCACCTTGTGTGCGAATATTGGCAGATAGTTGGAGGCAAAGAGAATGTGAACAAGGTCTAGGCAACCCCGGTGCAGCAAATCACTAGTTGAAAACCCCTCGCAAGTGGAGTTAGCTCAGACATTCCAAAGTCCTGACACAGCCCAGGGAACTCTGCTTCGCAGCTTATCTGAGGTTAGCCTGGTATTTCACATGCTGAATCTGCCACTGAACTTTCACTCACTGGACTACAATGGCTGCAGCTGAGTCTTGCACACAACGGGCTGCACGGAGCAGAGAAGTCACCGCTGGAGCGAGGCACAACAAGCCTGTGTGAAACGGGTTACAGCTGGAAGGTAAGGGGAAGGCTCCTCCTGCACCATGCTTCTGAACGGATCATGCATCACATATCTTGGGATGGAACTTTGTAATGTTCTTGGATTCCGCGCTTTGTCGCCGCTTTTCGAGCAGGACGCTAAATTGCAAGATCGCGTAAAGTGGATGGGTGCACAGTGGAACATCTGGATGTAAAATAAAAGTCGAGAAAAACTACTCCGCGAGATCAAACGATATTGTTGACAGAGAGAAATTGCAGACTTGCAATGCGAGTAGCAAATGTTAGAATGTGAATGCCAGCGCTCCAGTTCCTCTCAATGTTGTCACATAGTTATCCATACACCACCACAGACACTAAGCTTTGCATCAATTATTGCATCATTTGGGGGGGGGGGGGGGGGAAGAGTCTTTATTTGCCACATGCACTGGATATAAACTGGAACAATGAAGGTCTTACTTGCTGCAGGTTAACAGGCACATTACTCACAATAAGAGCATGCAACAATACTATAACCATATAACCATTACAGCACGGAAACAGGCCCTCTCGGCCCTTCCAGTCCGTGCCGACCATTTATTTTCCCCTAGTCCCATCTACCTGCACTCAGACCATACCCCTCCATTCCCTTCCCGTCCATATACCTATCCACTTTACTTTTAAATGTTAAAATCGATCCTGCCTCCACCACTTCTGCTGGAAGATCATTCCACGCAGCCACCACTCTCTGAGTAAAGAAGTTCCCCCTCATGTTACCCCTAAACTTCTGTCCCTTAATTCTCATGTTACATTAAATGATCAGCTATTGTAAGCGAGACCATGATGGTATAAAAGCCCATGTAGGTAGGGCACCGTGTCAGTGTACAGTGGGTTCGCTGCTGAGGTTGGGGTTGAGCATGGTGGCTTCCAGTTCTAATGACCGATGAGATCATCTGTTCTTGACTGTGGAGGCAACTATTTTCAGTCTCCCTGCAGCGGTAGCCCCCCCCCCCCCCCCCTCCTCGGTCATGACTGCCCATGGGTGATGCATCCTAGTTTGCAGGTGATGTGTGGTCGGATGCAAGCCTGGGCGATGTCACATGGAGGACAGGCTGTTGCCCATGCAGCACGTCCCTCCCTCCACGTCGCTGATCGATCCAAAGGAACAGCAGGGCCGTTACAGTTTGGCACCAGCGCCGTCGCAGGAGCTGCCAGAGCGAGGTTGTAGACAACGACGAACTTCCTTAGGGCCTCCGACTCCGGATTTTCTTGAGGTTTACTCCTGGAGCCTTTTCCATGCCTGGATATGGCCACAAGGCAGTGGAGGTTTTCCCTCTCCTAGATGGACTGCCTTCCCAGGCTGACGAGCCCCATCTGCCCGAGACGCATGGGGGCGGGGGCGTCAACCTTCCCGTGCAGGTCTATAGCACCTGCCCACTGCCCTTGCCTCCCTGTACCACCTTCACAATGGTGGAGGTGAGAGGTAAGCGTGGGCAGGGTGATGCGGGCCTGTAATAGTATTAGTAACCTTCTTGATTCAAGTTTGTCTAGTAGATCCTTTCAATGATGGGGAGGTCAGTACTGGTCATGAGCTGGGCAATGTCCACTGCTTTCTGCAGGCTCCCTTGTTTTTCCATATTTAGTTTAGTTCAGAAATACACAGTGGAAACAGGCCCTTCGGCCAACCGATTCCGCACTGCCCAGCGATCCTCGTGCATTAACACTACCCCACCACACATACTAGGGACATTTTCTTTTACATTTCTACCAAGCCAATTAACCTACAAACCTGTACGTCTTTGGAATGTCGGAGGAGAAAACCCATGATGTCACAGGCAGAGCATGCAAACTCCGTACAGACAGCCACCGTGGTCGGGATCGAACCCGGGTCTCGGGTGATGTAAGCGCTGTAAGGCAGCAACTCTACCACTGCGCCACCGTGCCGTTTGAATTACGGGACCAGCCATAACGCACCAAATCAGCAATTATTCAGATGTTATTCTTGTAGTTCCACTGGCTTTTTGTTTGCATGGACAATGAGTGCCGATCATCTACTTGCTATTCGTATCAAACCACAGAGTTATTTGCAGTGACTTAGCAGTACTTGTTAAGGTATATGAAAGTGTCTTGTTATCACCCCCTGCTCTCTCCCCAATTTTGACAGCTGAACTGCATAAGATAATAATCGCAAAGAGCAATTACTTTTCAGCATTCTTCGGGTAAAAGACCACCGTAAAAATCATATATCAAAATGAGAAATTGAATGTCGGACTTTGAACAGAAATTGAACAGTTGGACTTTTCCTAAACAAATTGGAGATTGTATTCTTTGGATAGATGTACATTTGTCCCGGAGTTCACGCATCTTTGGGTGATGCCTTGCACTTTCCTAACGGCTATTGTTTTCATATTGGCAGCTTCAATAATGGACATCAGTTATGAGGCAGCACTAGCTAATTACTGAACGCTAAACTCAATTAATACAATGCACACATGCCTCGGGAAATCTTAGTTCTTAAAGGGGGCACTGTATGTATTATAGCCTCTTCAGTCGTTGCATATATCCAATGGAATGATATGTAGGGAGGAACTGCAAGACGCTGGTTTAAATTGAAGAGAGACACAAAAAGCTGGAGTAACTCAGCGGGACAGGCAGCGTTTCTGGTTTGAGGAATTGAGTGACGTTTCGGGTCAAGACCCTTTATTCGGAAGGAGGGTCCCGACCCGAAACGTCATCTATTCCTTCTCTCCAGCGATGCTGTCTGACCCGCTGAGTTACTCCAGCTTTTTGTGTCTATCTCCAATGGAATGATGTCAGGCACATTATTGTGCCACAGATGCCAATTTGAGGAAAAGCAGCATATTTCCTGGAGTTATTTTACTTGAGCAAACATTAGAAAGTGAAATGGTTTGAAATGAAGATGGTTTGTTCTGCAATTAATTAGTTCATCTTGGTCCACAATCAGGAAATGGATGCAGGCAGTAACTCTCATGCGCTGGTAAATAAACATGATGTCAAGCACTCAGTCTGTTCCATCTCGTTATGTTCAAACACAGGAAGGCAGGTCGTATTTAGAAATTTGAGGGAGAGCAGTGACACACAAAATGCTGGAGTAACTCAGCGGGACAGGCAGCATCTCTGGAGAGAAGGAATGGGTGACGTTTTGGGTCGAGACCCTTCTTCAGACTCTTGAGGGAGAGCAAATGGTAATCAGTGTTGGAACACTTTGAAAAAGCTATAGTTTCCAATTCGTTGTTTCATGTGAGATGTTACTGATACAGGATTTGTAAATGTAAGGTAATTGGGAGAAGAAGATCAGAAATTATATTTACATTTTAACTTGTAAGTTAATTCAAATGAAGCAGTTGTTTTATGAAAGAATCGAACATGTACTGCAAGAAGTATATAAGACAACGGAATGGAATAATTGGAAACCTTTCAAAAGGAGAGGTGAGGAGGAAAAAAAAAGCCAAATTGATTTCTCTTGAGCTTCATAGTTTTACATAGAAAGATGTATAATTTTCCACGCAATTGTCTCGTTTTTAAGTCTCGACTGTCACTGTGATTTTTGCGTGTAAATTTGCGGTGTGTGTTGTTCCCCCATAACGGTCGGCTTGCTAATGAAGCTGCGGAACTGTAACAAAGGCTCACGATTGTGCTTGCTAATCAGTGTCTGGAATGCAATGTTGGAGGCACCGCTATCGCTAGCTCTTTCAGAATTGTTCTGTACTATTGCTTCAGCCCACACAGGGAATTGGAGGGGTATTTATTGGGCTCTATTGTGGTCAGCGCAGATTCCGACAGTTCCTCTTCCCTAATCACCACTCGCTTGTCACGGACATCACTCAATTGACCAGTGGTCGTTAAGGATTGAGATCAACGGCTTGTCGTTCTGGAAACTCAGTCTTTCAGGGAAAAGACTAGATTCCAGGATCCACAGGGAATTGGTCGATTGGTTTGCAAATTGGCTGGGCTACAAAAGGCAAATGGTAGTCTTAAAAAATAGTTTGGTTTTCAATGTTTTGCACTGTATGCCACATAAAGAGGGGCATTTTATAGAGACTGGTTCTGATCGCATGTCAGCAACCCGTAATGTTCTGCAGGGGTCACTGCTACGACCTCTTGTTTTGTGACCAAAAATGCAGGTGGTCTAACATAGAAACATAGAAACATAGAAATCAGGTGCAGGAGTAGGCCATTCGGCCCTTCGAGCCTGCACCGCCATTCAATATGATCATGGCTGATCATCCAACTCAGTATCCCGTACCTGCCTTCTCTCCATACCCTCTGATCCCCTTAGCCACAAGGGCCACATCTAACTCCCTCTTAAATATAGTAAATGAACTGGCCTCAACTACCCTCTGTGGCAGGGAGTTCCAGAGACCCACCACTCTCTGTGTGAAAAAAGTCCTTCTCATCTCGGTCCTAAAGGATTTCCCCCTTATCCTTAAGCTGTGACCCCTTGTCCTGGACCTCCCCAACATCGGGAACAATCTTCCTGTATCTAGCCTGTCCAACCCCTTAATTGGTAAGTTTGCAGACAACACGACATTGGAGGAGTTGTAGGCAGTGGCACAGCAGGATATAGATCAGTTGGAGACATGGACAGGGTAATGGCAGACGGAGTTTAATGCAGACTAGGGTGAAATGTTGCATGTTGGCAGGGCAAATGTAAGAGGACAGTATAGGGAGGTTGCACGGCAGTCGGGTCACGACCCGTGACCCGTACTGTTGCCACGCAACGCCTTCTGGAGTGCAAGCAGTGAGCGTCAGGTAACCACTTACTATGGCTGCCAGTGCAGCGGGCCCGTCTTATGTCCCAGCACCCGGACTCGTGGTCAGTGTTGGGAAGAGGGACCAGACTGTCCCCAACTCTGCTGCAGCTGACGGGGACGTTGCCGGGTTTTCGTCCCCGTGTGTCCGCTGTCCGGAGCCGCGGCCCCGCTCCACCCGGTCCCGTGTGTGGGCGCTGCCGACCCACAGCCCGTGACAGTGCGGCTGCACGAGGAGACGGGGCGGAGGATGGGCGTGGCTGGACAGTACTGACCTCGGGGCGAGAGTGGGGGCTGCCCTGAGGGATGCGCTTACACCTTGGTGGTTGGGTTCAGTGCAAAGATACTAGAGCATTTGGTTCAGAGCGATCAGTCACCCTCCACAAAAATTGACCATTTCGGCGGTTTTTAACAGGTAGGAAAGTACGTGTTTCGTGTGTTAACTGTGCATTGAGCTGTTCCGTGCGTCACGCCCTTTGACCCGATGACCTTACGTGCAACCCCCCTATACAGGAAATGGTAGGATCCTTCGCAGCATATATTTGTACAGATGAACACACAATACTGGAGCAACTCAGCGGGTCAGGCAGCATCTCTGGAGAACAAGGATAGGGGACGCTTCGGGCTGGGACCCTTCAGTCAAAGATGGGTTCCGTCCTGAAACGTCACCTATGCATTTTCTCCAGAGGTGCCACTGTACCTGACCTGCTGAATTGTTCCAGTATTTTGTGTCTATCTTTGATATAACCCAGCATCTACAGTTCCTTTATGTACAGATGGACCTTGGGTAGACCCAAAATGCCAGGGGAACTCAGCGGGTCAGGGAGCATCTCTGGAGGGAAGGAATGGGTGACGTTTTGGATCGAGGCGTTTTCGGTGGTTGCTGTAGCATAGCTCCCTGAAAGTGACAACACAAGTAGATAAGATGATGAGGAATGTGTCTGGCATTGAGCACAAAACTTGGGAACATGAAATTTTGTTTTGGCCACACTTCTAATAATGTGCGCAGTTTTAGTCAATGCATTATAGAAAGGAAATGGACGCTTTGGAGAGGGTGCAAGAGAGGTCCATCAGGATGTTGCCTTGATTATAACATATATATATATATATATATAACATATAAAGAAGATGTACAATTTAACTTCTATTTTGTAATACAGATTTTTTTTCTAGATAGGCAATAAATCTATTTAAAACATTATCTCTGTAAGTTGGTTATAGATAACAGACATACACAAATATACCTAAACTGAGGTCTTTAAAATGATGAAAGGGATAGGCAGAGTTGACATGGATAAGCTTTTCCCATTGAGGGTAGGGAAGATTCAAACAAGAGGTCATGACATAAGAATTAAGGGACAGAAGTTTAGGGGTAACATGAGGGGGAACTTCTTTACTCAGAGAGTGGTGGCTGTGTGGAATGATCTTCCTGCAGAAGTGGTGGAGGCAGAATGTATTTGCTATGAAAAGAGGTTGGATAAACTTGGATTTATTTCTCCTGAATTTAGGCAACTCTGGGGCAACTTGAGAGAAGAAATGGGGGGGGTGGGGGGTTGAAATAGTTTAAAGGAGATCTGAGGGTGGTAGGTGCCTGGAATCCACCTGGTATAAAATCTGATATGGTAGCAATATTTAGGAAACATTTAGTTTACTTTCGATTTTGTTTGTTTTAGTTCGGGGATACAGCGCGGAAACAGGCCCTTCGGCCGACCGAGCCCGCACTGACCAGCGATCGCTGCACATTCACACAATCCTACACTAGGGACAATTTTTCCATTCATACCAACACAATTAACCTCCAAACCTGTACGTCTTTGGAGTGTGGGAGGAAACTGAAGTTCTCTGAGAAAACCCACGCGGTCACGAGGGGAGCGTACAAACTCCGTACAGACAGAACCCGTATCCAAGGATTGAACTGGGGTCCATGGAGCTGTAAGTGCAACTTTACCGCTACACCACCGTGCTGCCCTGAATTCTCTTTAGACAGAAAACGTGAACAGGCAGTGAATGGAGCTAAACAGGCTACGTACAGGCAGACGTGATTAGTTTAAATTGGCCAGCAGTTTAAAAAACCAGCACACACATAATGGACTGAAGGGCCTGTTCTTGTGCTGCATTTTCTATATTCATCCATACACTGATTTCTAAAGGCATAGTTTGTGGGTTGTAGTTAAAATGAAGAAATAACATAAAAACGTCAGTATTTTCTAAAAGGATAAAGATTTAAAAAATTAACTTAAAAAATAATTACAATGTTTGAATTGATTTAAATATTTTGTTTGCAGCTGGTTTCCACTCTAATTGAGGAATGCTTACAATTGACAGAAAAGAGACATTAGGACAGCAATCATCAATAAAATGAGTTCATGGGATCCCTTGATTTTATGAATTTTTGAAGTGATATTGAGTAGATGCTGGTAAAATATGTCTTATTTGTGATTACATTATAAGGCATATGGCTTCTAACATCATATTCTCCACGACAGATGGACTACGCTCTTTATCGGTTGCCCGGCTGAAGGACAATTATTATTAAGATTACTGTGCAACCATTAAGATTCCTGGTGCCAACAACTTCCATCTGAAACACGTCCTGTTGTTCCCACTGTCTGTTATGTTTCTGTAATAGTAAGTGACATTTATAAGCGCATATTGAGCAACAGGATTTCGATAGCTCCTTAAAGACATGGTGAACAGGAGCCTCGGATAGGAAGCAACTTGGCAAAGATGAGCTGTGCTTATGTGCCAACATCTTTCCAGATATTACATTTCAGCTCTAATGTGAAGAACCGTTACCTTCCATAGAAACATAGAATCATAGAAATTAGGTGCAGGCGTAGGCCATTCGGCCCTTCGAGCCTGCACCGCCATTCAATATGATCATGGCTGATCATCCAACTCAGTATCCCGTACCTGCCTTCTCTCCATACCCTCTGATCCCCTTAGCCACAAGGGCCACATCTAACTCCCTCGTAAATATAGCCAATGAACTGGCCTCAACTACCTTCTGTGGCAGAGAGTTCCAGAGACCCACCACTCTCTGTGTGAAAAAGTCCTTCTCATCTCGGTCCGGCATGAAAGTGTATTCCAAGGCTTGAAGGTATTAAATCCTCAGGCCAGTTATGCCATTTCTTCGCAATTAATAACAAGAGTTAAGGGATATTACTAACGTGGTCACGATCAAAGTCCTCTTTGTATTTAATCTTGCAATTTTCATGTAAAACTGGATTCCTGTAATCTGCCCAAATTCTAAGCAAAATTAAACTGGTCAACCCTATGGCTCCAAAGGAAGCGAGATCATTATAGGAGTTTTTAATTTAATTCTAACCGTGACTCACACCGTTTTTTATTTACTACTTCATTTACTTGCTCTTTCCAGCATTCTCTGTTGTATTACTTTCCCAGCAATTGCCATTTCTGAAGAAGGGTCTCGACCTGAAACGTCACCTATTCCTTTTCTCCGCACATGCTCTCTGACCCGCTGAGTTACCCCAGCTTTTTGCGTCTAATTTTGGTTTAAACCAGCATCTGCAGTTCCTCCCTGACCATTTTTTGCAGTTCCTTTTGCCCTTTTCTTTCTTTTCTCTCTTTGAGACAAACCATCAGTAATGTTATATCACTGTGTGATCAACACTGTAAATGGATCGATTGTAAACATAGAAACATAGAAATTAGGTGCAGGAGTAGGCCATTCGGCCCTTCGAGCCTGCACCGCCATTCAATATGATCATGCCTGATCATCCAACTCAGTATCCCGTACCTGCCTTCTCTCCATACCCTCTGATCCCCTTAGCCACAAGGGCCACATCTAACTTCCTCTTAAATATAGCCAATGAACTGGCCTCAACTACCTTCTGTGGCAGAGAGTTCCAGAGACCCACCACTCTCTGTGTGAAAAAAGTCCTTCTCATCTCGGTCCTAAAGGATTTCCCCCTCATCCTTAAGCTGTGATCCCTTGTCCTGGACCTCCCCAACATCGGGAACAATCTTCCTGCATCTAGCCTGTCCAACCCCTTAAGAATTTTGTAAGTTTCTATAGGATCCCCTCTCAATCTCCTAAATTCGAGAGAGTATAAACCGAGTCTATGCAGTCTTTGTTCATAAGACAGTCCTGACATCCCAGGAATCAGTCTGGTGAACCTTCTCTGCACTCCCTCTATGGCAAATCCCTCTTCCGGCTGCAACTTTCATCAAGATAGTGGCTTTAACGTTGTGGAGCTTCCCTAGGCTCTTAACATTATCAAACAGAATTTGATCTCGCCCAACAGGAAATATTGGGGCAACATGACAAAAAGGATAGTTAAAGAGTAAGCAATTATAGACAATAGGTGCAGGAGTAGGCCATTCGGCTCTGCAAGCCAGCACGGCCATTCAATGTGATCATGCCTGACCAATTGCAGCAACATCAAGCAGCAATTTTGAGATTGAGGTAACGAGAAGAATTTCAGAACCTTGGCAGCTATATGGTGATCAATGGTGCATTGTTTACATTTGGTGGTGATCAAGAGAGCGTGATTAGAGAAGCATTGATTTATTAGAGGGTTAAACAACCGAGGGAATTTACACCGGCTGGGAGATTCTGGATACTGTTAAGAGGAAAACATTATTTGCGTTTCAAAGAGTTGTCACATAACATCGTTTTCACTTAATCTGTTAAATCTGCATGAAACATATTCTTTAAAAAAAAATGTCTTTATTAGAAGTAATGTATATTACAATGATATGCCAAAAATAACATCATACATTTCCTGTACCACTACTTATTTTAAACATATTCTAACAGTTTATTAGCAGACACCGTATATTAGTCTCTGAAACTATTTGTAATAACGAAGAAAGATGCAAAATGCTGGATTAACTCAGCGGGACAGACAGCATCGCTGGAGAGAAGGCATGGTTGACGTTTCGGGTCGAGACCCTTCTTCACACCCTATCTTGATGTTAGTTTCCTTCATGTCAGATGCTCTAAAGATCATAGCTAAAGAAACTGGTATTACAAAAATCTGGAGAAGTAATTCTTGATATCACAGCCCTAAAAGTCAATGTATTTGTCTGTTAATACCACTCACGTTCCAGGGGAATTATTTAAACGGAACATTTGTTCAGGCAGAGATTGGCTCAATGTACATGTTGGAGAAAGAAAGGCTGTCCTCTGAGGACATTTTGGTCCATTTGCCCTGTGGTCATTGTGAGGCTGAACATATAACTTAAAATGAATACTGAAACGTTCCTATGATTACTCTGTGGTGTATAGTTTAGTTTAATTTAGGGATACATTGTGGAAACTGGCTTTTCGGCCAACCGGGTCCATGACCTACCAGTGATCCCCGCACACTAACACTCTCCTACACACACTAGTGACATTTTTTACATTTACCAAGCCAACTTACCTACATTACTGTACGTCTTTGGAGTGTGTCACTGGTAGAACATACAAACTGCGTACAGACAGCACCCGTAGTCGGGATCGAACACGGGTCTCCGGCGCTGCAAGCGCTGTAAGGCAGCAACTCTACCGCTGCCCATATAGCTGAGAGTTTATAGTATAATTATGTTGTACAAATCACTTTGCAATAGGTTGCACTTTTATTTTGTATATATTCATATAAAGAACCAAATTGTAAATTTTTCCGCTAAATTTGTGTTTTTTGATATCCTTCGAGCATATCAGTCAAGCAAAAAGCTTTGTTTCTCTGATAATTGGCTATATACAGTTTATATACTTTCAAGAGAGAGCTAGATAGGGCTCTTAAAAATAGCGGAGTCAGGGGATATGGGGAGAAGGCAGAAACGGGGTACTGATTGGGGATGATCAGCCATGATCACATTGAATGGCGGTGCTGGCTCGAAGGGCCGAATGGCCTACTTCTGCACCTATTGTCTATTGTCTCTATACGTATATACATATATGTCTGACGAAGGGGCTCAACCTGAATTGTCACCCATTCCTTCTATCCAGAGATGCTGCCTGACCTGCTGAGTTAATCCATCTTTTTGTGTCTATCTTCGGTGTAAACCAGCATCTGCAGTTCCTTTCTATTGTGTTTTGGCCATTAGTTACTTCATTCCATTGTGTTCCCAGCCTTTCCTGGGATCCACCCTTTGAGTCCCAACCAATCTTAATGGCACCATAACTAAATAATTGGGAATGATTGTGAAGTATACATGTAGATGCGGAACCCAGCGTGGGGGAACCGCTGTGGATGGGTGGTGGCGGAGGGGAACAGAAGGGGGAGCCGGCATGCTTTGTAACTCTATCAGTGCCATCGGTGGCTGCTAGCAATGAATCTCACTGTGCCCAGTCACATGGGCCAATAAAGTATTTTCCCAGATACATCTTTACCCAGCTTTGTAAGTGTGCTAAATATTGCCAAGAAGCTGTGGGAGAATGATGTAATGAAAATAAAATAAAAATCTGGCTGAGAAGTAGCAAATGGCCGACTGTTAATATCTGAGGGAAGCAAGTACTTCCCGTGAGGCTTAACCTGGTCGTGAGCCAACAATTCATCAGCATCTCTGCCAGGGCTAGAACGGTGTGTTGGCCTATACCTGACTGGGACAATTGCAGTCCCGTGCTTCATGGCGCTGTCTGTCTGCCTCGCTCTTTGTCGGCTGTTTTTGTTGAAACCTCTGCCGCAGATCAAACTGGCCATTCTGCTTTTGCATTCAAGGCAGGCCGATATGAATATGTAAGATTATTTTATGCTGCCGCAGTGCATAAATTTCCTAAATTGGTTGGAACAGAACTGTGGGCCATTGTATGATATGAGTACTTCCAGCAATCCAGGCATAGCAAAAGGAAGTGATAATGGACAGAAGCTGCTTGCCAGCATAAGAGCTATTTGTGTTAGTTGAAATTGGGGGAATACTAACAATGCTAGCTAGTTTATTAGCACCTCATGGGACAATTGATGTATTTTTCAATGAAACTATATGGAGCAACACCTGGGTAAGGGTAAAAATCTGCCTGAAGAATATAAAACCATGTTTAGTTTTTTAGTTTAGAGATACACAGCCTTTGGCCCAGCGAGTCCGCGCCGACCAGTGATCCCCGCACACTAAAGGGCCTCTCCCACTTGGGCGTCATTTGCGCGTCATTTACGTGACATCATTTCCGCGTCACAACGCACAGCGTGGGATTTTGGGATACAAAATCTTCGTGTGGCAACTGCGTGACGCGCAAATGACGCCCAAGTGGGACAGGCCCTTAACTCCATCCTACACACACTAGGGACAATTTACAATTTACCAATTAACCTACAAACCTGTATGTCTTTGAAGTGTTGGGGGAAACCGGAGCACCTGGAGAAAACCCACGCAGGCCACGGGGAGAACGTGCAAACTCCGTTCAGACAGCACCCAAGGTCAGGATCAAACCCGGGTTCCTGGCGCTGTAAGGCAGCAACTCTAGCGCTGCACCACCGTACCGCCTCCATGGGTAGTAGCTAAATGTGGAAAATGTAATATATACATAGTGGTTGCTTGCATCTTCATATTGGGACCACTGACATTTCTAATTTATATGAATGATTTTGATTCAGAAACTAAATACTGTCTCAATGTATTGATGGTGCTAATCTTCATAGAGCAGTAGTTTGGGAAGAAATGCTTAAAAATCATTAAATGAACTTGACAAGACGTCGTCTGGACACACGAAACATTTAATCAATGAGATTAAAAAACAAATCTGCGATGTATGTTTACTTGGCATAGAAATGCAATGAGACTATTAACATTTTACCATTACGGGCTATGGGGTCCTGATGTTAATGATTAGTATGATTTATTGTTTATCAATGGCTTTCCTAACTGCAGGCTCCATATCATTCAGAGTTGTGCAAATATTATTTTAGTTTATTAAAGTTACACATGCACTTTACTGCAATCACCTTAGTTTATCAATTTAGTTTATTGCTAACCAGTTAGTGGAAAGACAATACATGATTACAATTGAGCCATTTACAGCGTATGGATACATGATAAAGGGAATAACGATTAGTGCAAGGTAAAGCCAGCAAATTCCAATCAAGAATAGTCAAGAATACATCATGAATAGTCTGTGGATCTCCAAACAGGTGCTCTCTGGTTGTGGTAGGATGATTCAGTTGCCTGATAACAGCTGGGAAGAAACTGTCCCTGAATCTGGAGGTGTGCGTTTTCACACTTCATCCCGCATCTCATTTGAACTGTGCATCTCTACAGTTTGAAAGGCAAGTTATGATATCCAGCAGTGCTGTTGAGACTTGGCCACAAGGCAGTTGACAACCAAGTAGTAGAAATGTACATAGCAAATTGAACTGCCTTGGTCCGGGCTTGTTTGATTTGACATTTGGGTGTCAGTATGACCTTAATATAAAGTTTGGTCGGGCTTGTTATTCAGGCTTGGTCTAGGCTTGTTAATCCTGTTCAGTTTTTGTCTGGGCTTGTGTAGGATTGTTCCTGCCTTATTCACAATGGATTAACAAAAAATCCTTTGACATTACAGCTGTTTATTAAGTGCAAATTGGAGGGACAAAGTGCCAAAGTGCATTGTGCTTGTAAAAGCCCTGTCAGCCAATGTCACAATCACAATCACAATAATACTTTATTAGACAAGTATGTTTTGCAACATACGAGGAATTTCATTTTCCAAGTCGGCATTACAAATAAAAAGCAAGCGAACACACAAAATACATTTGAACATAAACATCCACCACAGTGACTCCTCCACATTCCTCTCTGTGATGGAGGGCGAAAAAAAAGTTAATATCTCATCGTAGCTACCCCATGGTCGGGGGCCTCGAGCCCACCATGGCGGGATGATCTTGACTCTCTTAGCCGGCGCCGTTTGGACCTCCGCGTCGGGGTCATCAACTCCTGCATCGGAGGGATGTCAGCTCCCCCGCGCCGGATGAGCTGACCCCACGTTGGGGCTGGTCGAACCTCTGCGACTAGCCTCTCCCAAGACTTCACTTTCATATCTCAGTATTAAAAAAGTTATGGCCATTTTCATACTCGGAAATCAGCATCTTGTTCCCCATTGCCTTTCCATTGACTTAACTCAAAAGCTGTGATCTAGGACAGTCAAAAGCCCATAACTTTCTTAAAAATTAAGAGAACTCAATGACATTTTCAGTTATGATAGATTGAAGCATTCTGAAACAAATATGAAACAATCTTACTTGGATGACCTGAAATTAAAGCATATAATTAGTTAGTTACCGAATTGTAGCTAATTACAAAATTCAATTACTAGATCTAAACATCTATCCATTTCTTAAGAAATGATAAACATTTTTAAATTGCCTAAGTGTCCAAATAACATTCACGCAATAATCCACAATATAACATAATTTTTTAATCTAATTTTCATGAATTTATAGGCCAAATTGAAGGAATTTAGTGTTTAATTCCTGTAAATTAATGGCCATTTAAATCAACTTGCGAGTGGGTTTTAGTGGAACGCGGTGGATTTTAGTGGAACGCGGTGGATTGGACAGGAAAAATACAGCCGGTTCGTATATTTGTTTTGTCCCGTTTTCGCATGATGAAAATTTGATTAAAGGCTTCCTAAGAAGCAAGTTTTTATGTAAAAATAAACTGTGTAGCTTCTTTTATCGCCTACGTTAGGTCCGTTCCGCTGTCGGCGTTCACGGCTTTAGAAGATGATTTTTAAATTACTCTAGCTAATAAATTATCTAGCATAGTTTAAAAATACCTTCATAACACAAATGTCGGAGCGATTTCTCTTTAGCAACGAAATTGCCTGAGATTGATCGATTTGGACTGTCTGGGGGAAAAACGGCATTTAAAACCCGCCCCCCTCTGAAAGGCGCCAAAGTCGCGCACACGGGGAGCGGCAGAACTGCAGCGCCGCTAAAGGTAGGTATTGTAACATACCTACACTATGCCTCCTTGGAATCCTCTACAAACTTACAACATTCTCGTCCAAGTCATTAATATAGATGACGAAACACAGTGGACTCTTGTGGCACACATGCGAACACCATGAAACGATACACCAAATCCTAGCGTGACTGATGAAAGAACAGAACCATTTCCTATTTCAGAAAGAAACATTTTATAATCCACGGACATATCTCCAATGATGTATAATTAGCTGGGGTACACAAAAGGCTGGAGAAACTCAGCGGGTGCAGCAGCATCTAAGGAGCGAAGGAGATAGGCGACGTTTCGGGTCGAGACCCTTCTTGTATAATTAGCTGATTATTCCATTCTCTTTACATTTTTTGGTTTATTTTCTCTCCCTCAATATTATTTTCAATCTATATAAAAATTAAAAAAAATATAGAAGTATAATTATTATCCAATTGATAATACAAACAATATAAATAATGTATGACTACAACAAAGTCTCGATCCGAAACGTCGCCTATCTCCTTCGCTCCTTAGATGCTGCTGCACCCGCTGAGTTTCTCCAGCTTTTTGTGTAACCCTCGATTCTCCAGCATCTGCAGTTCCTTCTTTAACAAAATGTTTTTAATTATGTATTTACTTCTAATAAAAACATTTATTTTAAAAAAAAAAGAAAGAAACAGCCCAAACGTGCATGGAACTCTGAGACCTCCAAGGAGCTTGGGGAAATTCTAAAAACCAATGATCAAACTGAAGTTATAGTTGTCGTTGCTCATATACGCACATTGATAAATAAGGTGATTGTTGCTGAAACTTTGTTTGTTGTAGGGGAGGAGACTGCTATACATCTCCAGCATGGAGATGTATAACACTATGGATAATAGTGTTGTGATCCTTTTGCATAGCTGACTCGTGAAACGTGGCTGCTCCTCAAATAATGTACGTTTCAGACATTCAGTTTACACAAAGAGCATTACGTTTCAACGTCAGGGTTTGGGTTTATTCGTGTCGCCTGTACTGAGGTACAGTGAAAAGCTTTGTTTTGCATGCTGTCCAAATAGTTCATATACCATACATACATACAATCAAGTCAAACTCAAGCACAGTAGATGGAGCAAAGGGGAAGATACAGAGTGCACAATATAGTTCTCAGCATTGCAGTGCATCAGTTGCATATAGAAAGTCCAATGTACACCATGGGGCAGAGATGAATCCGTCAGTACCCTAGCTTTTGGAAGGACGGTTCAGAAGCCTGATAACAGAGGGAAAGAAGCTGGTCCAGAGTCTGGTGGTGTGAGCTATCAAGCGTCTGTACCTTCCGCCCTACAGTTAGCAATGTTACAAAATTTTGAGATTTTAAAAATCAAGTCTACAATTTATCCCATCGGATAAAGCATAAAACGAAGTTTAATTTGACACCTAATTCACTTTCATATCTTCAGTATTAAGAAAGGTATGACCATTTTCATACTCGGAAATTAGCATCTTGTTCCCCATTGCCTTTCAATTGACTTAACTCAAAAGCTGTGATCTAGAACAGTTAAAAGACCATAACTTTCTTAAAAATTAAGAGAACTCAATGAAATTTTCAGTTATTATAGATTGAAACATTCTGAAACAAATATGAAACAATCTTACTTGGATGACCTGAAATTAAAGCATATAATTAGTTAGTTATCTAATTGTAGCTAATTACAAAATTCAATGAGTAGATCTAAACATCTATCCATTTCTTAAGAAAAGATAAACTTTTTTTAAATTGCCTAAGTGTCCAAATAACATTCACACAATAATCCACAATATAACATAATTTTTAAATCTCATTTTCATGAATTTCTAGGCCAAATGGAAGGAATTTAGTGGTTAATGCCTGTAAATTAATGGCCATTTAAATCAACTAGCGAGTGGGTTTTAGTGAAATGCGGTGGATTGGAATGTTGCGGTTTGCAGTGAAGTCGGGAGGGAAAATACTGTTGGTTCATACATTTTTTTGGACCCCATTTTGCAACATGAAAATGTTATTAAAGCCTCCCTAAAAACCAACTTTCAATATAAAAATAAACCGCGAACCTTTTTTTCTCCCCTACGCAAAATCCTTCCCGTTGTCGTCGCTCACGGCTTTTGAAGGTGATTTTTAAATTACTCTAGTTAATAAATAATCTAGCATAATTTAAAAATACCTTCATGAATGAAATGTCGGAGCGATTTTTCTTCCGCAACGAAATCGCCCGACATGGATCGATTTTCCCAGTCTGCAGAAAAACGGCACTTTAAGCCCGCCCCCCTCAAAGGCGCCAAAGTCACGCACACGGGGAGCGGCAGAACTGCAGAGCTGCTCAAGGTAAGTTTTGTAACATACCTACTACATTGAGAAATAACCCTTGTTTAGTCAGAGTGTGGTGAATCTATGGAATTCTTTGCCACAGAAGGCTGTGGAGGCCAAGTCAATGGATATATTTAAGGCAGAGATAGATAGAATCTTGATTAGTACGAGTGTCAGAGGTTACGGTGAGAAGGCAGGAGAATGGGGTTAGGGGGGAGAGATAGATCAGCCATGACTGAATGGTGGAGTAGACCTGATGGGCCGAATGGCCTGATTCTACTCCTCTCACTTCTGACCGTGTGACTATATGCAGTCACGTACATGTGGAGAACGCAGCATGTTCTACACTTGAAGGTTTATTGTAGCCACATTAATTTTCGCAAGGAAACATTTAGGTGATTGGAGCCCATGCTTGCCCATTCCTGTCTCCTGAAACTGGCTTGTACTAGAACCCAGTTGGCACTGGGCTAATTGGGGGTGGCCAAGTCTGTGTGTAGTTTCTGAAACTGACCTGAAATACTCTTCCAAGAGTCATTGCTGGCTATCATTAAACACCCCGATACTTCCTCCCAGGAACATGCTGTCAGCAATGTAGCTTCCAATATAGCATGGAAAAGTCTCGTTTCATTTGCTGATGAGGAGCTAGAGATTATACAGCGAGTGTTGGTGGTTTTATGGTCCAATTTAAACGAAATTAGGAATCCAGTTTCTGTTAGCCTTGGGCTACATATTCTATTGCAGTGATTGTTCCCATGCCTAATTTGGGCCACTCTATTCCAATTCCCTCCTGATACGCCACAAAGTAAAGCCAGATTTAATCTCAATTTTCCCCGATTTAAAAAAAAGTTTTTTTTGGTACTACTTTTGCTGTTATGTCTGTTTCTCGATGTAAGATCCTCTGAAGTCCATTATTAATGGTTCATTGCAAAGGTCAAATGCTGCATTCCTGTTCCTGGACGGACTTGCTGACCACAATGATGGGGTTTGTTTTTTGCACTGCTAAAGATGGGGGGGAAATAGAAGATGGCGCTGAAGGCAGACAAATCTCCAGGACCTGATGGGATCTGTCCCAACTTATTGAGGGAGGCAGGAGAGGAGATTACAGGAGCTTGATGAGGATCTTTGTTTCTTCTCTAGCCACAGGCAAGGCCCAGGAGGTCTAGAGTTGTTCCTTTGTTTAAGAAGGGAAGTCGAGAGGATCCAGGGAACTATAGGCCTCACGTCAGTGGCAGGGAAAATATTATAGCAAATTCTTATTTTTGCTTATGGAGGATGTGTCAGGCAATAACAGAAGCAATTCCCAATTGGGCAATGCTGCCCTAATTTGACACAAGGAAGCAACTGACAATGTTGTCAAAATTGAGTTCTTGCTTGTTTTAGGGTATTTGAGATATGCTCTACACAATGGTGAGCAAAATAAGTCTTCTCTGAGTACAATTTGAAAATATTGATACCCGAGAAGTAAGAAATTCCATCACAGAGAGTTGACAGAAAAACATGTTTTCCTCATTTACAAGAAAACGCCTTTGCCAGTTGCTTCCTTTTGTCGAAGGAGGACAGAATACCCCATAGGACTTCAGCGTAGCATTATCAAGCATAATGCTTGACTGTTGACCAAAAGCTTGGTCACACAGGTAGGTTCAAGGACATGTGTAAAAGTGGAATGAAAGTTAAAGAAGTGGGGAGGGTTAAGGATGGAATTCAGATCTTAATATATTACTTTAAGAGTATATCAAGAGAAATGCCGGGGGTTACACAAAAAGCTGGAGAAACTCAGCGGGTGCAGCAGCATTCAAGGAGCGAAGGAGATAGGCGACCTTTCGGGTCAAGACCCTTCTTCAAGAGAAATGCCTACAGGTACTGTATAGAATGCTCAAGTCCAGAGATCACTGAGATGATTGAGAATGTTATTTTGTGAGCTGAGGTAGAGTAAAACAAGGCAACAAGATGAAAGGTTATGGGGTGGGGGCAGTAGGGGAGGGGTCCTTCTATACAATAGGATACTGTATTTTTTATGGATCTATGCACCTACGGCAGAATGTAAGCATAGCTTCAGGAAGTACATTTATATTCCAAGTTGAATTCCATTGAATTTGAAGTTTTAAATCTCCACAGTCTAACCTTTGAAAAATCTTGCTCGGATTTTATACAGTGGAACACCTTCGCTTCAGATGGTACTATCGACCCTCATTGCACCAATGCTTTTCTGCATCCTACCCTTCACACAATGAAACATTGTAAAATGTCCACAATTGTATTGGTGTCTTGTATTAATTACATCCCTCTATCTTTGCATACAACAGCCTTCCATGGCTTTCCACCACTCAAGTCATTGAATTCAAATTGCGTTCATCTTCATTAAGACCATAAGATATAGAGTCATAGAGTGATACAGTGCGGAAACGGGCCCCTCGGCCCACCTCGCCCGCACTGACCAACAATGTCCCAGCTACACCAGTCCCCCTTGCCTGCGCTTGGTCCATATCCCTCCAAACCTGTCCTATCCATGTACCTTTCTAACTGTTTCTTAAATGATGGGATAGTCCCAGCCTCAACTATCTCCTCTGGCAACTTGTTCCATACACCCACCACCATCTGTGTGAAAAAGTTTCCCCTCGGATTCCTATTAAATCTTTTCCCATTCGCCTTGAACCTGTGTACTCTGGTCCTTGATTCCCCTTCTCTGGGTTAAAGACTCTGCATTTACCTGATCTATTCCTCTCATGCTTTTGTTTAACTCTATGTGATCTCCCTTCATTCTCCTACGCTCCATGGAATAGAGACCCAGCCTACTCAACCTCTCACACCCTCTAGTCCTGGCAACACCCTCCTAATTCTTTTCTGAACTCTTTCAAGCTTAATAAAATCTTTCCTATAACATGGTGCCCAGAACTGAACACAATATTCTAAATGTGGTCTCACCAACGTCTTATACAACTGCAACATGACCTCCCAACTTCTATACTCAATACTCTGACTGAAAGACACCAAAGTGCCAAAAGCCTTTAGAAGCAAAATTAGGCCTTTCGGCCATCTAGCCTGCTCTGCTATTTGATCACAGCTAAATCTATTTTCCCCTCTCAATCCCATTCTTCTGCTGTCTTCCCATAATCTCTGACATCCTTGCAAATCAAGAACTTGGCTTTGTTTAAAACTACCCAGTAATGTAGCCTCCACCACCATCTGTGGCAATGAATTCCACAGATTCATCACCCTTTGGCTAACAAAATTCCTCCTCATCCCATTCAAAAGGTACGTCCTTTTATTCTGAGGCTGAACCCTCTGGTCAAAGACTCTCCCAGTGGTGGAAATATTCTCTCCATGATCACTCTATCTAGGTCTTTCATTATTCAATATATTGCAATGAGATCCCCCCTCATCCTTCTAAACTCCAGCGACTACATGCCCAGAGCCTTTAAGTGTTCACCCAATAATCCACGGATTCATTCTCGTGAACCTCATCTGGACCCTCCCCAATAGTATTTTTGCTTCTCATTCCTTTCACTAATTTCTGATTGTGGACCCTTCAGCTATTCTGCTTTCAATTGATAAATATTCATCCAAAATAATGTGTGGACGTCTGGATTTTGGGTATTATATTAATCTGTGTGATTTGATTTGAGGATTTGGTGACATGGTGTTGCCAATATTTTGCAATGAGTGGCTGCTGATGAGTGATAGAGTCATAGAGTGTTACAGTGTGGGAAACAGGCCCTTCGGCCCAACTCGCCCACACCAACCAACAATGTCCCAGCTACCCTAATCCCACTTGCCTGCACTTGGTCCATAACCCTCCAAACCCGTACTATTCATGTACCTGTACAACTGTTTCTTAAACGATGGGATAGTCCCAGCCTCAACTACCTCCTCTGGCAGCTTGCTCCATACACCCGCCACCCTTTGTGTGAAAATGTTACCCCTCGGATTCTTATTAAATCTTTTCCCCTTCACCTTGAACCTGCATCCTCTGGTCCTCGCTTCCACTACTCTGGGTAAAAGACTCCGTGCATCTACCCGATCTATTCCTCTCATGATTTTGTACACCTCTATAAGATCTCCCCTCATCCTCCTGTGCTCCATGGAATAGAGACCCAGGCTACGCAACTTCTCCCTATGGCTCACACACGCTAGTCCTGGAATTTCTTTAGTCAGAGGGTGGTGAATCTGTGGAATTCTGCCACAGAAGGCCATGGAGGCCAAGTCAATGGATATATTTAAGGCAGAGATTGATAGATTCTTGATTAGTACAGGTGTCAGGGGTTATGGGGAGAAGGCAAGAGAATGGTGTCAAGAGGGAGAGATAGATCAGCCATGATTGAATGGTGGTGTAGACTTAATGGCGGAGTAGAACTGATAGGCTGAATGACCTAATTCTACTCCTATTCCTTATGACCTTATGACCTCAAGGCTCATCTCCAGCTCACCTTAAATACTGGGAGGGAGGAGTGAGTCGGTGGCACTGGCAGATGCTGGACAAGGAGCCAGTAGAAGGAGTTCCAGGGGGTTTGTCCTCCCACGCCATCAAGGTCGGCTGCAGGAGGTGCCCCGGGGCAGGAAGCTGAAAGAACGCAGGAGAGGGACGGCTCGTGGGTGAACTGTGTGATGGGGACAGGCTGATGAGCCAACGACGGGCCATGGACAGGCGGTGCGGTCGGCGAGACAAAGGCTAATGCAGTGAGAACTAACCCTTCTTTAGTCAGAGGGTGGTGAATCTGTGGGAATCTTTGCCACAGAAGGCTGTGGAGGCCAAGCCAGTGGCCATTTGTAAGGCAGAGATAGATAGATTTTTGATTGGTACGGGTATCAGAGGTTATGGGGAGAAGGCAGGAGAATGGGGTTAGGAGGGAGAGATAGATCAGCCATGATTGAATGGCGGAGTAGACTTGATGGGCTGAATGGCCTAATGCTACTCCTATTCCTTATGACATGATAAAGAGGGGGGAGGGGGTGCTGAGAACAAAGAGGAGTTGGACGGGGGAGGGGGGTGCCGTCGAGAATAACGGGGGATTACCAGGACTCTCATGAGTACTTAATAACTTTGTCAGCACCAGACACGTGTGTACTCCTTGTGTACTTTGTGCATTCTATGCAAAGACATGGAAATTCCCGGGATGGCGGGACTGTCATATGCTGAGAGAATGGAGCAGCTGGGCTTGTACACTCTGGAGTTTCGAAGGATGAGAGGGGATCTCATTGAAACATATAAGATTGTTAAGGGCTTGGACACGCTAGAGGCAGGAAACCGCGATGCCGACAGACAGGAGGCCGAAGCAAAGAAGCCAAAGCCAATGAAACGAGGCCGAAACGCCAATGAACCAAAATAGTCCGAAGACGAAACGCCTACTAACTGAAAGGGCGGGACGCCTAAACGCAAACTAACTGAAAGCGCATGACGCCTAAACGCCTACGAACCGAAAGGCTGCGTCGCCTAAAAGCAAACTTACCGAATGGCCGCTCAGTCGATATGCCGCCTACCCGAAAGGCGGCGTCGCCTACAGGCCAACGGACCGACAGCCGCTCAACAGAAAAGTCCAATAATGGACTTGGCGATGCCGTGGTGGCGGGACTAGTCAGCGATTGGTCCAGACCCCCAAATCCATCACATTACAGTGAAAGCATGAACATTGGCCCAAACATCCGCTCCACCCGACCCGCAACCCGCGGAGGGTGGCCGTGGGAGAGTGGGGGCTGTCCCGAGGGATGCGCACCTTCGGCCGCTTTCAACTTGGTGCTTGGGTTCAGATTGCCCAGTCACCTATGGCTTGTGTGAGAAATGACCCCCACGCCCCCGTCTCCCTCTTCTCTCTCCCCTCTTCTGCCTCTCCCCCTCTCTCTCTCTCCCTTCTCTCTCTCCATTCTCTCTTCCTTCTCTCTCCTCCTCTCTCTCTCCCTCCTCTCTCTTCCCTTCTCTCTCTCTCCCCCTTCTCTCTCCTCCCCTCTCCCTTCTCTCTCCCCTTCTCTCCCCCTTCTCTCTCTCCTCTGTCTCCACCCGCGGTAGCGTCCCCTACCCCTCCCCCCCCCCCCCCCCCGACCCCCGGTCTTTGACACCCACACAGGGTGATTCACCCCGGCCGCGGGGACAGACGGTTTATTTATTACCGTCTCGGTGTTTGCGGAACGCACCCAAGCTCCCGCGCACAAAACAGGGAGCATCTCTGGAGAGAAGGAATGGGTGACGTTTCGTGACGAGACCATTCTTCAGAGTGCGTCTGAAAGGTCTCGACCCGAAACGCCACCCATTCCTTCTCTCCAGAGATGCTGCCTCTTCAGCTGAATTACTCCAGCATGTTGTGTCTATCTTTGGTGTGACAGTTGTGTCATTTCATCGGCTTTGTGTATTGCGCGCCCAGGAGAGAAGCTGGACATGCCGCTTGCATCTATTCAAATATGTGCGCTCAAATTGAAATCCCACATTAACCATGTGCCCGAATGTAAGAACGATTTATGCCTGTAATACATGATATACATGGTTAATTAAATGGTGTATAGAGTATCAATATATTGAAATAATTAATGAAGAGCACATTTGCTATTAGGCTAAATGAATGAATGAATAGGCCAAGTATTCACATACAAGGAATTTGCCTTGGTGCTCCGCCCGCAAGTGACAACATGACATACAGTGACAGTTAGGAATGACACATAAAACATGAAACATTAATAATAAAACATTATTGATTAAACATAGAATTACGTAAAATACCAGAGTAAAAGGAGCCAACAGATTTTTGGTTATTGAGTAGAGCAACTACTCGTGGAAAAAAGCTGTTTTTATATCTGGCTGTGGCAGCTTTGACAGTCCGGAGTCGCCTTCCAGAGGGAAGTGATTCAAAGTGTTTGTGGCCAGGGTGAGAGGGGTCAAAGATGATCTTACCCGCTCGCTTCCTGGCCCTTGCAGTGTACAGTTCATCAATGGAGGGAAGGTTGCAGCCAATAACCTTCTCTGCTGATCGGATGATTTGCTGCAGCCTCCGGATGTCGTGCTTGGTGGCCGAGCCAAACCATGATGGAGAAGGTGAGGACAGACTCTACGATGGCCGTATAGAATTGGACCATCATTGCCTGCGGCAGATTGTGTTTCCTCAGCTGCCGTAGGAAGTACATCATCTGTTGTGCCTTTTGGACTGTGGAATCGATGGTGGCCACCCATTTAAGGTCCTTGGAGATGATGGTTCCCAGGAACTTAAAAGACTCCACAGATCTGACTGTGGTGTTGTCGATGGTGAGTGGGGTGAGGGGAGGGGGAGCTCTCCTAAAGTCTAGAATTTACTTCAAGAGGAGCGAGCATGGACACCTTAATTTTGCCCAGAGAATGCAGAACACTGATCAAAAGCAAAACATGTCAAATCTACACTCTACACTCCGAACAATAGGGTATATGTTTGTGGATTTCAAAGAAAATGGTCCAAAGTCACAGTGAAAGCTTCAGAATCCTGTTTGGGTTTGAATGGTTAATTGAGCTGGACAAGGGAATAAGTCCAGGGGACATACCGTGGCCTGGGTTTACCGTTTAAGTCATATTTTAATGCTGATGACAAGATGTTGAGGGGAGCCCTGCTCAGCTGTGGGAACTAAACCTGACCCAACCACGGCTCATCAAAACCAATTCCAGTTCCGATAGATGGACACAAAATGCTGGACTAACTCAACGGGACAGGTAGCATCTCCGGAGAGGAGGAATGGGTGACATTTCGGGTCGAGACCATTTCTTCTCACCAGAGATGCTGCCTGTCCCGCTGAGTTACTCCAGCATTCTGTGTCTGTCTTTGGTGTAAACTGGCATCTCCAGGTTCTTCATATCCATTTCCAATACTTAGTTTTACTTATCACAACACAGTACATGACTGTTCAGTATGTTGGGTCCGCACTGCTCCGAGCAGTGCAATGGCATCAATTCCTTTCCCCTTCGCATTTCCTTGCAATAATGAATCTTGCTTGCCCTTGCGTATGCAACAGTCCCACCCCTAGGAAGCTTTTTCTTTTGCTTCCTAGGTTAATTCACGTAACCAAAGAATCTACCACAGTTCATCCAAACCATATGCAGGAAAAGAGACCGGCATTGCTGCAAGTTTATTGCTGTCAATAAAAAAAACAGAGGCAGTTGAAATATTAAACTTAACGGGATAAAAGACCAGGCTGGATCAATCCAATCCAAACACAAATATTTAAACGGATAATACGCAACTGACCCAATTATGATATATAATAATAATTATATATTTTATTGTCATTGCACATAAGTGCAACGAGGTTTGGTTTGCAACTTCCATCCGATGTCATAACTTAAACAACTAATAACATTTATGTTTAGATGCCCCGAGAACATGGTTTGTGAAAAGAACATTAGAACAGCAAAACAGTCAAAACCAAAACAGACTAAATACAGATGTGTCTGTGCGACGTGACCATCCGAGGGAGACAGTTCATGGGGTGTGGGGGCACTCAGCAGGGCCGGTTCAGAGCCCCTATAGCTCTGGGAATGAAGCTGTTCCTGAGTCTGGAGGTGCGGGCGTAGAAGGCCTTGTAACGTCTGCCAGAAGGGGGTAGTTCGAACAGTCCATTACAAGGGTGAGAGGAGTCTTTATGGATGCTGACAGCCTTCCTGACGCACCGTGTGTGGTAGATGCCCTCCAAGGCTGGTAGCGGTGTCCCAATAATCTGTTGCACTCTGTGGACAACGCGCTGAAGAGCTCTCCTCTCCGCCTCCGTGCAGCTGAGATACCACACAGAGATGCCATACGCTAGTATGCTCTCTGTGGTGCAGCGGTAGAAGGTCGTCAGCAGCTGTTAGGGCAGACCAGTCCGTTTCAATGTTCTTAGGAAGAACAGTCGTTGCTGTGCCTTTTTGACCAGCGCAGCGGTGTTGGTGGACCATGTGAGGTCCTCTGAGATGTGAGTGCCCAGAAACTTGAAGCTGGACACTCTCTCCACACTGACCCCATAGATGGAGATTGGGGCGTATTCCCCATTCTGTGACCTCCTGAAGTCAATAATCAGCTCCTTGGAGGTGTTTAGTGACAAGCTTGAGTTAGTTAGTCATTCACTAATTGAGATGCCTCTTCTGTTAAAATGGTGCAAACTATGATACCTGGGTTTCACTGTTCCCATTGAGAAAAAGCCATGTGTGGGATTCAACATGAATTCAATATTGATAGAAGCAGAATGGAAATGCACTGTGTTTTTGTAAGGTGAAACTTATAAGAATCAGTAAAAATTGGACTGCATATTTCATTCGGTAGTATTAGTATATCTAAATAGTGGAATGCAACTTTGCAACTGGAATTTGTACAACAGCATTCATACAGCAGTTTTCTGGGAAGGTGCTTTCATGAAAATGCAACACTTTCTTTTAAACCATAGACATTTGTCATTTTGAGACTACACCATTGAATGTTGAGTAAATGTTTGGCATGTCCCTACAGATATTTGTGTATGCAATGTATCGGAAGGCACTGCAGATGCTGGTTTAAAGATAGACACAAAAAGCTGGAGTAACTCAGCGGGTCAGACAGCATCTCTGGATAAAAGGAAAAGGTGACGTTTCGGGTCGAGACCCTTCATCGAACTCATGATATAAGCACAAAAAGTATTCTTTTGACTTGAGTGTTCCTGTAAAAAATAGTTTTACTTTGCAGGCTAAGTTGACTTGTGTATCCTGACCCAGTTTCAACTGAGCCTACTGAAGCAAACATGCTGTATTATTAGTGAGAAAAAGGTATGATTTTGCTTTGAGGTAAATTAAGGATCGGGAGGCAATGAATCCAAATAACCATATAACCATATAACAATTACAGCACGGAAACAGGCCTTCTCGGCCCTTCCAGTCCATGCCGATCTTTTATTTTCCCCTAGTCCCATCTACCTGCACTCAGACCATACCCCTCCATTCCCTTCCCGTCCATATAACTATCCACTTTACTTTTAAATGTTAAAATCGATCCTGCCTTCACCACTTCTGCTGGAAGCTCATTCCACACAGCCACCACTCTCTGAGTAAAGAAGTTCCCCCTCATGTTACCCCTAAACTTCTGTCCCTTAATTCTCATGTCATGCCCTCTTGCTTGAATCTTCCCTACCCTCAATGGGAAAAGCTTATCCACGTCAACTCTGTCTATCCCTTTCATCATTTTAAAGACCTCAATCAAGTCCCCCCTTAACCTTCTGCGCTCCAAAGAATAAAGACCTAAGAAAATTCCCTTTTCAAAAAGTTCTCTGTTGCTGCAGGAAATGAAAAATATAGTTTCCTTGTGCAGAGATAGTTTGTATACTGTAAACCCTTGTTATAACAGACCACAAGTCCATTATTGCTGATTGTCCACTACAACCGAGTAAGGAATACAAGCGGTAGGAATATTGATTCCTGTAACTGCAAGTAACCCTTGCATCCCCTCTCATTCCATCCCTGCCCCTGCCCGTCATGCTAGCTTCAAAGTCATCTTGTGAGCCTCATTGTCTGTAACTCACTTTCACCTAGCCCACAGTCAAAGTATCCTTTCTTGTCATTCAGACTTTTCAGTCTGAACGTAATTTTGTGCCTTGCAGCCATAACATGGAATAAAATAACACAACACACAATGAACACAGTTTAACATCCACCACAGTGAGTCTACCATGCACCTCCTCGGTGTGATGGAAGGCAAAAGTCTTAAAGTCTTTGTCTCGTCCCTCCTTGTTCTCCCTCTGCGCTTAGGTGTTCCAGGCTTCCGATGTCGTGACCCCGCCGGGTGATGGTAAGTCCCACGGATGAATCCGAGCTCCGCGAACAGGCCGGTTCAAACTCCGTGGCCTGGGACGGACGAAGCTGCCGCCCTCCAGTCCAGCGGACGAAGCTGTTTTTGCGGAGGCTCCGGAGAACCGGTCACCAACCTGGGACCGGCGAGCCCCCGATGTTGTCGTCCACTGGGCCCGCGGCTGAGTCGACTGGGCCCGCGGCCGAAGCCTCCGAGGCTCCGAAGTCGGGCCGCCGCCGCCGCAGCGCCACCACAGCCCCGAAGTCGGCCAGCCTCGCGTTGGTAAGTCCTGCCTCTGCCTCTGGGGCCTCGAGGTCGGTCCCAGTTGAAGGCCGCCAGCTCCGCCATTAGGCCACAGCGCAGACGGAGACGGAGACGGGGGATACGACAAGAAAAGGTCGCATCCCCCCCGAAGGAAGAGACCAAAAACAAGTTTCTCCCCCCCCCCCCCCCCCCACACACATACACAACTAAAATAAACTGAATAAACTAAAACAGGACAAACGAAAATAAAACAAAAGAAAAGACAAACGGACTGCAGGCGAGCCGCAGCTGCAGGCAGCGCCGCCACTTCCAGAAACAGCTAACGATGGCCTGTTTCCCCTTTCATCATTACTTTTTTGCATATCTTTCATCCATTTGTAATATATCTCTGTCTCACCGTCTACATCTCATTTCCCTCTCCCCTGAATCTGTCTGATGAAGAGTCTCGACCATGGTCACATTGAATGCCGAATGGCCCACTCCTGCACCTATAGTCTATTGTCTATTGACTTGAAACATCACCTATTCCTTTTCTCCAGAGATGCTGTCTGACCTGCTGAGTTACTCCGGCTTTTTGTGCCTATCCAAGGTATTATTATTATTTTATTTCCCTGAAACAAATAACTGCATTTGAAGGTTAATACACAAGAGGACATACAGTGCTGGAGTAATTCAGTGGGTCAGGCAGCATCGCTGGAGAACATGGATAGATAGAAACATAGAAAAATAGGTGCAGGAGTAGGCCATTCAGCCGTTCGAGCCTGCACCGCCATTCCATGTGATCATGGCTGATCATCCAACTCAGTATCCCGTACCTGCCTTCTCTCCATACCCCCTGATCCCTTTAGCCACAAGTGCCACATCTAACGCCCTCTTAAATATAGCCAATGAACTGGCCTCAAGTACCTTCTGTGGCAGAGAATTCCAGAGACTCACCACTCTCTGTGTAAAGAATGTTTTCCTCATCTCGGTCCTAAAGGAATTCCCCCTTATCCTTAGACTGTGACCCCTTGTTCTGGACTCCCCCAACATCAGGAACAATCTTCCAGCATCTAGCTTGTCCAACCCCTTAAGAATTTTGTAAGTTTCTATAAGATCCCCCCTCAATCTTCTAAATTCCAGCGAGTACAAGCCGAGTCTATCCAGTCTTTCCTCATATGGAAGTCCTGACATCCCAGGAATCAGATGATGTCGGGACCCTTCAGACTGACTCAACCGGCTGAGTTACTGCAGCACCTTGTGTCGTTTCACCATAAAACTAGATGCCGATGTGGCTGGTCTGCACCAGCGAGCCCTTCTTCACCGGTTGATGCAGCTGCTGTTGTGGCAATAACAGCCGCTCCAACTGTACCGTGCTGTGAGCGATGGGCTCGAGGCATTGGAAGCAGGGGCTGTGTAGCTGGCTGGTGCGGTGTTGGCAAGCCCATCCACTAAATCCATTATAAGAAGGGTCTGAAGAAGGGTCTCGACCCCAAACGCCACCCATTCCTTCTCTCCAGAGATGTTGTCTGTCCCGCTGAGTTACTCCATCTATCCGTTACAAAGATTTCTGTTAAAATAGGGTTTACTGTATTTTGCAACGAATATCTATTTTTTGAAGTATGCTCTTCATCCATTGAATGGTAAGTGATCAATATGCCAGTGAAATAAGTTAGCATTGCCCCTTTGATTCCTAAAATAGGCATATATAATGGTGAACATGATTTCCATTGTTATCTGTTCATCATGACCTGATACTTGTATGAATTTACTGTTCCAAGCCGTCTACTGCTGTGCCCTTGAATCACTTCTCTGCCTTATTATTCATACAAAGTCTTACTTTTGCAACATGTGGATAATTGCAATGTAATTTAAATCTGCAATATTTATGTTCATCTTTTTCAAAGAAATGATTCCCATTTAGGCTCTGCCTTTCAAAGTCATGTGTAATATTTGAAGGTTGATTTGTAAGCCACTTTTTGCATTCAAATTTTAACATGTAGTTTCCTATGCCAACAATGTGTACATTTATATTCGGGACCCTTCTTCAGACCATCTGAAGGAGGGTCTCTACCCAAAACTTCACCCATTCCTTCTCTCCAGGGATGCTGCCTGTCCCACTGAGTTACTCCGGCATTTTGTGTCGCTTTTCGGTGTAAACCAGCATCTGCAGTGCCATCTTCTACAGACATAAGTGACATACTGAATTTTAATTATTTTCAGGGGCCCGTGTTCCTTCTGCTTTTTGTAACTAATGCCTCTCTGGTCAGCAGACAGCAGTTACATCTGGATTGGATCCTCACTTGAATATCACTGCAAGGGAGCCACTGGCAACAACTTGTATTTATATCAAGGTTTTGAGGCAGTGAAATGTCTCGCAGTCCTACTAAAGAAGTGCAGGTTCTAGGCTTTGCACCTTTCTCGAACATCAGTGAAGTTGAGCTAAGGGATTGGCTGAACAGGTTAAGAACATTAGACACAGAATGCTGGAGTAACTCAGCGGGACAGGCAGCACCTCTGGGGAGAAGGAACGAGTGACGGTTCGAGTCGAGACCCTTCTTCCAATGTCACCCATTCCTTCTCTCCAGAGATGTCCCGCTGAGTTACTCCAGTATTTTGTGTCCATCTTCAGTGTCAAACAGTATCTGCAGTCCCTTCCTACACGGGTAAAGAACGTTCATGAGCCTGGGGAAGGGAGGGCTTGTGGATATGATCAGTTGGGAGCAGAGAGGAGATAATGGGTGTGGACCAAAGGATGTGGTCAAGGTTGGGGGATGTCTGGATAAACTTGTTAATCCTGGTTAAATTATACCAGCTAGACCATTGGGCTAAATTGGACCAGACCATTCAAAATGGGGTTAAGTTTCAGGGTTGCTGGGAGATTTGGTCAATTTGGAGTTGCTCTCTGCAGAGCTGGGACAGGCTGTGAGAGGTGTCAGAGTGTCCGGAGCTCAGATACAATTTGCAAGCAAAGAAGGGGAAGCCTTGCAAACCCTGTCAATCTGGTGCAAAACGCATAGAATGGATTGGATGCTGCAAACCAGACCTACACCTTGTAAATAGTTGTAAATAATGTTGCAGAGCCTGACTCTGCTAAGTGTTGATTGGATGGGGTGTTAAGCCTTGTCTGAGTTTTCTGTAAATTTGGGTAAATGTTTTGAATACAATGTATTGAACCGTTGTATCATTGGGTTAGGGAAATGCCTGTTATATATGGGGTTAATCAATATCTGTAATTTGGTGATTAAGAGACCACCCTCGGTTTGGCCCCTCGAGATCCCGGGACATTTAAAAGCCCGTGATCACGAGGCTCAGCGTTGATCTTCTGGATGCTCAGGACCGCGTACCCTTCTGGAGTGCCTCTGACTGAGCGAGGCCTAGAGGGCTTGAGCAGGCAGACGCAAGGATGGAACCCGCGGTGGGATAGGTACAGTGTGTGATCTGAGATGTGCTTTTGGTAAAATAACATGTAGTTGATTCAGGTGCTTGTTTCAGTGTTTTTACTGAAACTAGACTGGGGGGAAGCTTGGAAACAAGCATTTATCAGACTCAGGGGTGGAGTCAACATCAATGTGGAAATGTTTGGGTTGATCAGGGCCTGTGATCAGAACTTTCCAAGATTAGCCTCAATAAAATGGGGAGACTGAAAACTAGAAACCCTGAATTTTGCCTGAAATTTGACATTGGGGATCATGTGAGAATTCACTACTAAGACCCAGGCGCAGGATGCTTAGGCAATCATTATACAATTGACAAGAGCAATATGCTTTTATGAAATAAATCCTGTTCATTAACTTTAATAAAGATCTTGTGAGAATATAATGTGTTGGATGGACAAATTGGAGCTGGTGGGCCCCAATATTTTTTGTTCCTGAAGGCATTTAATTAGATGCCATGCTAATAACAATTCTTGTGGGATTATGAGTGATATCCTCAATGTGTGCATTGGATAATTGGCTAAGTAACAGTAAATGAATAACTTCCATCTTGGCAACTAATAACTGGTAGGGTGCCAGGAGGATCAGTGCTGGAGCCTCAGCCATTCACAGTCACCATTAATGAATTAAATAAAGGGACCAAGCGTATTGTTCAGTGATGCAAAGATATGTGGGAACGTCAGTTCTGGGGTACATGTGGAATGTGCAGAGAGGTATCTAATAGTGCTGGAGGAACTCAGCGGGTCAGGCAGCATTTAGGGAGGAAATGAGCCAGCGATGTTTCAGGTCGGGACCATTTTTCAGAGTCTGCATTGCCTCGTGTCTCCAAAGGAATATATAGATGGATTACATGAGTGGGCAGATGGAGTCCAAGGTGTGGTGAGTACAGAGTGCTCTGGTGAGTTTTAGCTTGGAGAAACAGGCCCTTCGGCCCACTGAGTCGGCACCGACCAGTGATCCCCGCACATTAACACTACCCCTACACACACTAGGGACACTTTACACTTACACCAAGCCAACTAACCTACAAACCTGTACGCCTTTGGAATGTGGGAGGAAACCGAAGATTTTGGGGAAAACTCACGCAGGTCACGGGGAGAACGTGCAAACTCTTTACAGACAGCACCCGTAGTCAGGCTCGAACCCGGGTCTCTGGCTCTGCAAGCGCTGTAAGGCAGCAACTCTACCGCTGCACCACCGTGCTGCCCTTAAGCGATCGACCATGAGCATTGGGGGACCCAGTGAGGTTCACGAGGACGGGGGCCATTATGAGGGTCATGGGACTGTGGGAAGCGGCGGTGCCTGGGGCCATGAGAACGGTGCCAGCGAGTGAGGGAATGGGGGCTGGTGTGTCCAATGTCACCGGGATCCCAGGCAGTAATACTGACAACACCTGATCATCGGCCATCACATTGCTTGGTAATCAGCAGATGATCATCTAATGTGATTCCTGAACAACTGGATATTAGATTATCAATGTTTTACTGTGTCGAGGATGAGCCATCATCAGGGCACCAGCCATAAAAACTGAAAATGGCAATAAGGACATATGGTCATGAGGAATAGGAACAGAATTAGGCCAACCAACCCTGCAAGTCTATGCCGCCATTCAACCATGGCTGATCTATCGCTCCCTCCTAACCCCATTCTCCTGCCTTCTTAAGGGGTTGGACAGGCTAGATGCAGGAAGATTGTTCCCGATGTTGGGGAGGTCCAGGACAAGGGGTCCCAGTTTAAGGATAAGGGGGAATTCCTTTAGGACCGAGATGAGGAAAACATTTTTCACACAGAGAGTGGTGGGTCTCTGGAATTCTCTGCCACAGAGGGTAGTTGAGGCCTTCTAGTTCATTGGCTAAATTTAAGAGGGAGTTAGATGTGGCCCTTGTGGCTAAAGGGATCAGGGGGTATGGAGAGAAGGCAGGTACAGGGTACCGAGTTGGATGATCAGCCATGATCATATTGAATGGCGGTGCAGGCTCGAAGGGCCGAATGGCCTACTCCTGCACCTATTTTCTATGTTTCTATGTTTCTATGCTTCTCCCCATAACCTGTACCAATCAAGAAAAGCAAAACTTTTTTCAGAGTAAGTGGCATAGCAGTCTGCGTGGTTGGTCCCTGTGATGTGTGTTTCTACAACTGCAGGCCAGCATTGATAAATACACAGAACTTCTCAAATACGGGGGAAACTATTTGATCTAATGTTACATTTTTGGGGGCCCTAATGTGAGCATGGACATTGATTCAAGAACTGTGCAGCACAGAAGGAAGATATTTATCTCTTTTATCCTTCTTGGCTGTTTCAAAGAGCAGTTTAATAGGTCTGCTTCAATTTCTGCCATTTATTCCGGGCAGGTTTCGATGCTGCTATTGAATTTGGTTCCACGAATAATACTCTGATAATCCAGTATCAGATTATTCAGAAATCTCAATGGTTCTTCATTCGCCTCACTCATTAATACATCGTTTCCATTAGCCCATGGACATGCATTTCAGGGGTTGGTGCACTTGTGGGGGCAGCTGTATGTTAAGGGGCTGTCCCACTTGGGCGACCTAATTGGCGAGTTTAGAAGAGTTTGGAAAAATGACATGTTGAAGACCTTCTTCAACTATGTTGAAGACCTCCTTCGACTACGTTGAAGACTAGCTTCGACTTGCCACGACTATCTACGGGAAAATTGGACACCAAATAGTGGAGAGTGATCTCCTTCGATCTCCTTCGACCTCCCTTCGACCTCCCTTCGACTATGATGAAGACTATACGACTACCTTCGATTACCTACGACTACCCTTGATTACCTACGACTAACATGCAGACCTACTACGACCTACTATGACTAAACCTACGCGTAAATATAATATTGATTTTTTCCATGGCGACCATTTTTTACTCGCGGGCATTTTTTAACATATTGAAGAAAACACCGCGACCTAGCTGAGGCCTCGAGTACGCGGAGACCACTCTCGAGCATGATGGAGAGTTACGAAGACCTCCTACGACCTCGTGCCGACCATGCTTCGAGTATGAGTCGAGGGCAAACTCGCCAGAACTCGCGGATTAGGTCGCTTAAGTGGAACAGGCCCTTTATTGGGATTGTGGGCTGGGTATGTAGCCAAGGTTGATATCAGGGTCAGGAATACTGGAGATGGGGTTACTAGACGATAGACGCACAATGCTGGAGTAACTCAGTGGGACTCGCAGCATCTCTGGATCGAAGGAATGGGTGACGTTTCAGGTCGAGACCCTCGTTTGTAAGGTTGTCACTTCTTAAAATGAGTGCTTACACATTGAGACCAAACCTTGTTTAAAAAATCTTGAATCTGTGGTTCATGGGGAAAGCATAGCAACATGGTGCAAGTTCAAAGTGTAGGCAAGAAATGTTTTTTAATTGTGAATGGTTATATTTGGTGACATTTCCTAGTGGGTTCTTGAAAGATCAATGCATCTTTCCATCAGATCCATCAATCAGATCCAAAGTCCTATTTCTAACCGAAATCATTTTTATATGCCAGCAGTGGGAGTGAAAATAACCAATGGTTTAGTTTAGTATAGAGATACAGCACCAAAACAGGCCCTTATGCCCAATGAGTCCGCACCAATCCCCGCAAACTATCACTATTTAACATGCACTAGGGACAATTTTCATTTCTACCAAGCCAATTAACCTACAACCCTGAATATCTTAGGAGCATCGGCAGATACTGAAGATCTTGGGGAAAATCCACTCAGGTCATGGGGAGATCGCACAAACTCCGTACAGGCAGCACCTGTAGTCAGGATCGAACCCGGGACTCTGGCGCAGTAAAGCAGCAACTCTACCGCTGCCGCTCTGCGTTGCATTTAATTAATTGCTTATCGCATACATTGGCTTCTGTACACTCAGAAGAAAAACAGATTGCCATCCTCAGCCTAATGTTTTTTATATTTTGAAAAGTACGCCAAGTTGGTTAAATATTTAACTGCGTCAGCTTGCCAATCTGCAGGAAATTATTTTATAACTGAACCCTTTGGTTGTTTGCAGAGCAATTCAATAGATCATATTGCTGAGAACCTTTTTCCTTTGTACAAACTTTTTGTTTTTCGCTAAAATCATCAAGCTGTCAACCAGCTCCTCCAACAAACTGCTCACATTTCTAGATTAGATAAAGGGGTACACAAAAGGCTGGAGAAACTCAGCGGGTGCAGCAGCATCTAAGGAGCGAAGGAGATAGGCGACGTTTCGGGTCGAGACCCTTCTTCAGACTGGTCAGGGATCAGGGAAACGAGAGATATAGACGGTGATGTGGAGAGATAAAGAACAATGAATGAAAGATATGCAAAAAAGTATTGATGATAAAGGAAACAGGCCATTGTAAGCTGTTTGTAGTGTGAAAATGAGAAGCTAGTGCGGCTTGGTTGGGGGAGAGATAGAGAGAGAGGGAATGCCAGGGCCCGAGGGCTGAGGGAGAGGTGGGAAGGGGAGGAGGCAGCCAGGGTTAACAGAATTGAGAAAATTCAATGTTTAAGCCCAGAGGATGCAGGCACCCCAAGCGGAATATGAGGTGCTGTTCCTCCAACTTGCGGTGTTGCTCACTCTGGCCGTGGAGGAGGCCCAGGACCGAGAGGTCGGATACGGAATGGGAGGGGGAGTTGAAGTGCTGAGCCACCGGGAGGTCGGGTTGGTTATTGCGGACCGAGCTCCAGCCTTTTGTGTAACCCTCGATTCTCCAGCATCTGCAGTTCCTTCTTTAACACGTGGCGTGTGAAGATTTTGAGAATCCCAAAATCCTGGCTCACCGCGCGCGGTCGCGTGTTACTGCATACGCCACCACGCATCGTGCACGCGTAATGCACTCCATGCGCGCATTATGCACTCCATGATCAAGTCACGAGCGCGTCATAATGGGTAAATGTTGTCACGTAAATGAGGAGCAAATGACGCCCAAGAGGGACAGACTCTTGACTGTTAATTAGCGCACTGAGGTTGCCCTTAAAATTTAAGATGTTTCCATCACGCATCATGATACCAATAAAGGCCAGTTTAAAGTTATTTAAATGTTAGAACCACGTTACAAGTGATGGATTTTGATTAAAATGCTTATAGTGGTTAATGAACGAATTTCCAGTTTTTTGAATAAAACAACAGCAAGTTACCTCCGATTTAAAAGGAAGGAATATTTCCTGTAGCAAATCTACTAGTCTAAATGCTGACTGTCTACTTATTCATGCAAGGGTGAGTTTGAACCAACATTGGAATGAAAAATACCTTTGGATAACTAGCACAGTTTGTAAAGGAAGGAACTGCAGATGCTGGTTTTTAAACAAAGATAGATACAAAATGCTGGAGTAATTCAACGGGACAGGCGACATCTCCAGAGAGAAGGAATGGGTGACGTTTCCAGTTGAGAATGGATCGACTGGGCTTGCGTTCACTGGAATTTAGAAAGGCGAGAGGGGATCTTATAGAAACATATACACTGCTTAAGGGATTGGACAGACTAGATGCAGGCAAAATGTTCCCGATGTTGTGGGAGTCCAGAACCAGGGGTCACAGTTTAAGAATAAGGGGTAGGCCATTTAGAACTGAGACGAGGAAAAACTTTTTCACACAGAGGGTTGTGAATCTGTGGAATTTTAAAGAAACTATTCTATAATTTCAAGAGCGAGTTAGATACAGCTCTTAGGGCTAATGGAATCAAGGGATATGGGAAGAAAGCAGGAACAGGGCAATGATTTTGGATGATCAGCCATTATCATATTGAATGGCGGTGCTGGCTCGAAGGGCTGAATGGCCTACTCCTGCACCTATTTTCTATGTTTCTATGCTGCCTGTCCCGCTGAGTTACTCCAACATTTTCAAGTCAAGTCAAGTCACTTTTATATATATATATATATATATGCTATATATGTGCTATAATATATATATATATATATATATATATATATATATATATATATATATATATATATATATATATATATATATATATATATATATATATATATATATATATATATAAAAAACAATTCTCGTTGGCCAAAGTGCTTTGAGAATAGTATGACAAACAACGGTGGTTTATAGATTAAATACAAACATCACTACATACATATAGCCCTCGCTCAGAGGACATCAAGAAAGGCTTGGGAGTAGAGATGAGTTTTTAGTCTCGATTTAAAGGAGTCGATGGAGGGGGCAGTTCTGATGGGGTGAGGGATACTGTTCCACGGTCTAGGAGCTGCAACCGCAAAGGCGCGGTCGGTCGCCCCTGAGCTTATGCCTAGACCGCGGGATGTTCAGCAAACCCAAGTTGGCCGATCTGAGGGACCTGGAGGTGGTGTGGTGGGTGAGCAGACTTTTGATGTAGGTGGGGGCAAGCCCATTGAGGGCCTTGTAGACATTTTGTAGACATCAGCGCAGTTTGTACACCGACTGCTAATTGTACCGAACAAACTCCACCTTGTATCGTACTGTACTTCTCATTGCCATTCTGATTTATATGGTTACGTATTATTTATAGAAAATGTCTGCAACTCTCATTTTTTTTTCTTGTTTTTACAGTGAAACAAAATCTGAATTTGAAGCCTGCATGAGGAAAAATAATTTTCTTTAACTGCAAAGGCAAAAAACAAATCTCCCAGCTAAGGTGGAAGATGCAGAACAGGATCCTTTATGTCATACAATGCTTGAGAGTCCAGCGGATCATGGGTTTTATCAACTGGTAGTTTCGCTGATGTTGAAACTACCACTAAAGGGATAGGCTCCGAGTTCAACCTTTATTGATGCACGGCTTCAGCAGGGACATCTTCAGAACCGCCACCGCACACCCCATGCTATGACAGTCAAAGTAAATAATCAGAAGAATACCAAGAGTCCCTTCACGATGACCTCCGAAGGAATAGCTGCTTCTGTGTTTGCGACTGTGGGCCCAGGTAAGATGATATCTGGCCAGTCAGCTGAAGATGAAAATAGGTTGAGTAATTCGGGCTGTGCTATTAAAATAAACCATGTTGTCGATGAGGGAATGCTGGCTGCAGATCCTCTGTCAGGCCTTCGGGGTGCTGCTGAGGCTCCTGCAGAATTGCAGGGGGTAGCACACACGACAGGGTCAGCCATGTCTGTGGCACAACTGACGACAAAATACAATGCTGCAGGTGGAGTCGCGCTTCAGGGTAGAGCAATGGGAAGCTCGGGCTCAAGCGTGGGGTGTCCCACTGGAAACAGAGGCCGGTCTAACCAGGAACAATGTGACTCTAGCTTGCTGGCAGACAACCTCAAGCCATGTCACTCCCAAACACATGGGGATGTACGCTGGAACCTCGAGATTCAACCCTCGCTCTTGGGTGAAGGGATCAAAAACCCAACAGAGGTAAAGTCTTCAATGGATACGTTGTCACGGTGTAACCGTGCAGTAGTAGAAGACACTTGCTTGAAGAGAAAGCACCACGTCCGCTGTGAGGATAAGCACAACCACGTCTTTCATCCCGAACAGTGTTCTCCGCAGACTTCATTCTTCCACGTTGAAGATGCCTGTCGGTCTTCAGCCTTTACTTGTGCATCAAACATGTTACTGCAATTTCCAATTGTAGAGGGTGTACACAGCCATGATTATGCTTGTCCGCGTGTGCAATCCACAGAGGCTGGGTTAGGCGTCGACCAAAGAAAGCTGAAGGTGAAACTACCGACTGAAAGGTTTGTCGCAGGCCATTTGGTCAACCGCTTCCCTCTGAGGCCTTCCGTCAGCCATTTTGATGACTCGGACGACGCCTGTGATGAAGGAATGGAAGATGAGTTCAACCGCAACAAAAAAGAGCGGTCCACTTTACTCTTTAGACGATACAACAAGAATAACAGGGAAGTGAAGAAATCTGTTTACACGGGATCTAAAGCACGCACGAGGAGATTACCATCGGGACGCATTGGCGCGACGGCGAGCAAGTCTGTCACACAAAAGAGGAATGCTAGCCACCATGTGAAAATTCCCAGAGTTGTCAATGAGAAGCACATGATATGCCAAGCCCTGCTGATGGCGGACATGTGGACCAGACCCAGCAGATACAAGGTAAGATACCACCGCTGCTGCTGCTGCTTTAACTGATTTGTGTATTTATTATCCGAGGGTAGAAGCTACGGATTCAATTGGTGGTTTTAGAAACAAAAGAAATAACTGCAGTTGTCAGATGTCAACTTTTGATAATAATTCTGACTTGCTGGCTGATTGATGTAAGATGGTTTTCATCTTGTCTATACGGTTGGAAGGTGGATATTAATGTTGGCATGGCCTTCAGAAATCCCCACGTTGGACTCCATTGTGAAGTATTTCCTGAGCAGCCTGGTCAAAATAGAAATTTGGATGTGGGCTTTTAATGAACAAGTCTGAACTGTAGAGAGATAACTTTTGTTTTCATTGTATCTACACTTTTAGGAATGACTTTTAGGAATTTTCAATCATTTTCAGATGTACAGTATTAAAACATGTTTTGTGATTTTTTTTTCCCCCTGGTGATTCATTCTAATTTAATGAACTGTTTGCTGTGTGTAAGAGGGAAATTTGATTTGTGAGTTCTGGTTGTGTGATTGAGCTGTGAAAATAGCTGAGTCCCTTACTCGTGGTGAATTGGAAGATAAAGGTGACTATTCTAACAAGATGTAAATGTGCATCAAATGTCATGAATGGAGACTTTCATGTTTGTATCACTTTCCCTGTCAACAGGAATGTTGTTATTTTGTTTTCTTCTATTTTACCACATTTTTTTAAATCACAAAATTGCAGAAAAATGATGTGATGAAAAATAATGCTCCATTCAAGGTCTTCCCATCTAGCTTCCATCCCATGTTCAGAACCAACTCCTCCCTGGCTAAATAAGGAGAGGTTGGACCAGCTCGGACATTGGTGGAGCCTAGGAGACTGAGGGAGTGATCTAATAGATGTGTTTGGAATCATGAGGGGCATGGATGTGGGGGGATGGACACGGGGTTTTCCCAGAGTGAGGGGAACGATTTAATGAGAACCGGAGGGGCAATTTTCTCCACACAGAACGGGTCATGTATGAAATGAGCTGCCAGAGGAAGTAGTTAAGACAAGTACAATAGCCACATTTAAAGCCTTTGGACAGGTACATGGATAGGAAAGATTTAGAGGTTAAATGAGAGGAAATTGGGCTAGCTCAGATTGGTAGCTTGGTCACCATAGACCATCGGTTGCTCAGCACTTTACCTCCCCCCTCCCATTCCCAATCTGACTTTTCTGTCCTGGGCCTCCACCATTGTCAGAGCGCGGCCCACAGCACCTCATATTTCGCTTGGGCAGTTTACACCCCAGCGGTATGAACATTGATTTCTCCAGTTTCAGGTAGTCCCTTGCCATCTCCCTCTTTCCCCTCCCCTTCCCAGCTCTCCCACAGCCCACTGTCTCCGCCTCTTCCTTTCTTTTTCCTGCCCCCCTCCCCCCCACATCAGCCTGAAGAAGGGTCTCGACCAGAAACGTTGCCTATTTCATCACTCCATAGATGCTGCCTCACCCGCTGAGTTTCTCCAGCATTTTTGTCGACCAATGACTTTAACAAGTAACTTTGAGTGGATCTAGAGAACGCACTCACTCCTCTGGTTCAAACAAGCATTGTCATGACAACAGCCTTCAAATTCCTCCGTGCATTGAGAGAAACACGGTATTTTAGCTGATCCAGCTTCCTGGGCCTCCTCCATGGCCAGAGTGAGCAACACCGCAAGTTGGAGGAACAGCACCTCATATTCCGCTTGGGGAGTCTGCATCCTCTGGGCTTAAACATTGAATTTTCTCAATTCTGTTAACCCAGACTGCCCCCTCCCCCTTCCCACCTCTCCCTCAGCCCTCGGGCCCTGACATTCCTTCTCCATCTCCCCCCTCCCCCCCCCCCCCACACCCAAGTCGCACTAGCTTCTCATTTTCACACTACAAACAGCTTACAATGGCCTGTTTCCTTTATCATCAATACGTTTTTGCATATCTTTCATTCATTGTTCTTTATCTCTCCACATCACTGTCTATATCTCTCGTTTCCCTGATCCCTGACCAGTCTGAAGAAGGGTCTCGACCCGAAACGTTGCCTATCTCCTTCGCTCCTTAGATGCTGCTGCACCCGCTGAGTTTCTCCAGCTTTTTATGTAACCCTCGATTCTCCAGCATCTGCAGTTCCTTCTTTAACAATTATTCAGTTTGTTGTTCCTCTGTTCCATTCTCAACTTCTAGTTTTAATAAAGACAAGAGCAATATATTAACGTAAGGACTAACAATGTAAACATCGTTTTGGTAGATTTGATGATAAATCCCTCTTCACTTTTGATAGGTTGCCACCTAAGTATTTCAGAAGTTTATAAATTGATTAAATATAAGTGGACAAGATAGCTGTCTTTCTGACCATGGGCGGCACGGTGGCTCAGTGGTAGAGTTGCTGCCTTGCAGCACTTGCACGACGGAGAACCGGGTTCGATCCTGACTATGGGTGCTGCCTGTACGGAGTTTGTACGTACACCCCGTGACCTGCGTGGGTTTTCTCTGAGCTCTTCGGTTTCCTCCCACACTCCAGACTCCATGTAGGTTAATTGGCTTGGGTTTGTATACTTGGTATAAGTGTAAATTGTCCCTAATGTGTGTAGGCTTGTGATAATGTGCAGGGATCGCTGGTTTGTGTGGACTCGGTGGGCCGAAGGGCCTGTTTCCCCGCTGTATCTGTAAACTAACCTAAACTAAAACATAAACCATACGTTTATAAGAGCAGCAGGTTTGGTGGCAGGTTCTTTATTGCTGTTCATTATGGGCCTGTCCCACTTAGGCGATTTTTCAGGCGACTGATGGCGCTGAAAATCCGATGACGGGAACGGCGACTGTCGCACACGCACACACATCGCTTCCTTTACCAGGGACAGGGTAAACGGGGGGAGCACTGTCTGAGTGAAATTCACACGGTGCAAAGCCAATGTGATGCAGACACACACCACGATGAACAGGAAGGTCGGCGCTGTAATTAAGACGGTGAAAGGACAGTGTACGGGAAGGGCTACTTAAATCCTTTAAAAGAGAGGCGGGAGGAGAGGGAGGAGAAGGGGGAGACGGAATGGGGAGAAGGAGTGGAGACAACTTTTAAGAAGCCAGAGATACACGGCTGTGAAGCTCGGCGGACATTAACGTCACCGGTCGGTTATCTTTGGTTCTGAAAACCACTGGTTACGTTTTTTTTTCCCCAATGAGCCAATGAAATTCACCGGTCAGCACCGACGACCACCTACGAGAACCTTCGACAACCTATGACCTCCTGGCAACCCACTACCACTACCACTATGTCACGAGGATTCTCGCTACTCTCCATGGCAACAAAATTCTGGTCGCCGCTAATCTTTCAACCAGAATGAAGCCGCGACTAGTTAGGAGAATATGAGAACTACTCGCCACCATGCAGGCGACTCCCCGGCAACCTCCGGCAAACATGTGGCAAACTTGTGGCGGCTTCATCGTCCCCTGTAGTCGCCCAGAAAGTCGAGTGGGTGGGACAGGTCCATTAGGGAAGCAACGAGGGGAGAATTGCCCACCACGACAGTCCCTGAAGTCTTGAATAATTCAACAGGTTAGTACTTATCATCTTACATATCTCGTTGCAACAGTGTCTAACATCTTGCACCACATTTGTGGCCAAGGTCTTCACTCTTCACCGATCTTGCTCGGCAAAAGAGCCACATTTACTCTTTCTTCCCCTTCCTTCCTTTGCATCGCAGCTTGCAGTCAGTTGCCTGACAACAATATTGGATCTATGTCTCCCGCTATGTGTGGCAAAATTAAACATACTCCCATGATTAGGAGCCACATTGTTGACGGTTGTCCTCTGCAGTGCCCTGCTCATGGCGCCAAATGTTGTGTTTAACCCTGAATCTGGTGTTCCAGTTACCCTCTTAGTTACAGCTCAGATAGCAACATACAAAATGGGTGCAGGAGTAGGCCATTCGGCCCTTCAATCATCTAAATTTAGTGTGCCATTCATGCTTTCAGGCTCGTGTACCTTCTTCCTAATGGCAGGGGTGAGATGGGTGTGTGGCCAATGTTGTGTGGGTCCCTGATGATGCTGGCTGCCTTTTTGAGGCAGCGACTCCGATAAATCCCTTCGATGGTGGGGAGGTCAGAACCCGTGATGGACTGGGCAGTGTTCACAACGTTTTGCGGTCTTCTTCGCTCCTGGGCGTTCAAGTTGTCGAACCAGGCCGTGATGCAACCAGTCAATATGCTCTCTACTGTACACCTGTAGAAGTTCAAGAGAATCCTCTCTGACATACCGAATCTCTGTAATCTTCTCAGGAAGTAGAGGCGTGGATAACTGCATCAGTGTGCTGGGTCCAGGAAAGATCTTCAGAAATATGCACGCCCAGGAATTTGAAGCCTTAGATTCTCTACACCATCGTCCCGTCGATATAGACAGGTTTATGGTTCCTCATCCTTCCTCTTCCAAAGCCCACAAATAGTTCCTTTATGTTATGGGCCTTGGGCAAAGTTATAGGCGACTGCAGGAGACTATGCGGTCGCCACATGGTCGTCACATGATCGCGAGTAGTTGCTGGGGAGTCGCCTTCATGGTCGCGAGGAGTTCCCGCATTCTGGGAACTAATCACGTCCTCATTATGGTCGCCATGAATTTTCAACGTGTTGTGAAATTAGTGGCAACTAGAATGAAGCCGCCATGCAGATTAGCGAGATTTCCTGAGCCGTGGGTGGGTCGGCAGGAGGTCCTAGTGGGTCGCCAGGAGGTCGAAGGTTCTCATAGGTTGTAGCCGGTGCTGACCGGTGAATCTCATTGGCTCATTGGGGAAACAAAAGTAAGCAGGAGTTTTCAGAAACAAGGAACCGACCGGTAACGTTAAATGTCCGCCGAGCTTCACAGCCGTGTATCTCTGACTTCTTAAATGCTGTGTCCACTCCTTCTCCCCTCTTCTCCCCCCCCCCCTTTTTTTAAAGGACTTACCATACACTTTGCTTTAGCTGTCTTTTAAAGACGCCAAACTTCCTGTTCATCGCGCTGTGTGTCTGTATCACCTTGGCTTTGTACCGTGTGAATTCTTTACAAGCGGGGGGGGGGAACAAATCCACACGGGCTGGTGAAGGAAGCGATGTGTTTGTGTGTGTGTTGCACTCTGACAGTCACCGGCAGTCCGCTGAAAAGGCCCATAACTGACAATGAGAGGCAGGTCGTTGTTCAATGGGAAACGCTCTGAGAGAACCCAAAGTGTTTCAAAGATTTGCAACATCCGCTGCATTTTTATATTATTACGACACAATGGCCACGTGTGGATCCTACATTTTTTGAAATAATTCTTCTCTGTTCAATGTCCCTATAGCCTTTCCTCCTTGCCTTTGCAGAGTTAACCTTATGTTCCCTGCTATTTAGAAAGCCTCGCCACCATTTGTCTAACAAACGTCTGCAATTAAACTCGCCACCCTGATGACGTTTATTGCCCTCAGCTTAGTTTACAACCCCCAGTGTTTACTTCAGCTGTGGCGTGGAATGTAAACACCATGATAAATCTATTTATTGCCTCTCCGAACATAAGTTGGCTTCTTTTCCCATCCTGATTGCCCTGCCCAGTACATAAACTCTTGGGTAATATGCACATTACAAACTCCTCGTCTTCCTCATAATTGTCCAAATTCCATACATCATGGAGTCCCCACTGTCCTCGAGTGTGTTCCTCCAGGGCTGGTCCTTGATGATTAATCTACGACTGAGTACATCTGCAACACAGTGTCGCAGTTTCCCAATAGTTCCACACAGAATAACTTGTGTGAGGATCACAATATTCTGTTTTGTGTTCTCCTCGGAGAGCTCAGTGAGATAACTTGCGCTTGGGAACAAAACAGCTTGTTCCACTTACAGGGTAAATGAGTAATACATGCTGCAGTTTTGAAACCATCAACATATCCATTACACCCTCTGCCTGACATCACCACTCTACCAAGAGAATCGCATACTCCACTGTTCAGCACCTGATTGATGCCATGCTGTTATCACCTTGGTTGCCAATGCAGCATTGAGAATCAAAATGGAAGAATTTGATGGATATTAAACCTCTACCCCCCCCCCCCCCCCCCACCCCCTTTGCTGGACTCCCACATTTCACCACACCTATCCCCTCACCCGCTTACGTTCCTCCCTCTGGCCTCGCAATTCACAACTCTTCAAGCCTGTCTCACACCTCCTGTTTTTATCTCTGGCCTTTGGCTCAACCATCAGCCCCCCCCCCCCCCCCACCCCCCCCACCCTCGCCTGTGACCACTTATTACCAGCCATGCTTTGCCCAGTTCTCTTCCCCCCGACTCCCTCCTCCTCAATCAGTCTGAAGAAGGGTCTCCACCCAAAATGTGACATACCAATGTTCTCCAGAGATGCTGCATGACTTGCTGAGTTACTCCAGCACATCATGCCCTTTTGTGTATTAACCAGCATCTGCAGTTCCTTGTCTCCAGCATCTTCCCGCTGCTGCCAGTAAAGCTACAAACAAGGCCAGAGCTTCTCAGTAGACGTTCTCTATTAACTTTGAAAACTCAGTTGCACTTTGTATGCTTATTTATGTGTGCATATATTAGCAATGTTACAAAATTTTGAGATTTAAAAAATCAATTTATCCCATCAGATAAAGCATAAAAATGTTTAATATGACACCTAATTCACTTTCATATCTTCAGTATTAAAAAAGTTAGGGCCATTTTCATACTCGGAAATTAGCAACTTGCTTCCTATTGCTTTTCTATTGACTTAACACAAAAGTTGTGATCGAGAACAGTCAAAAGCCCATAACTTCCTTAAAATTTAAGAGAACTGAAAGAAATTTTCAGTTATTATAGATTGAAGTATTCTGAAACAAATATGAAACAATCTTACTTGGGTGACCTGAAATGAAAGCATATAATTAGTTAGTTACCCAATTGTAGCCAATTACAAAATTCAATTACTAGATCTAAACATTTATCAATTTCTTAAGAAATTTTTAAAAAAAGATTTAAAGCCTAAGTGTCCAATTAACAGTCACACAATAATTCACAATATAACATGATTTTTAAATCTAATTGTCATTAATTTATAGGCCAAATTGAAGGAATTCAGTGTGTAATGCCTGTAAATTAATGGGCATTTTAAACAGCTTGCGAGTGGGATTTTCTGGAACGCGATGTATTGGAACATTGCGGTAGCGGTGAATTTAAGCCCCATATCGTCAGGAAAAATTCTGCCGGTTCGTATGGGGGCTAAATCACCGTTTCGCAACATGAAATATTGATTAAAGTCCCCTAAAAAAGCAAGTTTATATGTAAAAATAGACAGCTTTCACTTACCTGTCCCCTACGTAAAATCGGTCGCCGTTGTCGGCGTTCACGGCATTAGGAGCTCATTTTTATTTTACTGCAGCGATGAAATAGTCGGGCTATTTATTAAAAAAAAATGACTTACCGGCAGTCGGAACGCGTCTCCAGAAATAGATCGCACTCCGACAACAGAAAGCTCCGGATTGCATGGGGAAAAGCGCATTTTAACCCCGCCCTCCCCTAAAGGCGCCAAAGTCGCGCACACGGCCAGCGGCAGAACTGCAACACCGCTAAAGGTAAGTTTTGTAACATACCTATATATATACTGTATATTCAATGGTATATGGACACACTGATCTGTTCTGTAGTCAAAGCCTACTATATTCTGTTGTGCTGAAGCAAAGCAAGAATGTCTTTGTCCTATCCGGGACACATGACAATAAACTCACTTGAACTTGAACTTGGTTAACAGTTTGTATGAAATATATATATATGTGCTGAGTATATGATCTCTTTTTTTCCTCTTCCTTCTGATGTCTGTATCCAAGATTTCTAAACCACAGTGGTGTTCTTGAAGCATGTAGTTATGTATAGCAGATTTCATTGACATGGAATTCCTTCCCAACTTGTCCTAATGGTCCTGTCCTACTTGGGTGACATTTTAGGCGACTGCAGGAGACTACGCAGTCATCACATGGCCGCCACGGTTGCCGGGGAGTCGCCTTCATGGTCGTGAGGAGTTCCCGCGTTCTGGGAACTGGTCGCGGCCTCATTATGGTCGCCGTGAATTTTTCAACATTCGCCATTTTTGACATGTTGACAAATTAGCGGCGACTAGAATGAAGCCGCCATGGAGATTAGCGAGAATTCTCGAGCCGTAGGTGGGTCGCCAGGAGGCCGAAGGTTCTCGCAGGTTCTCATAGGTTGGAGTCAGTGCTGACCGTTGAATTTCATTGGCTCATTGGGGGGGAAAAAATGGTAAGCAGTAGTTTTCAGAACCAAGGATAACCGACCTGTAATGTTAATGTCCGCCGAGCTTCACAGCCGTGTATCTCTGGCTTCTTAAAAGTTGCCTCTACTCCTCCTGCCCACTTCTTCCCCCTTCTCTCCCCCTCTCCCCCTCTCCCCCCGTCTTTTAAAGGACTTACCCTACACTGTGCTTTTAGCCGTCTTAATTACAGCGCCAACCTTCCTGTTCATCGCGGCGTGTGTCTGTATCACCTTGGCTTTGCACCATGGGAATTTTTTAGACAGCGTTCCCCCCCGCTTGCCCTGGCCCCGCTTGACCATGCTCTAGTAAATTAAATTACTTACTACAACCTCCTGTAGTTTAGTTTAATTTAGAGATACAGCATGGAAACAGGCCCGTCAGCTCACTGAATCCGCGCCGATCAGCGATCCCCGCACACTAACACAATCCTACGCACACTAGCAACAAAATGTTCCATTTTTACCAAAGCCAATTAATCTACAAACCTCCACGTCTTTGGAATGTGGGAGCAAACTGGAGCACCCGGAGAAAACTATGCAGGTCACGGGTAGAACGTACAAACTCCGTACAGATAGTCGGGATCGAACCCTGGTCTGTGAATCTATTGAATCACCCAATAAAGCAGTGTATCACCAGCATACTTTTGATGGAACCTGCGCAATGAATTGAATTCTCTAGCCATCCCATTCATTACCCGTTTCATCTTCCTACTGAAATACTCCACCTATTCTCTTTCAGTCTTGAATCTGTTTTCTCCATACTTTCAGGCAGTGCCTTCTGGACAATAACTTGTTGACTAAAATTGTTTCTGATAGGGTTTTTTTAAGCCTTTCAAGGTTCATTTATTTTGGTTTTGCAAGTTACACCCAGGTACACCTCACACTTATTTTAAAAAGGATTTGCTGTAAGCTCGATTCAGAGTCTTGCGTTTTGTTCCAGTGAGTGGCAGACTATCAGATGCTGGCTTTCAGACCAGTTGTTCACCAGACTACCTGCCCCCTGAAATGAACGTGATCAATCTCCAGGGTGTTTCGGAGTAGAATAATGCCCTTTTGCCCTGCGCCCTTTCGAATATTTGTTCTCCAACATGCAAGTAATTTGGTCATTAACACATTTCTGTTTGTTAAAGCCTTGCTTTATCCATTATACTGCAGCAATCACAAGCTTCCTGAAACAAAAGGGCATTCAGCTATTACTGTGTTGTTATTATTAAAATATGAAAATTGGGAAATCATTGCAGCTCCTGCCCATGTATTAGCAAATAGACCACTTATTGTTTGCATTGCAAATAGGCTTTTGACATTCTTCCATGTGACCTGAAACTTGAATCAATTTAATTGAAAAGAAAGTGAAAGCAAACAAACTATTCAATGTAGGCTTGGCGATCGTTTCGCCCAACACCTCCGCTCGGTTTGCAATAACCAACCTGATGTCCCGGTGGCCCAGCACTTCAACTCCCCCACCCATTCCAAATCCGACCTTTCTGTCCTGGGCCTCCTCCATGGCCAGAGTGAGCACCACCGTAAATTGGAGGAACAGCACCTCATATTTCGCTTGGGCAGTTTACACCCCAGTAGTATGAACATTGACCTCTCTAATTTCAGGTAGTCCCTAATCTCTCCTCCCCTTCTCAGCTCTCCCTCAGCCCACTGGCTCCACCTCATCCTTTCTTCTTCCCCCCCCACCCTCATATCAGTCTGAAGAAGGGTCTCGACCCAAAACGTCGCCTATTTCCTTCGCTCCATAGATGCTGCCTCACCAGCTGAGTTTCTCCAGCATTTTTATCTACCTTCGATTTTCCAGCATCTGCAGCTCCTTCTTAAACTATTAAATGTGTGTGAAAGAACTGCAGATGCCGCTTTAAACCGAAGTTGGACGCAAAAAGCTGGAGTAACGCAGTGGGACAGGCAGCATCTCTAGGGAGAAGGAATTGGTGACGTTTTGGGTGGCAACGCTTCTTCAGACTATTAAATATTAAACTATTAAATATCACTGGCAATTTACTGTGTGGATGGGGGTACAAAACTAAGATCTTTTGGTAACTGGTCATTTCTTCATAGAATGGGCGTCTGCAATGATGGTCATTCGGGTCATGCTGTAGATTTTTTCCATGTATACAAATCAAGGGACATGGCTGTTGCTGCCAACCTGAGCATTTATAGTCCATGAGAGGGTTCTGGTGCCAAGCTGCCTTCATGAGCTGCTGTGATAAATGTACTTCTGTATTGCTGCTAAGTTGGACTAAAGGAGCCCCAGTGATAGTTTAATGTAGTTTAGAGATTCAGCGTGGAATCGGGACCTTTGGCCCACCGAGTGAGTAATCCCCGCACACCAACACTATCCTACGCACACCAGGGACAATTTACATTTATACCAAGCCAATTAACCTATGCCTTTGGAGTGAGGGAGAAAAACCGGAGATCCCGGAGAAAATTCACGCAGGTCACGGGGAGCGCGTACAAACCCCGTGCAGGCAAGCAGCCGTAGTCAGGATCGAACCCGGGTATCTGGCGCTGTAAGGCAGCAACTGTCCTGCTGCACCACTGCGTTAGTGAAGGGACTATTTTGTGAATTGGAGATGACTTTGTACACACGTGCTTTCTCTCCTAGGTTGTGGCATCAGTTGTGGATTTGTGGGGGATCTGTCCAAGACCCTTAAGGGCCTGTCCCACCAGCATGCAACTATATGCGATTAGCGCGGCCTAACGTGGTCGCTTGAGCCGTCCGGCGTCGCGGGGTCGGTCCCACTTCGATCGCCGGAGCCGTGCTGAATTGTGCGGAGTTCGTCCCAACGTCGCGCGGGGCTCTGAAAAACTGACTATGTTCAAAAATTCCGCACGGCAACGGCTTGTGGCTCGCAGTCGCCTCGACGTATTACACACCACCTCGACGTCGTGCCTCCGTGAACCTCTTTGTAGGTGCCTCCGTGACCCTCTATGTGTGTGGGTCCGTGGCCCTCTGTGTGCGTGTGCCTCTGTGCCCCTCTCTGTGTGCCCCTCTCTGTCCTGGCGAACTTACCTTAGACTTCGCTCCAAGTTCGCCTCACTTTGCGCCGCGTTGCGCCACTCACCCGACCTCCGCGAGGCCCCTGCTGCCGGTTTGGTCGCGCTTGCCGCATGCAGGCGCATGCTGGTGGGAACGGCCCTGTACAGGGGATCACCCGACCTCCGCGCGGCCCCCGCTTCTAGTTTGATCGCGTTCATCGCATAGAGTTGCATGCTTGTAGGACAGGCCCTTTAGTCAAGTCACCAGAATGCAGCAGGAGTATATACAGTACAGGGCGCTGGAGTAACTCAGCGGGTCAGGCAGCATCTCTGGAGAGAAGGAATGGGTGACGTTTCAGCTTGAGTTGAGTGTTATTCAAATGGTTTGCTTTGCTTCACACGGGGTGGAGGTTTTCAAGTGTTGCTGGTGCTGTACTGATCTGGACAATTGGTCAGCATTCCATCGGAAATGTGACATGCCTTGAAGGAAATGAAATGGCCATGAGACACCAGGAAGTGATTCACTCATCACACAACAACACTGTTAGACTTTGAACTCTTCTAGCCATTATTAGTCTGGTAGTGTTATGTTTCTGGTCAGCCATGACCCTTGCGGTGTAGATTGTGGAGGACCTGCTGATGTAAATGTGGTTGAATGTCAAGATAATTGATTAGATTTTCCCTGCTTGAAGCTAGTCATTGTCCTACCCCATGCGGCTAGATAACTGTTTCTTAGATGTAGCACAAATTGGTCTCATTAAAGTCACAGAAACATGCCCTTCGGCCCAACGTGCCCATGCCGACCAAGCCCCATCCACATCAGTCTCACCAGTCCAAGTTTGGCCCATATCCCTCTAAACATAAGGGATTGGACAGGCTAGATGCAAGAAGATTGTTCCCGATGTTGGGGAAGTCCAGAACAAGGGGTCACAGTTTAAGGATAAGGGGGAAGTCTTTTAGGACCGAGATGAGAAGAAAAAAAATCACACAGAGAATGGTGAGTCTGTGGAATTCTCTGCCACAGAAATTAGTTGAGGCCAGTTCATTGGCTATATTTAAGAGGGAGTTAGATGTGGCCCTTGTGGCTAGGGGGATCAGGGGGTATGGAGAGAAGGCAGGTACGGGATACTGAGTTGGATGATCAATTGAATGGCGGTGCAGGCTCGAAGGGCCGAATGGCCTACTCCTGCACCTGTTTCCTATGTTTCTATGTTTCTAAACCTTTTCAAACCATGTACCTGTCCAAATGTCTTTTAAATGCTGTTATAGTCCCTGCCTCAACGACCTCCTCTGGCAGCTCGTTCCATAGACCCACCACCATCTGTGTGAAAAATGTGATTTCTGCTATGAAAATGTACTATATATATATAGTACATATATATATTTTAATTTCTCGTTTAAAATTGCCTAGTCACAGCTTCTGACGGGTGAAGTTATCGTTGCCATTGGCTTCCTTCCCTTTCCCTTTCCCCTGATTCTTGGTCCAAATAATGGTAAAGTGTGAAAATGACACATCAAAGGAGATGATGTTCAAGGAAATGTAGATGATGCCGTCTGAGGAAGGTTTCGGCCCAAAACGTCACCTATTCCTTCTCTCCAGAGATGTTGCCTGACCCTCTGAGTCTCCAGCTTGTTACATACTGTATATATAGAAGTTCATTTTATATTCCTTCCCGGTTTGCCCTCACTATTTCATTTTCTCCCTTCATTTATTTCATTTTGGTCTCTACAATTTTCCCAATCCTCAGAGTTACTATTAATTTTCACAACAATAGACAATAGACGCAGGAGTAGGCCATTCAGTCCTTCGAGCCAGCACCGCCATTCAATGTGATCATGGCTGATCATCCCCAATCAGTACCCCGTTCCTGCCTTCTCCCCACATCCCCTGACTCCGCTATCTTTAAGAGCCCTATCTAGCTCTCTCTTGAAAGCATCCAGAGAACCTGCCTGCACTGCCCTCTGAGGCAGAGAATTCCACAGACTCACCACTCTCTGTGAGAAAAAGTGTTTCCTCGTCTCCGTTCTAAATGGCTTACTCCTTATTCTTAAACTGTGGTAGAAATGTTACAAAATTTTGAGATTTTAAAAATCAAGTCTGCAATTTATCCCATCAGATAAAGCATAAAAAGAAGTTTAATTTGACACCTAATTTACTTTCATATCTTCAGTATTAAGAAAGTTATGACCATTTACATACTCGGAAATTAGCATCTTGTTCCCATTGCCTTTCAATTGACTTAACTCAAAAGCTGTGATCTGGAAAAGTTAAATGTCCATAACATTCTTAAAAATTAAGAGAACTCAATGAAATTTTCAGTTATTATAGATTGAAGCATTCTGAAACAAATATTAAACAATCTTACTTGGATGACCTGAAATTAAAGCATATAATTAGTTAGTTATCTAATTGTAGCTAATTACAAAATTCAATGAGTAGATCTAAACATCTATCAATTTCTTAAGAAAAGATAAACTTTTTTTAAATTGCCTAAGTGTCCAAATAACATTCACACAATAATCCACAATATAACATAATTTTTTAATCTAATTTTCATGAATTTCTGGGCCAAATGGAAGGATTTTAGTGTTTTATGCCTGTAAATTAATGGCCATTTAAATCAACTAGCGAGTGGGTTTTAGTGGAATGCGGTGGATTGGAACGTTGCGGTTAGCGGTGAAGTCGGGGGGAAAAATACTGGGGGTTCATACATTTTTTGGGGAACCCATTTCGCAACATAAAAATATTATTAATGCCTCCCGAAAAACCAACTTTTAATATAAAAATAAAGTATTTACCTTTTTTTCTCCCCTACGCAAAATGCTTCCGGTTGTCTGCGCTCACGGCTTTTGAAGGTGATTTTTAAATTACTCTAGTTAATAAATAATTTAGAGTAATTTAAAAATACCACCATTGATGAAATGTCGGAGCGATTTTTCTTCAGCAACCAAATCGCCCGACATTCATCGATTTGTCCTGCCTGTGGAAAAACAGCACTTTAAGCCCGCCCCCCTCTGCAAGGCGCGAAAGTCGCGCACACGGGGAGCGGCAGAAGTGCAGCGCCGGTAAAGGTAAGTTTTGTAACATACCTAAACTGTGGTCCCTGGTTCTGGACTCCCCCAACATCGGGAACATTTTTCCTGCCTCTAGGGTGTCCAAACCCTTAACAATCTTATATGTTTCAATAAGCCTATGCCTATGCCTTTTCTTGTCATCCCAGGTAATCCTTAACTACTTCAATGAATCCCAGGTGGTGGGCCTCTTTTAATGGAGTCCTCATTTCTTAATGCTATACTTGTTGAGAATTTATTTTACATTGAACACAGTACAGTGCAGCACAGGAACAGGCTCTTCAGCCCACGATGTCTGTGCCGAACATGAAGCCATGTCCTACCTGCCTGCACAGAATATACATGTCCCTCAGTCTGAAGCATACGAAGCATAGAAAAATAGGTGCAGGAGTAGGCCAATCGGCCCTTCGAGCCAGCACCGATTGGACAGACTAGATGCAGTAAAAATGTTCCCGATGTTCGGAGAGTTTAGAACCAGGGGTGACAGTGTAAGAATAAGCGGGAGGCAATTTAGCACTGAGATGAGGAAAAACGTTTTCGTCCAGAGAGTTGTGAATCTGTAGAATTCTCTGCCACAGAAGGAGGTGGAGGCCAATTCACTGGATGTATTCAAGAAATAGTTAGATTTAGCTCTTAGGGCTAAGGGAATCAAGGGATATGGGGAGAAAGCAGGAACGGGGTACTCATACTGGATGATCAGCCGTGATGGCTCAAAGGGCTGAATGAATTGAATTGAATTGAATTGAATACCTTTATTGTCATTCAGACCTTTTGGTCTGAACAAAATGTCGTGCCTGCAGTCATACATATATAAAAATAACAATACAATACCATACAATAAACACAAAATTAACATCCACCACAGTGAGTTCACCAAACACCTCCTCACTGTGGTGGAAGGCAAAAGTCTTAGGGTCTCTGTCTTTCTCCCCTCCTTATTCTCCCTCTGCGCTGAGGGGATCCGGGCCGCCGCCACTGCTGACGCCGGAACGCCATACACCGCCACAGGGCCCGCCGCCGGAACGTCGCTGGAGCACCGCAGCTCCCGACATCCAAGCTGCCGCTGGAGCACCGCAGCTCCCGACATCCAGGCCGTCGCTGGAGCACCGCAGCTCCCGACACCCAAGCTGCCGCTGGAGCACCGCAGCTCCCGACATCCAGGCCGTCGCTGGAGCACCGCAGCTCCCGACATCCAAGCCGCCGCTGGAGCACCGCAGCTCCCGACACCCAGGCCGCCGCTGGAGCACCGCAGCTCAGAGGGAGCCAGGCCGCCGCTGGAGCACCGCAGCTCCCGACACCCAGACCACCGCTGGAGCACCGCAGCTCCCGACACCCAGACCACCGCTGGAGCACCGCAGCTCCCGACACCCAGGCCGCCGCTGGAGCATCGCAGCTCCCGACACCCAGGCCGCCGCTGGAGCACCGCAGCTCCCGACACCCAGGCCGCCGCTGGAGCACCGCAGCTCCTGAAGCCCAGGCCGCCGCTGAAGCTCTGAAGGCCGTGCCGTCGCCGCTGGAAGCTGGAAGGCCGTCACCAGGGCCTCAGCACAGACTGAGACGGTGTCGGCGGACACGACAGGAAAAGTCGCATCCCCCCGAAGGGAGAGACTAAAACCCCGTTTTAGGCCTACTCTTGCAAATATTTTCTATGTTTCTATCTTTCTATCAGGCTGCTAAACCAATTGCCTTTTCACACCCCCTTTCTGGAAGTGAAGACGCGTACATTTGCTCATAACTCTTACCACATTCAGTTGTTCCTTTATGTAGGGATGTTACAAAACTTACCTTGAGCAGCGCTGCAGTTCTGCCACTCCCTGTGTGTGTGACTTTGGCGCCTTTCAGAGGGGGGCGGGCTTAAAGTGCCGTTTCTCTGCAGACTGGGAAAATCGATCCATGTCGGGCGATTTCGTTGCGGAAGAAAAATCGCTTCGACATTTCATTCATGAAGGTATTTTAAAATTACGCTAGATTATTTATTAACTAGAGTAATTTAAAAATCACCTTCAAAAGCCGTGAGCGCCGACAACGGGAAGGATTTTGCGTAGGGAGAAAAAAAGGTACAGTTTATTTTTATATTAAAAGTTGGTTTTTAGGGAGGCTTTAATCACATTTTCATGTTGTGAAATGGGGTCCAAAAAAATGTATGAACCAACAGTATTTTTCCTCCCAACTTCACCGCAAACCGCAACGTTACAATCCACCGCATTCCACTAAAACCCACTCGCTAGTTGATTTAAATGGCCATTAATTTACAGGCATTAACCACTAAATTCCTTCCATTTGGCCTAGAAATTTATGAAAATGAGATTTAAAAATTATGTTATATTGTGGATTATTGTGTGAATGTCATTTGGAGGACATTATTGCCATAGAGGGAGTGCAGCGAAGGTTCACCAGACTGATTCCTGGGATGTCAGGACTGTCTTATGAACAAAGACTGCATAGACTCGGTTTATACTCTCTAGAATTTAGGAGATTGAGAGGGGATCTTATAGAAACTTACAAGATTCTTAAGGGGTTGGACAGGCTAGATGCAGGAAGATTGTTCCCGATGTTGGGGAGGTCCAGGACAAGGGGTCACAGCTTAAGGATAAGGGGGAAATCCTTTAGGACCGAGATGAGAAGGAATTTTTTCACACAGAGAGTGGTGGGTCTCTGGAACTCTCTGCCACAGAGGGTAGTTGAGGCCAGTTCATTGGCTATATTTAAGAGGGAGTTAGATGTGGCCCTTGTGGCTAAGGGGATCAGAGGGTATGGAGAGAAGGCAGGTACGGGATACTGAGTTGGATGATCAGCCATGATCATATTGAATGGCGGTGCAGGCTTGAAGGGCCGAATGGCCTACTCCTGCACCTAATTTCTATGTTTCTATGACACTTAGGCAATTTTAAAAAAGTTTATCTTTTCTTAAGAAATGGATAGATGTTTAGATCTACTCATTGAATTTTGTAATTAGCTACAATTAGATAACTAACTAATTATATGCTTTAATTTCAGGTCATCCAAGTAAGATTGTTTCATATTTGTTTCAGAATGATTCAATCTATAATAACTGAAAATTTCATTGAGTTCTCTTAATTTTTAAGAAAGTTATGGGCTTTTGACTGTCCTAGGTCACAGCTTTTGAGTTAAGTCAATTGAAAGGCAATGGGGAACAAGATGCTAATTTCCGAGTATGATAATGGTCATACCTTTCTTAATACTGAAGATATGAAAGTGAATTGGGTGTCAAATTAAACTTCTTTTTATGCTTTATCTGATGGGATCAATTGCAGACTTGATTTTTAAAATCTCAAAATTTTGTAACATTGCTACTTTATGGTCCTTCAATATTTTAGCACTACTTCACACTGCGCCACAATCTCAGTACAATCTCCATTCGTGTTGTGTTTATTGTTGTATGTATACTGTTTACTTTGTGAGCTTTGTGCAAACAAGGACTTTCATTGCACTCTGGAGCAGATGATAATAAACCAATCTAAATCTGAATGAACAAGGCCACTCTGCACACCTTCAGAATAGCTTGTGAAATTATCTTCCTATAATCCCGAGGTACAACCTCCTCCTTGGTCCTACCTATGTCATTAGTTGCTACATAAAACACAAAATTCACTCCTTCGCCACTTATTCCAAGTGTAAGAAGGAACTGCAGATGCTGGTTTAAACCGAAGATAGACACAAAAACTCAGTATGCCAGACAGCATCTCTGGAGAGAAGGGATAGGTGACGTTACCCATTCCTTCTCTCCAGAGATGCTGTGTGTCCCGCTGAGTTACTCCAGCTTTTTGTGTCTATCTGGGCATCCTATTCCATGATCCTTTCCATCCTGAGCAATGGCCCTCAACCTTGGCATTGGGTAGATGTTAGCTCCTTGGGGGACTGGCATTGTCAATCGCTGGCAACATTATTATCCACCGGAGCATACAATCTCCAGTCATTACCACATGGCTTTTTATCCACCCACCCCATTTGAATGCCATCTCTGACCCTGTACGACAGTTGTTCATCACCCTGCATTCATCCACAAAGCGTGAAGATGGCGTTAATCCACAAAGACTAGGGCGGTCACAGTGGCGCAGCGGTAGAGTTGCTACCTTACAGCGCTTGCAGCGTCGACGATCCGGGTTCGTTCACGACTATGGGCGCTGTCAGTACGGGGTTTGCACGGTCTTCCCGCGACCGCGTGGGTTTTCTCCGAGAGCCTTGGTTTCCTCACACACACCAAATACATACAGGTGTGTAGATTCATTGGCTTGGTGGATGTGTAAATTGTCCCTAGTGTGTGTAGGATAGTGTTAATGTGCGGGGATCGCTGGTCGGTGCGGACTAGGTGGGCCATAGGGCCTGTTTCCACACTGTATTTCTAAACTAAACTAAAATTCCTGCCTGTTTGGTAAGAGCGCTGGCTGATGCTTTCCCAACACTCTCTGTCTAGTCCCCATAACTGTTTTTGACTCTTTGTTGCTTGCTCCTGTCCCTGACCACTATCCAAATCCTGAAGAAAAGAATCTAAAGTTACCAAAATAGAGGCTTCGAGGCTGTTTTTGAGAAAAAACATTGTTTTGGCAGGCAGCGGTGTAAAAAGGTTCTCCTGAGGCTAAAATATTCTGCCTGAATCAGTCCTCTGCTCTGACTGCAGTGTAAGTCTGGGAGATCACAGTGGCTGCCTTGTTTTCTGCAAGGGTGCTACATATCTTTCCACAGAACGTTGGCTCCGAAATTTAAAATAATATTTATTATTCTTACTGGGCCAAAACTCTGAGGAAACTTATATTGCACAGCTGCAAGTCAATCTGCTTGGATGATGTAATGTAACTTGGAGGGCATTATAATGCAGGAAGAGGCTTTGATACGCTATTGCTGAAATGGGTGAACCCTTCCTCCAAGTGTGGCCACCACACTTGACTTTGAGAGCTCGGCAGAAATATTGCTCCGCTGTCTAGTCAATTTGTTGCAGCCTGTCTTTCCACTTTGCCGAGACGTACATCTCCACTCTAATTGCTGTAGACCAGGTCCAAACGCCAACAGAACATTGATTAACGAGCCCAATAGGAAAGGGAAATGTCTCTCGACTCCAACACTTAATGATCTTTCCTTCTCGTCTGAGCAGCTGGTCAGATGCCCAGTCTCGAGCAGGAAATAGCTCTTTGCAAGTCCGATCACTGCACTGATGGTTCAGCCCCACACTGCATCCGATCTTGCCCAGCTAGCTGTGTCAGAACAGAACCCTTGCCTGGATAATCAACCAAATATCCCTCATTGCTTTGCTTATAGCTCCATTCAAAGACGCAAACACAATTAGCTCTAACAACGTCTGTTTTCCAGGAAATTAAATGTTTTTGTGCATCCAGTCGGATTTGAAAGAAAACCTCAGTTGTCTGCACTATGAATCATAAATGGAGCCCCTCTCACTGGAGGGGATTTCTGGTCAGATTCATAATTTTTTCCAGCTGGCAACTGGGAAGTATTTTACATCCAAACACAATGGACTACAATCATAGAATGTTGTCTCCAGATAGTCTGCAGTGACTTGATTGGGAACCATTTTAAACAGCAAAGCTAATCGATGTGTTAAGATCTCGGCTTTTTTTATTGTGTGCGAGGTAGCTGAGACGCCGGAAATGGAAAGTTTCACGAACAAAAGAAAGAATCTTTCTGGAGTTTTGGATAACTTTAATTGGCAGAAGGGAAACGAATTATGCTTGAAACATGTTACAAAACATTTGGGTTTTTGCAAGAACCAGGAAACTGACAGAAGGCAAGAAGCTATTAGTTTGGTGAGTTTATTATTGTGCAGCCTTCCTCTGTTGCTGAATATTTCATTTGCATTCAGTTTTTAAAAAAAAGTTCTACACTCATCATTTCACCAGATTGTATCTTGGGTTTTCAAGTCTTGTTTCGAGTTCTAATCTTCCATGGATTAGATTGGGATTAAGAACAAATCGGGATTAAGAATAAACCACCGGATCTCCTCAGTCGCAGTCTCTGTCTGCTGCTGAAGTGGAGGTGGGTGCACGAGGGGGAGTTACATTTTCAACTGCAGGCTCATGGCTTTGTTTATCATTAATGTTTTATTATTATAATTAATGTTTAGTGTTTTCTGAGTCATTCGTAACTGTCACTGTATGTCATGTTGTTACTTGTGGGCGGGGCACCAAGGCAAATTCCTTGTATGTGAATACTTGGCCAATAAACTTACTTACTTTTTTTTTGTTTATTTTTGTTAGAAGTTAGTACAATAGTGTGATACTTGAGTACATAGAAACATAAAAACATAGAAAAATAGGTGCAGGAGTAGGCCATTCGGCCCTTCGAGCCTGCACCGCCATTCAATGTGATCATGGCTGATCATCCAACTCAGTATCCCGTACCTGCCTTCTCTCCATACCCCCTGATCCCTTTAGCCACAAGTGCCACATCTAACGCCCTCTTAAATATAGCCAATGAACTGGCCTCAACTACCTTCTGTGGCAGAGAATTCCAGAGACTCACCACTCTCTGTGTAAAGAATGTTTTCCTCATCTCGGTCCTAAAGGAATTCCCCCTTATCCTTAGACTGTGACCCCTTGTTCTGGACTCCCCCAATATCGGGAACAATCTTCCAGCATCTAGCTTGTCCAACCCTTTAAGAATGTTGTAAGTTTCTATAAGATCCCCCCTCAATCTTCTAAATTCCAGCAAGTACAAGCCGAGTCTATCCAATCTTTCATCATATGAAAGTCCTGACATCCCAGGAATCAGTCTGGTGAATCTTCTCTGTACCCCCTCTATGGCAAGGATGTCTTTCCTCAGATTTGGAGACCAAAACTGTATGCAATACTCCAGGTGTGGCCTCACCAAAACCCTGCAGTAGAACCTCCCTGCTCCTATACTCAAATCCTTTCGCTATGAATGCTAACATGCCATTTGCTTTCTTCACTGCCTGCTGCACCTGCATGCCTACTTTCAATGACTGGTGTACCATGACACCCAGGTCTCGTTGCATCTCCCCTTTTCCTAATCTGCCACCATTCAGATAATAGTCTACCCTCATGTTTTTGCCACCAAAGTGGATAACCTCACATTTATCCACATTATACTGCATCTGCCATGCATCTGCCCATTCACTCAGCCAATCCAAATCACCCTGCAGCCTCCAAGCATCCTCCTCACACCTAACTATACTCCCCAGCTTGGTATCATCTGCAAATTTGGAGTACCTAATACATACATACATATTTCCATTCTTGTACAACTTCATACTTTTGATTTAATAATAAAAGAACAGTGGGAGAAAAAAGAAATAAGGAGTGTCGGAATAGATACACAAGCGAGTAGACACAGATAGCAAAAGAAATAAAGGACATAGACGAGAAGATGAAAAGATTGAAATAGAAGGAGAAAGTAAAGAAAAGAGAGATTAGGAGAGATCTACCTATTTCGTATTTTTGCCCATCCGTCACGCAGTTCTAAACCATTTAATTTCTGAGGTTATGTTATGTTGCACCATATGCTTGCAAAAAGTTGATAAAAGGAGACCAAGTCTTTGAGAATTGGTCTACTTTGCCTAGTAGGAGAAATCTCATTTCTTCAAGGTGAAGCGTTTCAGACATATTTGAAATCCACATTTTGAATGTTGGCGTGGTTGTGTTTTTCCAAAATTTGAGTATAGGTTTTTTTGCTGTTATTAGACCGTAATTAAGAAAAGCTTCTTGGAATATAGTTAGTTTACTTCCCTCTTCCATTGATCCAAAGATAATCAGTACTGTATTGGGGTTAAATTTTGTGTTAAATAGTTTTGTAAAAATTCCAAAAATTTCATTCCAAAATTTATACTTACTTTCTTACTTCCTTGTTTCACATTTCACACATTTAATAACAATGTTATGCTCTGTCTGTCTGCCACCTTGTACAAATTCCACTGCCGCTGTTGCCTCGGTCTCAGACCGAGTCATACGGCGTTGGAACTGATCCTTTGGCCCAACTTGCCCATGTTGTCCAAAATACCTAATCTACACCAGTCCCACCTGTCTGCCTTTGGTCAATATCCCTCTAACTTTTCCTATCCATGTATCTGTCCAAATGTTATTGTGCCTGCCTCAACTACAACTCAACTACAGCTAGTTCCATATACCTAGCACCATCTATTTAAAAGAATTGCCCCATCTGGTTCCTACTAAATCTCCCCTCTCAGCTTAAACCTACAGTTCTTGACTGGCCTAGCCTGCCTAAAGGACTCCGTGCATTTGCCTCATGATTTTATCAATGTCTATAAGATCATGCCACAGCCTTTCGTGCTCCAAGGAAAGCAGGAAGCCTGCACAGCCACTCCCGATAGTTCAGGCCCTTGGGTCTTGTCAAAATCCTCGTAAATGGTCTGCAGGCTTTCCAGCTTAATAACATCTTTCCTATAGCAAGCTGAACACAATACTCCAAATGTGGCTCACCAACATTTTGTACAACTGTGACATGGCATCCCAACATCTATGCTCAATACCTTAAAGGCCAATGTACCAAAATCTTCTGGTCCACCCTATTCACATGTGACACCACTTTGGAGGAACTATGTACTTACAGATACAGATAGATTGTATTTGTCACGTGTGCCAATTGGCACAGTGAAATGAAGTCACCATACAGCCAAAAATAAAGAACACAACACACAGTAGACAGAAATTCAACATAAAACGTCCCCTCACAGCAGGATCAAAGTTTCCCACCGTGAGGGAAGGCACCAAAGTCAGTCTCTTCCCCTGATGTTCCCCAATGTGCACCCGTGGTCGGGGCCTCCCCCAGCCCTCCGCTGTCCCCGATGTTCAGGCCCGCTCCCCAGGGTGATGTAAGTCCGACGTTAGGGCTGGGGGACGTTCTCAGCGGCCTGGACCCTGAGTCGGCCCCCTCCTAACGCTCCAAAAGTCCGCAGGGCGCGCCGGGTGGAGATTCAACGCTGGCGGCCCTCGGCAAAGGGCCCCAGGACTCCATGGAGTTCAGCGCCGCCCGCGTTGGGAGCTTTCCCAACCAGAGCTCCACGATGTTGGAGCAGCGGCCCAACGCTCCGGAGCTCCAACGGCAACCCAGGTAGGTATCGCCCGCTCCACGGTGATTCCAGCGCCGCCGCCGCTGTTGCAGCTCTGGTCCGGTTCCCGGCAGGAAAGGCCGCTCGGATCCAGGAGGTAGGCCGCGAGGTGGGGGGGCGAGGACGCGACTCGGAGAAATAGTCGCGTCCCCGCCAGGAAGCGACTGGGAGTTAGTTTCCCCCTTACCCTGCCCCCCTCCCCCACATATAAAAGTTAAAGACTCCCCCAAACACAAACTTTAAACTGACTAAAAATAAAAAATAGATGGAAAAACAAACGGGCTGCAGGCAGAGGCTGCTGTCAGTGCAGCGCCCCTAGTGACCCCTAGACCCTTGCACTAGATGCCCCTATGCTATCGAGCACTGCCCAGACCCCTGCCATTCACCGTGAAGTCCGTCCTGGTTTAACCTCCCAAAATGCAGCACCTCGAACTTATCTGCATAAAACTCTATTGCCCATTCCTCAGCCCAGTTGATCAACTGATCAAGATCCTGCTGTAATTTATGATAACCATCTTTGCTATCTATGATACCACCCACTTTAGTCTAGTTTTAGTTTAGTGATACAGTGTGGAAACAGGCCCCTTGGCCCACCGGGTCCGCTCACGCCAGCGATCCCTGCACCTTAACACTATCCTACACACATTAGGGACAATTTACACTTATACCAACCCAATTAACCTATACACCTGTACGTCTTTAGAGTGTGGAACGAAACTGAAGAACTCTGATAAAAACCCGCGCAGGTCATGGGGAGACCATCCAAGCTCTGTACAGACAGCACCCGTAGTCGGGATCGAACCTGGGTCTACGGTGCTACATTCGCTGTAAGGCAGCAACTCTACCGCTGCGCCACCGTGACTGCCACTTTAGTGTCATCTGCAAAATTAATAATCATGCCTTCAATATTCTTGTCCAAATGGTTGATGTAAGCCCCAAACATCACCCGAGGTGCACCACTAGCCACAGGCCGCCAGTCTGAAAAACAACCTTCCACCATCACCCCCTACATCCTTCTGTGTAGAAGATAGAAACAAAATGCTGGAGTCAGTCAGCGTGCCAGGCAGCGTCTCTGGAGAAAATGGATCAGCGATGCTTCGGGTCCGGAACCTTCTTCAGACTCCTAAATTTTCTAACCAGTCGGCAAGCTCTGACTGAATCCCATGTGATCTAACCTTCCAGAGCAGCCTACCATGCGGAACCTTGTCAAATGCCTTGTTGAAGTCCATATGGCATAGGCCCCATCAACCCTTTTGGTGATTTCAAAATATTCAATCAGATTCGTAGGACATGATCTCTCATGTGCAAACCATTGCTGACTATCCCTAATCATCCCCATCCATCCAAATGCATAGATATATCTTATCCCTCAGAATCCTCTCCATTAACTTGCCTGCCACAGATGTTAGACTCACTGGACTATAGTCCCAAGGGTTTTCCTTGCAGCGTTTCTTAAATAGGGGCACAATATTAACCCCCGTCCAGTCTTCAGGCTCCTCATCCGTGTCTAATGATGATTTGTATATCTCAGCCATTGAAGATAGACACAGAGTGCTGGAGTAACTCAGCGGGACTGGCAGCATCTCTGGAGAGATGGAATGGGTGATGTATCGGGTTGAGACCCCTCTTCAGCCAGTGTGCCTGTAATTTATTCTCAGTCTTCCCTCAGTGTCTCAGTGATATATCTGAGATTTATCCGGGGAGATTTATCAAACTTCTCTAGCCAAACTCCTGCAACTTGATACAGAGATGACCGCTTTGTTTTATTCTCTTTCTAGTTAACCTCTTTCCCTTAATGTACCTATAACATATGTTTGCATTTTCCTTGATGTTATCTGCCGCAGCTATCTCCTGCCCCCTTTTTGGCCCTCCTGATTTCCATTAGCATGCTCCTCATTTCCCGAAACTCCACCAGGGATACACCTGATCCCAGCTGTCTGCACCTGCCTCTTTTACCCTGACCAGCGCCTCAAATGTCTCTCGTTATCCAAGCTTCCTTACTCCCGCCTGCTTTGCCCTTCATTCTACCAGGATCATTCATGCCCTGATCTCTTAATGTTCCCTTGCCCACAAACAATCTATTCCAATTCAACTTCCTGTCTGACACCATCATTGTTGGCCTTGTCCCAATTTAGAGTTTTAGAAGGGTTTCGGCCCGAAACGTCGCCTATCTCCTTCGCTCTTTAGATGCTGCTGCACCCGCTGAGTTTCTCCAGCCTTGTGTGTACCCTCGATTCCCCAGCATCTGCAGTTCCTTCTTTAACACTTAGAGTTTTACCTCGTGGGCTTGCCCTGTCTTTATCCATAACTAGTCCCAAAAGGGTCATCCACGGACACTTCAGTCTCTTGCTCTTCCCAGTATCCTTGGAACAGATCAAGTTTTGGCCTCTTTTCATAAGGCCCTCTATATATTGCCCGAGGAAACTTTCCTGAACACATATGACGAATTGCACCCAGTCTAAACCCCAGTGGGCTCCATGACATTTCTGGTATATATAGGGAAAAATAAAATCTCCTTCTATTACAACATTATCAGTCTTGCAACTACCTGCAATATCTTGCTCTTCTAAGTCCTGTTGACTATTTGAGGGGCTGCAGTACACTCCCAACAAGGTGATCATATAAGTACATTGGACGGAGCGCTGGGCCAGAGGCAGTGTTTATGTGACATCTGACCAGCTTTGGGGAGATGGGTTGCTGCTTTATCCTGGTTCTGAGTGGGGACAGACACAATTGTTTCATCATCCTGTCCAAACAAAGTTAGATGTCAGTCAGAGTCTGTAAAGGGCCTGTCCTACAAGCATGCAACTCCATGCGATGAGCACAACCTAATGTGGTCGCTTGAGCCGTCCGGCGTCGCGGGGCTGGTCCCGCTTCGATCGTCGGAACCCTGCGGAATTGTGCGGAGTTCGTCCCGACATCGTGCGGGGCTCCGAAAAACTGACGCCTCGACGCATGACACACCGCCTCGACGTTGTGCCTCCGTGACCCTCTCTTTAGGTGCCTCCATGACCCTCTATGTGTGTGGCTCCATGGCCCTCTGTGTGTGTGTGCCGCTGTGCCCCTCTCTGTCCTGGCGAACTTACCTTAAGACTTCGCTCTAAGTTTGCCTCACTTTGCGCCGCATTGCGCCACTCACCCGACCTCTGCGCGGCCCGCGCTTCTAGTTTGATCGCGCTCATCGCATGGAGTCGGATGCTGGTAGGACAGGCCCTTAACAGATAAATGGTACAATGGGCACTTCTTACAGTTTAAGAATTTGCAATATTATGTTGGATTTTTAACCTGATCTCCACTGATGACACATGTCTGTTGTGCTGCTGCAAGTAAGAATGGCATTGTTCTGTTTCGGGGCATATGAAGATAAAACGCTCTTGAGTCAAAAAGAACCCCCCAAAAAACCAAGGTAATCACCCCCTTTGTATTTCATGGCCTTACCCATATAGTCTAACAGTACAAACCATCAGTAATGTCATCCTGGTCTACTACTTTGACATGCTCCTTGATCAACACCGCCTCCTCCTTCACCACCACTCTATCTCGGCCTCTGTAGGATCTGTAGCACTTGTACCCTGCAATGTTAATCTGACAGTCCTGTCCCTCTCTTAACCAGGTTTCCGTAATGGCTGTAATGTCCCAGTTGCATGGACTAATCCACGACCTGAGTTCATCCACGTTGCCCATCAGGTCTCTTGCATGAAAATAAATCCAATCCAATCCAACAGCACCTTTCCTCACTCCTTGGTGTGATCTGCCCATTCTGTCCACTGAACTTTCTTTCATCACCTTCCATGCTGACTTGTAGCCTGTTACCTGTCTCAGTCCTGCATTGGTTCCCACTCCCCTTCCAGTCTGGTGTCAACCCACCCATGAAATAGCAGGGGACCGGGGGTCAAATGAGATGGAGGAACTGAGAGAAATCCAGGTTAGCCGGGAAGTGGTGTTGGGTAAATTGAATGGATTAAAGGCCGATAAATCCCCAGGGCCAGAAAGGCTGCATCCCAGAGTACTGAAGGAAGTAGCCCCAGAAATAGTGGATGCATTAGTGATAATTTTTCAAAACTCTTTAGATTCTGGAGTAGTTCCTGAGGATTGGAAGGTAGCTAATGTAACCCCACTTTTTAAAAAGGAGGGAGAGAGAAAACGGGGAATTACAGACCAGTTAGTCTAACATTGGTAGTGGGGAAAATGCTAGAGTCAGTTATTTAAGATGGGATAGCAGCACATTTGGAAAGTGGTGAAATCATTGGACAAAGTCAGCATGAATTTATGAAAGGTAAATCATGTCTGACGAATCATATAGAATTTTTCGAGGATGTAACTAGCAGTGGATAAGGGAGAACCAATGGATGTGTTATATCTGGACTTTCAGAAGGCTTTCGACAAGGTCCCACATAAGAGATTAGTATGCAAACTTAAAGCACACGGTATTGGGGGTTCAGTATTGATGTCGATAGAGAACTGGCTGGCAGACAGGAAGCAAAGAGCAGGAGTAAACGGGTCCTTTTCAGAATGGCAGGCAGTGACTAGTGGGGTACCGCAAGGCTCAGTGCTGGGACCCCAGCTATTTACAATATACATTAATGATCTGGACGAGGGAATTGAATGCAACATCTCCAAGTTTGCGGATGACACAAAGCTGTGGGGCAGTGTTAGCTGTGAGGAGGATGCTAGGAGGATGCAAGGTGACTTGGATAGGTTAGGTGAGTGGGCAAATGCATGGCAGATGCAGTATAATGTGGATAAATGTGAGGTTATCCACTTTGGTGGCAAAACAGGAAAGTAAACTATTATCTGAATGGTGGCCGATTAGGAAAAGAGGAGATGCAGCGTGACCTGGGTGTCATGGTACACTAATCTTTGAAAGTAGGCACGCAGGTGCAGCAGGCAGTGAAGAAAGCGAATGGTATGTTGGCATTCATAGCAAAAGGATTTGAGTATAGGAGCAGGGAGGTTCTACTGCAGTTGTACGGGGTCTTGGTGAGACCACACCTGGAGTATTGCGTACAGTTTTGGTCTCCTAATCTGAGGAAAGACATGCTTGCCATAGAGGGGGTTCAGAGAAGGTTCACCAGACTGATTCTTGGGATGTCAGGACTTTCATATGAAGAAAGGCTGGATAGACTCGGCTTGTACTCACTAGAATTTAGAAGATTGAGAGGGGATCTTATAGAAACTTACAAAATTCTTAACGGGTTGGACAGGCTAGATGCAGGAAGATTGTTCTCGATGTTGGGGAAGGCTCGAACAAGGGGTGAGTGGTGAGTCTCTGGAATTCTCTGCCACAGAAGGTAGTTGAGGCCAGTTCGTTGGCTATATTTAAGAGGGAGTTAGATGCGGCCCTTGTGGCTAAAGGGATCAGGGGGTATGGAGAGAAGGCAGGTATAGGATACTGAGTTGGATGATTCGCCATGATCATATTGAATGGCGGTGCAGGCTCGAAGGGCCGAATGGCCTAGTCCTGCACCTATTTTCTATGTTTCTATGTAGAGATGATCCATCATTTCTTCATTGACCCACTGGGGGAACTAAAGTCATCATCAGCATAATTCCCCATCATTCCATCCCCCTCACCCCTCTTCAATGCCAGCAATTGTCTTTAACTCAGCCACACTGTTCATGGCCTTGGTGTCTTGTCCAGCTCTTCAGCTGAGCACCCACCAAAATATTGCATATTGCAAGGACTCCAAGAAGAGTCTCAACCCAAACCTTCACCCATTCCTTCACTCCAGAGATGCTGCCTGGCCCGCTGAGTTACTCCAGCATTTTGTGTCGATCCTCTGCTCTCTGGAGATGCTGCCTGACCCACTGAGTTACCCCAGCAGTTTTTGAGCTTTTTTTTTTGTAAATCAGCATCTGCAGTTTCCTGCGTCTACATCTTTCTGCCATTTTTCTTTTCTGACTCCAGGCCTCCAATAATCCTCCCTCAAAGCTTCACCTCAGCAAAACTCTGTCTGTATTCTATCCAAGATCCGCATGCCCTCGTTTAACGCCCAGGCCTTTTATCCATCCCATCTCTGCAAACGTCCAGTTTTAATATCTCACCCTCTTTTAATGCCTCCATGAAGTGGTCCCCCTGAATCTGGCCTTCGAACTGCCTCTTTCTAAACTCTGCCCCACTATCTGCTCTCCTATTGACCCAGGTGGCCAGTGTCAAATTATTTTAATTTGTTATTTACAGAATTTGAACTTCTGGTATTATTTGTCAATATCCTAAAAGACCCAAGTTCCTCTTTCCCTTAAAATCCATATTTGACCAAGCTCTTGACCATACCGCCAGTATCTTTTTCCTTGATTCTGATTGTGCTTTATAGGAAACCGTTTTAGTCATTATTTTGTTGAAAGAGCTAAATAAATGAAAGATGACGTTTGCGATGTTATTCCTTTTTTTATAATAGCGATATGGGTATTAATTTTTCAAGAGGTTAGTGATCCATACAGAAGTGATGTCCTTGAGTGCAGTTTGGCCCACTTACTGGTTTGAAACAATTGTATAATAAACACATTGTATCCCGGCGAATGAGATTAATGTTAAGAATAACAAAGTATCATGGCATTATTTCCAGTATCACAAGGAATGATATTGCAACTTCATGGTTTATGAGTTCTACGAGCAGAATTAGGCCATTCGGCCCATCAAGTCTACTCCGCCATTCAATCATGGCTGATCTATCTTTCCCTCTCAACACCATTCTTCTGCATTCGCCCCATAACCCCTGACATCCTTACTAATCATGAATCTGTCAATCTCTGCCTTAAAAAAGATCCATTGACTTGGCCTCCACAGCCTTCTATGGCAATTAATTCCACAAATTCACCACCCTCTGACCAAAGAGATTCCTTCTCATCTCCTTAATGAGACATCCTTTAATTCTGAGGCTATGATCTCTGGTCCTAAACTCTCCCACTAGTGGAAACATCATCTCCACATCCACTCCATCCAGGCCTTTCAATATCCGGTAAGTTTGAATGAGGTAACCCCTCATCCAGTGAGTACAGGCCCAGTGCCTTCAAACGCTGATCATATGTTATGTGTTGAAGATTACTTTTGTCTATCCTTACTGATTTGCAGCCTATAGATCAGGTAGCCAAGAATGGAGTTGAGGAATTAATCTTGTCGAACGCTGATTCACTGACTTCCATTGAGCATGGACATGGCATGTTTCTGGCTGATGTGCCGATCACCTTCCACAATAGATAGGCCCTGTATAGTCTGAATCATAACCAGAAAGGGGATGTGGATTTAATGGATATCAAAATAAAACTGCAGTCACTGGAATTCTAAAATAAATATATAAATGGTTGGACATCTCACCAGGTAATATGCCATCTGTAGAAAGAGAAAGGTAATGGCGTTTCAGGCCCAGTAACATCCAGTAACCTGATCTGGGCGAATGAATATTGCAGCAAAGGGCTTTGCCAGATTTCTTTCCCTGAATTAAACTGAGATTTTGAACGTTGCCTTTCAGGATTCAGCAGGAAATGGCAGGACAATTTGGAGCTGAGGGATCTTAGGGTGCAAGTCCATATCTTCCTGAAAGTGGCAACATGAGTAGATAGGTTGACAAAGAAGGCCTACAACATGCTTACCTTCAGTGTTGACGTTATTGAGTATATAAGTTGGTTAGTCAGATCGCTGCTATATAACACTTTCATGGGGCCCCGTTTGGAATACTGTGTGCACTTCTGCCACCGTACTAGATGACGAAGAATATGGAGACTTGGAGAGGGCAGACAAGTGGTTTACCAAGGTGTTGCCTGATTGGGGTGTGTTAGATATAAGGAGATTGTATTTTTATTAAAACTTTGGTTGGGTAGTTTTAGTTTAGTTTAGGTTAGAGATACAGTGCGAAAACAGGCCCATCGGCCCACCAAGCCCGTGCTGACCAGCGATCCCTGCACACTAACACTATTCTACACACACTTGGGACAATTTTACACTTATACCAAGCCAATTAACCTACAAACCTGTACGTCTTTGGAATGTTCGAGGAAACCAGAGCTTCCCAGAGAAAACCCACACAGGCCACTGGGAGAACGTACAAACTCCATATAGACAGCATGCTTGGTGAGGATCGAACCCGGGTCTCTGGCGCTGTAAGGCAACACTGCTGTAAAGGGCCTGTCCCACTTGGCCATAATTTGCGCCTCATTTACACGTTATATGTAAAATAGGTTGACGTGATGTTACGCACGACGTCGCACGCAAATCACGCGCCATTGTGCCGTCTGGTACGCGTGATTTGGGAGAACCCTATAATTTATAATAATAGACGTATTTGGAAACAAATAGTTAAGACTTTACATTTAGATAATCTCTCACTTAGACTACCAATTACGAATAACCCATTATTTAAACCCTCTATATTAGATGGGGGGTTTAGACATTGGGATGATTTAGGAATTAAAAGGATAGAGCACCTTTATAGAAAAGGAAAATTTCTTTTATTCCAGGAGTTACAAGATATCTACAGATTGTCTCCACAGCACTTGTTTAGATACTTACAAATTAGAGATTATATTAAATCCAATACACAAGATTATAAAAATAAAGAACCAGGATTATTAGATGAACTGTTTAACTTGCACCCAAATACAGAAAAATTAATAGCTTATATATATAATATTATTTTGGATAAGGAGAATCCAATAACTGAAACATATCGTCAAGCATGGGAAAATGAAATTGGTTTATCTATAACAAAAGAAAATTGGGAAGAAAGTTTACAACAAATACATCGGTGTTCGTTAAATGCCAGACATACATTGATACAATTTAAAGTATTATATAGATTACACTATTCGAAAACTAAATTAAATAGTATCTTTCCCAATCTCTCCTCCATTTGTGATAAATGTAAGAATTTAGAAGCAAATTTAATACATAGTTTTGTTACATGTCCCAAACTGAATTATTATTGGATAGAAATTTTTAAAGTTTTTTCTGAAGTTCTTAAAGTTAGATTGGACCCTGACCCAAAGTTAATAATATTTGGAATTCCGGATTCAAATTTGGTACTTACAGTAAATCAAAGAAATTTCTTTGATTACTGTTTGATAATAGGGAAAAAAATCATATTGAAATTTTGGAAGGGAACATTATCCCCCACAATTAAAATGTGGGCAGCAGAGATGTTGGAGACGTTACATTTAGAAAGAATTAGATTTGTCCCATTGGACAAATATAATACCTTCGAACAGATATGGTCTCCATATATACAGTATTTAGAGAAGTAGCTGTTCTTGGCATCACAGCTCGACGGGTACCCTGCGGGATTTGATGAGAATAATTTATTTTCATAATAGGATTAATATGCATGTCTCTATTGATATTATTATTCGTATTAGTTTTATTTACAATATATTTTGTTGTTTTTCATTTATATATATATATAATATTTTTTCACTCTTTTGTTAACCTTTTTCCCTTTCTCTTTTTTTTCTTATATATAATCAAATTATTATTTAATCATATCTTTATTGATTTATAACTGCTCTATCTCTTTTCTATCTTTATTTCTAAAAAAATAGAAGATAATAATTATCAATGTGTTATTTGTTCAAATATTGAATTAAGTTGATGTTTGTAAATCTGTATAAAACATTGCAAATTGGTTACTTCTAATAAAAAAATATTAAAAAAAAAAAAAAATCCACGCGCCATTGTGCCGTCTGGTACGCGTGACATCATTAGAATTCCCTGCGGCGTACGGCGACACATGGTGACGTAACCATGCGTCACCACACGATACACGTGAGACATCGGGATGCAGCGTGCGATGCCAATGAATCCGCGTGCTGACCCAATGCGTCAGCGTGCGTACGCAATACGTCATGCAGGTGGTGCGCGAGGATTTCGTACAGCACAAAATCCTGGAGCTCCGCTCGATACCGCGCGTCACAACGCGTCGACCTATTTTGCATATGATGCGAAAATGAGGCGCAAATGACAGCCAAGTGGGACAGACCTTTAAGGCAACAACGCTATAAGGCACCACTGCTCCAAGGCAACACTGCTGTGCCACTGTGTCGCCCAGGATTGTGGGCTGAGGTGGGAGCTGTGGGAGTCATCGCTCGGTTGACCCTCAGTGTGCAATACTATAAGGCGTAGGTTTAAAGTGAGTGGCACAATATTAAAGGAGATTTGCTGAAACATAACTTTATGTAATGAGTTTATTGTTTAATTGGAGTCATTTGAATTATAGTTGAGACTCGGAGATGCTGAATTACGAAAAAATTATGCATCTTCAGCGCCAACCTCTGGTTTTTCCCCTATCTCTGCTTGTCAGGAAAATACCCCTCATATTTGTATGTAAGCAAAGAGGTGAACTACTAGCATCGTAAACACTTGCCTGCCCATTATCGTCTTTGTTATAAGACGGATCCTTCTTGGCATAACCATAAATGAATAATCGGTGCGATATGATCAGTTTCTTGGATCTTCTCCAAGATGTCATTTAATGAGTCGGATTCATTAGCAAGACACCAATGGCCACGTTTAGAATATCTTGATGAGGACCAGATCTCCTAGTCAGGCACCAAAAGTTCTAACCCGGCAACTAAGTATTGATGAGAAAAACATTTTCTGACATTAACATTCCTTTAAAAATCTTTGCAGCTCATTCTGCATTTATTTACTCGGACGTTATGACCTGTCTATTAAATCCGCAATATTGTCAGCTTTACCACACATAGCTCCAGACTTCTCAGAACGTTAGTTGGTTGAATATGTAATTTTTTTTTAAAGTGCCTTTCATTGTCTGTATCACACATTTCTATGACTTTTGTGCTAAATCCTTTCAGAGTTCTTTTAAATGTTGCAGCAAGAGTATGAAGATCTAAAGGGCCTGTCCCACTTTCACGACCTAATTCACAACCTTTATTACTCGTGGACATTTTTCATCAGGCTAGAAAAACGCCCCGACCTACTTGATGCCACGAGTACCTACGACTAGCACCACGACCTGCTACGACCTACCTACGACCTCCTATGACCTCGTGACGACCATGCTGCGAGTATGAGTCAAGGGCCAACTTGGCAGAGGTCGTGAAAGTGGCAAAGGCCCTTTAGTCCCTCCAAGCCCTGAGGATGTATTACTTATTTCCAGGCCGACCTTGTGGTAATCACAGAAGCTTTTAAAATTGTTTCATTCGAAGATGCGCTGGAGCCACGTACTTGGTGAAATAGAATTGTGGAAATTGTGATTTCCTTTCATTTTACTGTTCATTTTAGTGCTCTGAACTGAGGCCAATGAATTGGTGTGGAGATATAGTATTGGTAAATGCGCTATAATACTGGTCAATATCATCGATGGTCACAGTGAGGAGAGAAGTTAAAAAGACGCGTAGATGTCTTAATTGTCTTTCAGCACAATAACTATTGACATGATCGACAGACCGCTAATATTAAGATGTTAGCCAGCTGATTCCGATTGACCAAGCTAGCAACTGAGGAGGTGGGTAGGTCAAGTGGAAAACATTTTGTTGCTGGTGGGAGTGAAGGAGGATTGTTTGTGAGTTGGTGGTAATCTTGATACAGATAGATTTCATGGACACACCATCAGTTCAGAAGTCATCCCTTGCTTTTGCATTTGTGTGGGAGCCAGCGACATGCAAATGGGGGGGGGGGGGTCATTACATGCATGTTAAAGCTGTCAACATATAGTTTGATGGCACGGCAAATTGCGAAAGCATATACATTGCGATAATGTGTAAATGAAAGAAGTGACCTCTCTGAAGACCTGGAGTGAATATGCTTGCAGCAAAAGTGAAGATGTTTCCCCTTGGCAACCGGTTGTGATTGGAATACAGAATTCGACAGGCTAGATGCAGGAAAAAATGTTCCCAATGTTGGGGTAGTCCAGAATCAGGGGGCACAGTTTAAGAATAAGGGGTAGACCATTTAGGACTGAGACGAGGAAACACTTTTTCGCCCAGACAGTTGTGAATCTGTGGAATTGTCTGCCTCAGAAGGCTGTGGAGGCCGATTCACTGGATGTAATCAAGAGAGGGTTAAGGGCCTGTCCCACTTAGGTGACTGTTTAGGCAAGTGCAGGACACTCTGCGCTCGCCACATGATCGCCTCATGTTCACTGGTGGTCTCTGGTGAGTCTCCTTCATGGTCGTGAGGAGTTCCCGCATTCTGGGAACTAGTCGCGGCCTCAGTATGGTCGCCGTAAAATTTTCAACGTTGAAAAATTTTCTCAGATTAAAAATTGGTCGCCATGGAGAAAATCGATAATCCTGTAGTCGTAGGTGCAGTTGTAGTGGGGACGCCATGTAGTTATGGGTAGTTGAGGTAGTTGTAGGTAGTTTTAGTTCATTGCCTTTGCTGACCGGAGCATTTTCATTGGCTCATTGGGGGGAAAAAACGTAAGCAGGAGTTTTCAGAACCAAGGAAAACCGACCGGTAATGTTAAATGTCTGCCGAACTTCACAGCTGTGTATCTCTGGCTTATTTAAAGTTGTCTGGCTTCTTAAAAGTGTCTCCACTCTATCTCCCCCCTTCTCCCCCCTTCTCCCCCCTCCTCCCCCCTTCTCCCCCTTTCTCCCCCCTTCTCCCCCCTTCTCCCCCCTCCTCCCCCCTCCTCCCCCCTCCTCCCCCCTTCTCCCCCCCCTCCCCCCCCCTTCTCCCCCCTCCTCCCCCCTCCTCCCCCCTTCTCCCCCCCCCCCTCCTCCCCCCTTCTCCTCTCCCCCTCTTTTAAAGGACGTACCGTACACTGTGCTAGCCGCCTTAACCTTCCTGTTCATCGTTGGGGGGGGGGGGGGGGGGGAGGGGGGGGAGGGGGGGCGGGGTGGGGGTGTGTGTGTGTGTGTGTGTGTGTGTGTGTGTGTGTGTGTGTGTGTGTGTGTGTGTGTGTGTGTGTGTGTGTGTGTGTGTGTGTGTGTGTGTGTGTGTGTGTGTGTGTGTGTTTCAGGCGACTGCCGCGAACTTGACAGGCGTCGGCAGTTCGCTGAAACATCGCCCAAGTGGGACAGGCCCTTTAGATTTAGCTCTTAGGGCTAAAGGAATCATGGGATATGGAGAAAAAGCAGGAACGGGGTACTGATTTTAGATAGTTGGCTCTATGCTGGCTCGAAGGGCCGAATGGCCTACTCCTGCACCTATTTTCTATGAATGCAGAAAGCTGCAGATGCATGAAGCCTGAAAAAAATGAGATCAAGTAGTAACTGCAGGGAGGAAAACAATGCACATATTACAAATGAAAGGTCATTGATCTGAAACATCATCATCATCAGCGGTCACTCGAATCGAGAATGACTGTCCTCTCATGGAGGATGCCTGTGCGTGACTGTGTTTAATGTGGGGAGACTGGTGCACAGACAGCCACCACACAGTTCTTGACAGATCTGGGTACAGGATCCAGTGGCATGGAGTCCAAGACGACCGGAGACCCTTTTCTGCTGCAGCCTTCATCCGCCTTCCCAGCCGTTGTGACGCTCCACTAAGGTCAGCCATCGTCCTCCGCCTGTTCCACCGTTGAGGTCTTGGTTGGATTGGCTCTTTGTCAGGGACCTCTCCCTCGACCTTACTGCCGTGGGTGACCCTACCAGGAGCATCGCTCTCAGGATCTCAGGACCACACAAGCTTCTCCACCACGACAAGGTGACAATCCACGGAGAGGTCACCATTGACACGGCATCTGGCTCCATAGATGCTGCTTGACCTCATTACTTCCATTCTTTTCCATTTTAATTTAAGATTTTAAACATTTGTAGCTTTATTGCCTTCCAATCACACCCGGTTTGTAATGACCGGAATCAGGAGGTAGAAGAAGATACAACGGTAAATGTGTAGAAATGAACTACAGATGCTGGTTTACACTGAAGATAGACACAGAATGCTGGAGTAACTCAGCGGGACAGGCAGCATCTCTGGCGAGAAGGAACGGGTGACATTTCGAGACTGAAGAAGGGCCTCGTGCCGCAATGTCACCCATCCCTTCTCTCCAGAGATGCTGCCTGTCCCGCTGAGTTACTCCTGCTTTTTGCGTCTATCTTGAAACAACCATATGCATTGCATGATACGAGTAAGTTGAAAAGGGCAGTAAAGACAAAATCATAATCAGACACGGGATGATTTGTGAAAATCTAAAAAACCTACAGATTTTGAAAAAGTAAGACACAAACGGCAACGCTTGAAATCCCCACCAGATCATGTTGTATCTGTGGGAACGGAATCACAGTCAACATTTCAGATCATAGACCCTTCCTTGTAACTGAGAAGGATACACAAGGGGGGGGTTTAACCTGTAGGGAGGATGTGGGGTGTCACTCATAAGGTGATATGTGACATGGTCTTGTTGGTGTGAGTTGGGCAAAAACTGTATTAAAGAGAAAAGACGAAAATATGATATGAGTACTTGGATCTTTTCTGCATTTTCCAGCTTGACGACATCCTTCCTATAGCAGGTGACCAAAACTGAACACAATATTCCAAGTTCACCTTTAGTAGCATAACAACCCAACTGCGATATATACTCAGGAGTCTGAAGAAGGGTTTCGGCCCGAAACGTTGCCCATTTCCTTCGCTCCATAGACGCTGAGTTTCTCCAGCATTTTTGTCTACCTTCAATTTTCCAGCATCTGCAGTTCCTTCTTAAACACAAATGCGATATTTACTCAGTTCCCTGCCTGATGAAGGTCAGCGTTATCGCAGTAATCTAATGAGAATTGGACTTATTTTAATTAACACAATTCACAAGAGATCAAGAGGGTGAAATATACGATATGATAGAACTTTAGATAGTTTGGGTGGTGGGTAAACCGTGAATTGACAGCCATAAAATGCACAACCTGGTGTTGTTTTACACTAAGCATGACCAGTAGTATAGTGTAAGCTGCTGTGACAAACAGTAAAACACTGATATTATCACATTATTCCTGAATCCATGGCCAGAGTGTAAAGAAGCTAAGTCTCTCAACTGGTGTACGGCACTTTAATGGATTTGTATTTCTGCACAATTAAACATTCACATCGAACACTAGTTTTGTTGTTGATCTGCCCAATGTACAGGTTTGTTTGGGAAAACTCCTCACCCGGTCATTTGTTTCCTGACCTGACAGATCGGAACATTTTTGTGTCAAGTTCTAAGGGCATGTATTTGTCTTTCAGAATAATTGAATCACTGCGGAGCGGGTCATTGCTTATCTCCAATCATTTTACACGCTGTTCCTTTTTGGAGCCAGGCAAGAACGACTGATCTCCGCTGGATGAGAATGTGTCATTAAATTTGATCTGAACTTTTGATTAGCTTGACATTTTGTATTGTTCCTGTCTGGCACACAGTTCCTGTCATCAGTACTTCAAAGGAGCAAGAGTTATTGCCAAATGCAAAGTTATCAGCAGTTTTGAGTGGATAATGGCACGTATATTTGGAGTACTAAAGCCTGGCATCAGGCTGACAGTTCATTCACACGTGAAGGGACAAGACACTTCTTGCAGGTGATAAAGACACATAATAGTACTTGCTGCATGTCTTTGGATTATTTTGTTTAATTTCATTCTTTTGTGAATTATATAACCTTGCCTCTCCTCTGATTAAGTGCTGAAGTGATGAGAACAGCATTCAAGTTGTACTCCTGTACATGACATAGATTCAGACGCTGGACGGCCTAAGTTGACTATTGTTGATACATGGTGGCTTGCTTCCTTTATCATCGTTACCTTTTTGCATATCTTTCATTAATTGTTCTTCATCTCTTTACATCACCATCTCCCTTGTCCCTGACATGTCTGAAGATGGGTCTCGACCCAAAACGTCACCCGTTCCTTCTCTTCAGGGATGCTGCCTGTCCCGCTGAGCTGCTCCAGCTTTATGTGTCTATCGTTGATACATTATTGAGCTCCTGAATGAAGCAGAATTGCAGAATTTGATGTGGACAAGCTTTTCCCTTTGAGAATAGGGAAGATTCAAACAAGAGGACATGACTTTAGAATTAAGGGACAGAAGTTTAGGGGTAACATGAGGGGGAACTTCTTTACTCAGAGAGTGGTAGCGGTGTGGAATGAGCATCCAGTGGAAGTGGTGGCGGCAGGTTCGTTGGTATCATTTAAAAATAAATTGCACAGGCGTATGGATGAGAAGGGTATGGAGGGTTATGGTATGAGTGCAGGCAGGTGGGACTAAGGGAAAAAAGTTGTTCGGCACGGACTTGAAGGGCCGAGATGGCCTGTTTCCGTGCTGTAATTGTTATATGGTTATATGGAAATGCTTCAACAACGATGGACAGGAGCTTGGAAATCCTGTCCCATTTTAGGAACAAAAGAACAGTCCCTTTTTCTGGGAGATACGTTTGGGCAGATCAGTTGGAGGGTAAAAACAATACAATGTTGGAGTAACTCAACGGGTCAGGTTGCATACCAGGAGAACATGGATAGGTGACGTTTTGGCTCGGGACCACTCTCCAGACTCCAGCATCTGCAGTTACTCATTTCTACGTTGGAGGGTACGTTGCTTTGCTTGAAAGAGTTGGACCAGTTTAGCTTGTACAACTGCCCAGTAGATTTTGTGGCCAATTTCTGGCCACGTCCCATAATTCCTCGATAACTACATTTATTGACAACTATTTAGACAACAATGATCATTTCATGCAGAGATTCAAGAATCATTTGTTTGTTTGTTAATTAGTCTTAGAAAGATTTTGTTTCTTGAATATAAAATGCGTCAATAATGTTATCACTGCCATCCACGAGTAGTTGCTCCACTCAACAGCCAAAAATCTGTAGCCTCCCTTTGATCCGGTATTTTGTTGGTCCACATGCTCGATCAATGGTGTGTTATCATTAGTGATTTATTATTATTAATGTTCAGTGTTTTCTGAGTCATTCGTAACTGTCACTGGATGTCATGTTGTTACTTGTGGGTGGAGCACCAAGGCAAATTCCTTGTATGTGAATACTTGGCCAATAAACCTACTTACTTACTAATGTACTTAATTTTTTACCAACAAAATGAGGAAAGACAAGGGGTTGGAATCTGACAGCATTTTCAGAAATACGGAAAGCAAAATTGGAAGCGGAGGCCTGAGTTAAACACTATGATGTATACATTAGATGACTGTTACAAGTGTATCTATGTTTTTGTATCTGTCCCTATCTAAATAATCCTTAATCAATCAATCAAAGATGGGAAGAAAAGAGAACTACAATGTTTTGTTGCATATGGCTTAAAACAATATATATCGGAAGTCAAAGTGTTGGACAGATCACATAACATGTGGGAGTCAAGATTGTGGGCATTATTAATACAAGAATTAAAGGTCACTAGGAAAGATGACTCGGTATTCCTAGTTAAAGAAATACGGAATAGGTTGAAGGCATCGTCTAAGAAGATGGGTTATAGCAATATTGGTTAGGGATATTTGCAGCCAGGAGGAGGATCGAAGCAGTGGAGACAAAGATAGACGCAAAAAGCTAGAGGAACTCAGCGGGTCAGACAGCATCTCTGGAGAGAAGGAATGGGTGACGTTTCGGGTCGAGACCCTTCTTCAGACTGAGAGTCAGGGGGAAAGGGGAACAAGCGATATAGACGGTGGTACAGAGAGATACAGAACAAGTGGTGGTACAGAGAGATATAGAACAAAAGTAACAATGCCATTGTTAGCTAGGGACTAGGTGAAAACAAATTACAGACAATGAGACTCAACAAGTACAAGTTGGAAGGGGGGGTGCAAGGGTTACTTGAAGTTAGAGAAATCAATATTCATACTGCTGGGTTGTAAGGTTAAACCCGCACCTGCAGTTCCTTCCGACACTTTAAACAATGGCGTACTTTAGAGTATTGATTCCTGTTTTTGTCTACTACTAAACACGTAGCTTGTATTGAAACACTCAGCTTTGCAGTTCAAGCATTTTGCATCGTTTCTCTAGGTGTGTTCCCTGTCACCTAGTGAGCATTCATTACCTATTCCAGACTATGCACACCCTGCGTTAATATTTTTACAAACTCTCCTTGGCCCTCGATATTCAGGCTACAAAATGATCCTCAACCCAGCCTGAAGTAGGGTCTCGACCCAAAACGTTTCCTATTCCTTTCTCTCCAGAGAAGCTGCCTGATCCGCTGAGTTGCTCCAGCTTTTTGTGTCCCATCTTTGCAGCCTGCGCTGAGAGTAAATGTTATTTTTGTTTAATAAAGTAAGAATAGTGCTTTTAAAATCTTTTTATCAGAATACTAACGGGCCTGTCCCACTTATGGGACTTACCGGCACCCGTCATAGGTCGTCGCAGGTTGTCGAAAATCTTCAACATGTTGAAAATCCAGCGGCGACCAGAACAAGGTACGACTCTTTGGGCGACTACTCACGACCATACAGGCGTCACCTAGCGACATGTTGCCAGGGTGTCGCCCATAAATGTTGTGAGTCGTCTCCTCAGTCGTCCAAAGAGCCGTAGCGTCTTTCTGATCGCCGCTGGATTTTCAACATGTTGAAAATTTGCGGCGACCTGCAACGACCTATGACGGGTGCCGGCAGTCGCCGAAAAAGTTGCGTAAGTGGGACAGGCCCATAAAGCTTCACCTAATAGCAAACAGAAATCGTTGAACATGCAGGATGATATTTGCAATTTGTAATATTTGTTAATGAAATGTACTTTTAACACAAGAGGTCTCCGGGAAGTACGGACTGAACTTAACATTATTATTTGTCAAGAATGTGGTTCATCATTATGAAGCAAGTTGCCATGATTTGCTCTTCTTCAAATGAGTTGCTGTTCATTTGCAGATTGAGCACCAAATCAGTTGATGGAGGGGCGTTTGAAGTATATTTTAATCTTGAATGCAAAATGAAACATTCGCCGGATACAATCGGAGAAATGTCAGTATTTTTGTTCATTTTACTTGTTAAGCAAATGTAATGCCTCTATGGGCACTATGATTACAGTAGGTTAATTCACCAGTTTAGGAGATGGAACATTATGTTTGTGGAGCTTAATGCTAGTTCATGGAGAAGTTATCATGGGGAAGACTCAAAGTCGATTGCCTCATATATCAGTAATAATTTTGAGTGCCCAATTTTAAATGAACTGCAAGTGGATCATTGCTACTTTGATCTAATTGTCTTCATACTACCAGAGCTACTTATTAGCTAACTATTTGACACAATGGAACACAATACCTTTGGTGAACAGTGGTTCACTTCTAGGATTCTCAAAATATGTACAAACATTGCATCTGACTGATTGGATTCTGAGGGATAATATCTGGTTCAGAAAAATTATGGTAGAACATTTAAACTGAATAAAGTGAAATTAAATAACATTAAGTCTTCTAGAGTTGAAAATTACTTGGATCTGGCATTAATTAACATTCTACCCATATGTGGCCCATTTATAGTAATATTCCTCCATGGTCTATTGTTTGTGAGATGCCAAATGTGTGAACATGATACAGATTCGCTGTTCAAAGTAACAGATAACATATTATTTATATATCTTGCCAATAGTGTTGAATATTAATACCTTTAGTGAGATGTACAAGAAGATAGTGTATTTGATGGAGTTCTTACATTGCTGTGCTTTTATTTTTTTTAATTGGATTATACTCTGTTTGGTTATATATCCAAGGGCGATGGACACATCATAATTTACATCTAAGGGTTTGGACACGCTAGAGGCAGGAAACATGTTCCCGATGTTGGGGGAGTCCAGAACCAGGGGCCACTGTTTAAGAATAAGGGGTGAAGGGCCTGTCCCACGTGGCCATCATTTACGTGACAGGCCGGTTGTGACCGTCGCACGGTGGTCGCGCACATCATCATGCGCCTTCAAATATTTGATCTGCTCTGCAAGTAGAGTCAGCGTATTGGCATCATTTGTTAAGTGAAACATTGATAAAATTATTGCTTGTTGGAAAAATTAATTTACTTTTAAACTTTCTGAAATACTCCCAACAAACACAAAATTGTATTCCATTATAGCAGTTTGAGGGTTTGAACCCAGCTTAAGAATTAGTTTGCAATTTTTTTTTTAAATGGTGTTAGTAAAATTGTTGGTGGTTATTTAAAAACAAACTAATTTGGTTACTAGTGTTCTTTTAGGTTATAAAATCTGCAATCAGTACCCTACCAGACAAGCCTTACCAGGATAGCGGAGTCAGGGGATATGGGGAGAAGACCGATTAGGGCGGTGGAGGCTGGTTCTCTGGATGCTTTCAAGAGAGAGCTAGATAGGGCTCTTAAAGATAGCAGAGTGAGGGGATATGGGGGAGAAGGCAGGAACGGGGTACTGATTGGGGATGATCAGCCATGATCACATTAAATGGCGGTGCTGGCTCGAAGGGCTGAATGGCCTACTCCTGCACCTATTGTCTATTGTCCAGAATTAAAGGAGCACAAAAAAAAAATTGAGCTCAACGTTACTAAAACCTCTGGTTTTATAAAATGGTTTTAAAGAGGAATAACGCCAATTGTTGAACAATCTGCAAGAAAAGGTTTATCAAAGAGTTAGCCGTTATCCAGTTTGATGCATTCTGTTAGCTGTTGGATACCAGAATTACAAATACCAAAGATGAAATTAAGACTTAATATAAAATTTAAATAATATAGACCAGCTTGTCATCAGCTATTTATTGGGCTAAGCCATGCCACCTGAATGGTCCATGGTTGATTCTTGCTTCAGTCTATTCTGTTCTGCTTGACCCTCCCATTGTTCCAACTATTACGTGAAGTGTACTGTCTATTGCTGACGTCTTTCCCATGGTAGTTTCCCTGAGTTAGGTCTGTGACATTTATTATTTAGTTTAGAGAAAGAGCGCGGAAACAGGCCCTTCGGCCCACCGAGTCCGCACCGACCAGCGATCTCCACACGTAAACACTAGTGGCAATTTACATTTTCACCAAGCCAAATAACCTGCAAAGCTGCACGTCTTTGGAGTGTGGGATCTCGGAGAAAACCCACGCAGTCACCGGGAGAACGTGCAAACTCCGTACTGACAGCACCCGCAGTCGGGATGGAAGCTGCAAGCACTGTAAGGCAACAACTCTACCGCTGCGCCACTGTGGCCTCCTATTGGCCTATAATTGCCACTTGCGGAGTGGTTGGAATGTGTGCTATTCAGTCATCTCGGGGTATTTTCAGGTCTGAGGTGGATTGATAGGCGGGGTGGGATGGTAGTTGTCTCTGAGACAGCTCTTAGGGTCAAGGCATGGTAACCTAATGACATAGACACAATGGTCCAGCTGCATATTGAATGTTAGAATAGGTTGTCTTGAATGATATCCAGAATTCTAGTCCTTCATTACACTTGTGTCTGCAGCATTCCCAACTATCACTCATTGCTTTTCATGTACTTCGGAAATTGGCCTCCAATTTTTGATTTTTTAACCTCCCTCTGACTGTGTGGAGGCCAAAAGTGTTATACTTAAGTGTTATCTTGTTAATCATCCCTTCCCGCAGCTCTGATTGTTCCATAACCAATATTGCTTTGCTTCCTCCATGTTATGCTTATGTCTATCTTGTAATAAACTCTGTATGCAGGAACGTTCAGCTCTCCCCTCTGTCTATCTATTAAGCCATGTTTCAATGGCGATCACTATGTTGGACTCCCACAATACGTTTATCCTTTCTTCCCAAGATTACCATCTTCAAAGGACCATGTCTTTCACCTCTGCCATCTCCACTCTTATTCTTTGCATTCTGAAGCTAATTTGCCGTGTCCTGCTGCCTGGTTAAGTTTAGCTTAGAGATACGGCGCGGAAACAGGCCCTTCGGCCCAGCGAGTCCGCACCGACCAGCGATCCCCGCACATTAACTCTACCCCACACACACTGGGGACAATTTACATTTATACTGAGCCAATGAACCTCCAAACCTGCACATCTTTGGAATGTGGGAGGAAACCAGAGATCTCAGAGAAAAAAACACACGTACAGACAGCACCCGTAGTCGGGATCGAACCCGGGTCTCCGGCGCTGGAAGTGCTGTAAAGGGCCTGTCCTACAAGCATGCAACTCCATGCTCGACCTAACGTGGTCGCTTGAGCCGTCCGACGTCGCGGGGCCGGTCCCACTTTGATCGCCGGAGCCGTGCGGAATTGTGCGGAGATCGTCCCGACATCGCGCGGGGCTCCGAAAAACTGACCATGTTCAAAAATTCCGCGTGGCAACGGCTTGTCGGCTCGCAGTCGCCTCGACGCATTACACACCGTCTCGACATCGTGCCTCCGTGAACCTATTTGTAGGTGCCTCCGTGACCCTCTATGTGTGTGACTCCGTGGCCCTCTGTGTGTGTGCCTCTGTGCCCCTCTCTGTGTGCCCCTCTCTGTCCTGGCGAACTTACCTTAGACTTTGCTCCAAGTACGCCTCACTTTGCGCCGCGTTGCGCCACTCACCCGACCTCCGCGCAGCCCTCGCTGCCGGTTTGGTCGCGCTTGACGCATGCAGGCGCATGCTGGTGGGAACAGCCCTCTACAAGGGATCACCCGACCTCCGCGCGGCCCCGCTGCCGGTTTGATCGCGCTCATCGCATAGAGCTGCATGCTGGTAGGACAGGCCCTTAAGGCAGCAACTCTACCGCTGTGCCACCGTGCCGCTCTAACGATTTAGATTATATGGTAATTTCATCTAAACTCTTGCAGTGGCACTACAAGATTAATTATATCACCTTTATTGTGTGTAGTATGTCCAAGTCTCTCATCTCCCCAGAACCCTTCTCCCCTGCTCCAGGAAACCAAAGCCCTTTCCTCCTGCACCATGTTCCTCAGCCTTTGACACTATTTTTGCATTTCTGCACTCACTGCTGTGCGGCACTAATAGAAATTTATGCCTTTTAAGTCCTCTTTAATTTCCTCTCCAGTTTCTTGGAAACAGACTGCAGAACCTCATCCTCCTTCCTGCTGAATCATTGTCTCTGAGATGAAGCAGGATCTCCAGCTGTCCACCCTTCCATCTCTGTATCTTCCACTGAAGTTGGGAGGTCATGTTGCAGTTGTATAAGACGTTGGTGAGACCGCATTTACAATATTGTGTTCAGTTCTGGGCACCATGTTATAGGAAAGATATTGTCAAACTTGAAAGGGCTTAGAAAAGATTTACGAGGATGTTGCCAGGACTAGAGGGTGTGAGCTATAGGGAGAGGTTGAGTAGGCTGGGACTCTATTCCATGGAGCGCAGGAGGATGAGGGGTGATCTTATAGAGGTGTATAAAATCACGAGAGGAATAGATAGGGTAGATGCACAGAGTCTCTTGCCCAGAGTAGGGGAATCGAGGACCAGAGGACATAGGTTCAAGGTGAAGGGGAAAAGATTTAATAGGAATCCGAGGGGTAACTTTTTCACACAGAGCGTGGTGGGTGTATGGAACGAGCTGCCAGAGGAAGTAGTTGAGGCTGGGACCATCCCATCGTTTAAGAAACAGTTAGACAGGTACATGGATAGGACAGGTTTGGAGGGATATGGACCAAGCGCAGGCAGGTGGGACTAGTGTAGCTGGGACATTGTTGGCCGGTGTGGGCAAGATGGGCCGAAGGGCCTGTTTCCCCACTGCATCACTCTATGACTATGACACTTCATGACACCCTCACCCTGGAGCCCAGGAGACTGTGTGGAACCTTGTTTGTGGCCAAAGAAACCCTTGCAGTTCCACTGATGGCTTAATCCCCGTCGCTGCAGTTTTCATTTCTTACTACCCTGCTCCATATAGTTGAGTGCAATGCGGTCACCCCCTCCTGCTGTACTGGTGAAGGCTAAAGATTTAGGATGGCCTCCTGGCATGTGCCAAGCACAGAACACTCAGCCTTGCCAAGGCCCTGGGGGGATGCCAGCTTTGGTATAAGCTTGAGTTCTTGAGTTCTTCCAGTCGATGGCACCTGAAGCTAGAAGTATTCTGCACTCCCCATGTGACAATGGATGTGTCTCTGACTGGGTTGGGGAGCAGTGGGTCCTTCAACTGCTCTACCAAGTCAATGTTAGCTTAGCTTCTCACTGTTTTACTGGTTAATGAGATAAAATGACATGCAGTTTGGAGATACAGCGCGGAAACAAGCCCTTCGGCCCACCGAGTCCGCGCTGACCAGCGATCCCCAAACACTAACACTGTCCTACACACACTAGGGACAATATATGATTTTTACCGGAGCCGATTAACCTACAAACCTGTATGTCTTTGGAGTGTGGGAGGAATCCAAAGATCTCGGAGAAAACTCACGCAGGTCACGGGCAGAACGTACACACTCCGTACAGACGGCACCAGTAGTCAGGATTGAACCCGGGTCTACAAAGGCAGCAACTCTACCACTGCGCCACTGTGCCACCCAATTGCATCTATGTATTCTCTGTTTAATTCACTTTTGTTCACCATATTCCCTGTAAAAAGGTACATTCCACTGATATTACACTCATGATGCTGACAATGACAGGGATATTATGTTAGTTTATTGTCACGTGTACCAAGGTACAATGGAAAGCTTTTGTTGCCTGCTAACCAGTCAGCGGGAAGCCAACACATGATTACAATCGAGCCATTCACAGTGCACAGATACATGACGAGGGAATAACGTTTAGTACAAGATAAAGCCAGTAACAATCGATCAAAGATAGTCTGAGGGTCTCTAAGTGAGGTAGATAGTAGTTCAGCACTGTTCTTTGGTTGTGGTAGGATGATTCAGTCGCCTGATAACAGCTGGGAAGAAACTGTCTCTGAATCTGGAGGTGTGCGTTTTCACACTTCTGTACCTTTTGCCTGATGGGAGAGGGGAGAAGAGGGAGTGGCCAGGGTGCGACTGGTCCTTGATTAATCTGCTGGCCTTGCCGGGGCAGCGTGAGGTGTAAATGGAGTCAATGGAAGGGAGGTTGGTTTGTGTGATGGTCTGGGCTGCGACCACAATTCTCTGCAATTTCTTGTGGTCTTGGATAGAGCTGTTCTACGGCGCATCTGTGGAAGTTGGTGAGAGTTGTTGGGGACATTCCGAACGTCCCAAGCCTTGTGAGGAAGTCGAGGCATACATGTGGGCAGATGTGTTAATTATTTATTCATTTTGGAAAGCAATGATGATATGACCTTTGTATACATTCCTGTATTCATAATCTAGTGAGCTCATCAACTCGGAGAGCAGTAACAATATCCAGACTTCCACAAATCAGATCAACATCTGTCTCAAACGGCATTTGAATTACTACTTAGTATTATCTCTGAGGCTGACATAGATAAGGATTCCCATGTTAAATATTCTGCCACAAATTGTGATGGTTTAAAAGCACTACAGGGATGGGAGTCTAGTACTGAAATTATTTCACGTTCAGTAGTTCAATGGAGCTTTATTTGTCACACGTGTAATTGCACAGTGGAATTCATTTTGCATATATTACACATGCAGGCGCCGCCATTTTTGGCGCCGTTATTCGAAGTCCAGAGTCCGGTCGGCCCGTCTGGCCACCTTGGTGCCCCAGTGGTGTCTCCTGCAGCTGGAGGCATTACTCCGGTTCACCCTCCGACAGGCACACGATCCTCACATGCGATGTCTCCAGCTCCCTCCGGGTTACGCCGAGCGACAAGCCCTTGGGGGTGTTGCTGGTCCCGTTAACCGCCGAGCTTTCGGGCAAGGCCTTTCCGACCGGCGGGGCTGCAGCGCCTCAGGAAAGCCTCCGCTCACGAGGCATCTGTAACAGTAGATACTGACATCTTGAGAGGAAAAGGCCTTTCACTTTGCACCTCGATGCCAAGTCCTCCACTAGACTCGCAGTTGACGGTTGATGAGATGGTGGGGGCGCTGTGAGGGGGGGGGGGGGGGGGGAAGGACAATGGACAATGGGGTGGGGGGGGGGGGGAAGGACAATGGGGACCCAGCATGGGGGAACTGCTGTGGGGGAATAAAAGGGGGAGCCGGCGTGCTTTGTAACTTTGTCAGCACCGTAGCTGGCTGCTGTTTCTGTACATTATGCTTGCAGCAAAGAATCTCACCGAGCCCAGTCACACAGGACAATACAGTACTTCATTCCAGACACTTAAACGTGTCCACTGAAATTATGTAGATGGGAGGTGTTTGTATTATCATTCAGACAGTTCACCATCCAGTTTTTTCTCAACCTCCTCAATTGCCAGTTCTGATATTATCTGTTTAAGATGGGGTTGCTGTTTTCAATTTATTTGCACAAGCATGCACCAATATTCCAGATCACATTTCCTTTGTAGTTTATAACGATAATCTGAACGATAATTTTTAATAATGCATGAAATTTTGAAAGAATGATATGTACATGTATCATTTAACTGTCTTAAACCCCCAGTAATGTAGTTTTAGTTTAGTTTCAGTATGGAGATACAGCACGGAAACAGGCCCTTTGACCCAGCGAGTCCGCACCGACCAGCGATCCCCGCACACTAACACTATCCTACACAAACTAGGGGCAATTTACAATTATACCGAGCCAATTAACCTACAAACCTGCACGTCTTTGGAGTGTGGGAGGAAACCAAAGATCTCGGAGAAAATCCACACAGGTCACGGGGAGAGCGTACAAGCTCCTTCAGACTGAGTGACTGGCCAGAGGGAGTAATACAGAGATAAGGAATTGTAAGAGATAGAAAGAGATGCAGATCAAGGAAAACGTAGAAGAGACCATTCTTAGCTTGGAGAAGGTGACAACAAAACAAAACAGAGATGTAACGTAATCAGAGGGACAGTCAGACTGGTCGGAGAACTGGGAAGGGGAGAGAATGCAAGGGTTAACTTGATGTTAGAGAAGTCAATACTCATACCGCTGGGGTGTAAGCTGCCCATGTGAAATTTGGTCAACAACTCCACCCATCTTAGCATTATCTGTGAACTTACATGCCACCTGCAGGTACATCTGAATCATTTGCACACGTTGAACAATCAGACATCACCACTCTCCAATAGATTGGTTGTAGTTTGTGTCCACAGTTGTCATTGAATCAAAACAAACAATTCTCAAGAGCAGTCCAGCAAATGGAAGCAGCTGCTTATTCCTTGCGAGCTTTTTCTTGAGGGCCTGTCCCACTTACGCAACTTTTTCGGCAACTGCCGGCACCTCTCATAGGTCACCGAAAACTTTCAACATGTTGAAAATCCAGCGGTGACCAGAAAGACGCTACGACTGTTTGGGCGACTGAGGAGGCTACGCACGACCATACAGGCGACACCCCGGCGACCATGTCGCGGGGCGAAGCCTGTATTGTCGTGAGTAGTCGCCCAAAGAGACGTACCTTATTCTGGTCGCCGCTGGATTTTCAACATGTTGAAAATGTACGGCGACCTGCAACGCCCTGTGACGGGTGCCGGATGCCGAAAAAGTTGCGTAAGTGGGACAGGCCCATTAGAGTTTTGAGAAACGATGCTCTGTAAAATGTAACAGGAATTTTAAATATGAATATTGAAATAATCATCTGCAAACTATTGTCTGTAACAGCATAGCGAGAGTGAAGGAGACTTATGCCAACTAACTCTGTATGAACTAATAAACACATATTAACACTAAAAGCCCTGTCCCACTGTACCAGTTCATTCAAGAGTTCTCCCAAGTTTCCCCTGATTTGAACTCGGAGATTTACGGTAATAGCCGCTTGTTGGTACTCGGGGCTCTCGTGGACATTTTTCAATATGTTGAAAAATCTTCACGCTTCTTCCCGAGCTTACCGCGTTTCCCGAGTACCTGCCCTTAGCGTTATGAGCCGCTAAGAGACGTCCCCGAGCTCCGACGTACCCGCTACGTTCATTCTACTTGCTTCCACAAGTTTGATTTTTTTTAAGCTCGGGACAGCTCTTGAAAGTACTCGTACAGTGGGACAGGACTTTAAGTCTACATTAACCCCATTTTGTGTTCACCCCACATTCTCATCAACTCCCCCCCCCCCCACCGGTTCACTCGCTTGTATCGGGGAAATCTACAATGTCTAGATAACCCACCAACTCCTATAGGATGTGGGAGGAAGCCCGCGGACATGGAGGAAACCGTGCAGTTTCTCGAGAGAATGTACAAGTTCCACACAGATAGCATCTAAGGTTGGGATTGAAAGGCAGGCTGACAAATACGGTACTCAAGATACTATGACAGACTGCAGAAATGTTAGTTTAGTTTTGAAATACAGCTTGGAAACAGGCCCTTCAGCCCACTGAGTCCGCCCTGACCAGCGATCCCCGCACATTAACACTACCCTACACACACTCGGGACAATTTTACATTTATACCAAGCCAATTAACCTACAAACCTGTACGTCTTTGGAGTGTGAGAGGAATCCGAAGATCTCAGAGAAACCCCACGCAGTTCACAGGGAGAACGTGCAAACTCCATACAGACAGAACTTGTAGTCAGGATCGAACCCGGGTCTCCGGCTCTGAAAGGCAGCAACTCTACCGCTGTACCTCCGCGCCGCAGCCAGGTTAAATCAGACATGTTTAATGAAGGGTCTCAACCTATTCCTTTTCTCCAGAGATGCTGTCTGATCCGCTGAGTTACTCCAGCTTGTTGTGTCTTTTCTTTGGTTTAAACCAGCATCTGCAGTTCCTTCCCCCACACACCGTGTATGTCAAGCCCTGGTTAGACTTCCCAAAATGCAACCTCGCACTACCTCATCAATGGTGTGGATGGGAATGTACACAGCATGGTTGGCAAGTTTGCAGATGACACAAAGGTGGGTGGCATTGTAGATAGTGAAAATAGTTATCATTAATTCCAACAGGACTTCGATCGCTTGGGCAGGTGGCGTGAGCAATGGTTGATACAGATAGTGAAAGGTGCTGCATTTTGGGGGCACAAACATGGACCTACACAGTGAATGGCAGGGCTCTGGGGAGTGTTGTAGAGCAGGTGGATCTTGGAGTGCAGGTGCATAGATCTTTGAAACTTGCATCACGTAGGGTTGTCAATGAGGCATTTGGCACATTGGCCTTTATTAGTAAGAGCTTTGAGTATAGGAGTTGGGAGGTCATGTTGCAGTTGTAGAAGACATTGGTGAGATCGCATTTAGAATATTGTGTTCAGATTTGGGCACCATGCTATAGGAAAGATGTTGTCAAGCTGGAAAGGGTGCAGATAATAATTATGAGGATAATACTAGGATTTGAGGGCCTGAGCTATAGGGAGAGGTTGAACAGGCAAGGGCTCTATTCCTTGGAGTGCAAGAGGATGAATGGTGTTGTTATAGAGGTGTACAAAATCTTGAGAGAAATAGATCAGGTGGATTCTCTTAGCCAGAATTGGGGAAGCAACAACCAGAAGACATGGGTTTAAAGTGAGGGGGGGGGTGGGGGGAGATTTAATAGGAACCAATTTAATAGGGGGACTGATTGTGGATGATCAGCCATTCAAATAGAAATTGTGGATGATCAGTCAACAAGATAGAGAGAGTACAGAGGAGATTTACTAGAATGTTGCCTGGGTTCCAGCAACTAAGTTACAGAGAAAGGTTGAACAAGTTAGGTCTTTATTTTTTGGAGCGCAGAAGGTTAAGGGGGGACTTGATTGAGGTCTTTAAAATGATGAAAGGGATCGACAGAGTTGACGTGGATAAGCTTTTAACCCATTGAGGGTAGGGAAGATTCAAACAAGAGGGCATGACGTGAGAATTAAGGGACAGATGTTTAGGGGTAACATGAGGGGGAACTTCTTTACTCAAAAAGTGGTGGCTGTGTGGAATGATCTTCCAGCAGAAGTGGTGGAGGCAGGATCGATTTTAACATTTAAAAGTAAAGTGGATAGGTATATGGACGGGAAGGGAATGGAGGGGTATGGTCTGAGTGCAGGTAGATGGGACTAGGGGAAAATAAATGGTCGGCACGGACAGGAAGGGCCGAGAAGGCCTGCTGTAATTGTTATATGGTTGTATGGTTATATGATCACATTGAATTGCGGTGCTGGCTCAAAGGGCCGAATGGCCTACTCCTGCACATATTCTCTATTGACTATTGAACCTGAGGAGTAACTTTTTCACAAAAAGGGTGGTGGTTGTATGGAACAAGCTACCAGGGGAGGTAGTTGAGGCAGAGACTATATCAACATTTAAGAGACATTTAAACAAGTACATGGATAGGACAGCTTTGGAGGGATATGGGTCAAACGAGGCAGGAGGGACTAGTGTAGAAACATAGAAACATAGAAAAATAGGTGCAGGAGTAGGCCATTCGGCCCTTCGAGCCTGCACCGCCATTCAATATGATCATGGCTGATCATCCAACTCAGTATCCCGTACCTGCCTTCTCTCCATACCCCCTGATCCCTTTAGCCACAAGTGCCACATCTAACGCCCTCTTAAATATAGCCAATGAACTGGCCTCAACTGCCTTCTGTGGCAAAGAATTCCAGAGACTCACCACTCTCTGTGTAAAGAATGTTTTCCTCATCTCGGTCCTAAAGGAATTCCCCCTTATCCTTAGACTGTGACCCCTTGTTCTGGACTTCCCCAACATTGGGAACAATCTTCCAGCATCTAGCTTGTCCAACCCCTTAAGAATTTTGTAAGTTTCTGTAAGATCCCCCCTCAATCTTCTAAATTCCAGCGAGTACAAGCCGAGTCTATCCAGTCCTCCTCATATGAAAGTCCTGACATCCCAGGAATCAGTCTGTGTAGATGGAACATATTGGCTGGTGTGGGCAAGTTAGGCCAAAGGGCCTGTTTCCACGCAGTAAGACTTTACAACTCTATGACTTATCTGTATTAAATGTCATCATCCATTCCACAGCCCATTTACCCCACCGGTTAACATCCTGTTCCAATTGTTGCCATCTTCATTATCTACAATACCACCCACTTAAGTGTCATCTGCAAACTTGCTAATCATGCCTTGTACGTTCTCATCCAAATCATTGATGTAGATGACAGACAGCAAACCCTAAGGCACACCACTAGTCCGAAAAGCAACCTTCCGCTATCACCCTCTGCTTCCTTCCATGAAGCCAATTTTCTATCCAGTCAGCAAGCTCTCCTTGGATCCCATGCGATCTAACCTTCCAGAGCAGCCTACCAGGCAGAACCTTGTCAAATGCCTTGCTGATATCCACATATACAATGTCTACAGCTCTGCCCTCATCAATTCTTTTGGTCAAATCATAACAAAAACTAAATATTGTGATTTGTGAGACACGATCTCCAAAGATCTCCACGATATCCATAATCAGCCCATATCCATTAAAATGAACATATGTCTTATCCCTCAGAATACTCTCCAGTAACTTTCCGACCACAGATGTTCCCAGTGTTTTCCCTGTAGCCCTTCTTAAATAGAGGCAGTACATTTGCCACCCTCCAGTCTTCCGGTACCTCAGCTGTATTTAATGACGACTCATGAATTTCAGCCAGGGCTCCTGCAATTCCCTCTCCTGCTTCCCACAGTGTCCTTGGATATATCCTATCAGGCCCGGGAGATTTGTCTAGCTTTGTACGCATTGGAACCTTCAACTCCTCCTCTGCTCTCAAGACACTTCCATTGCCTGCCCCAAGTTCCCCAGTCCTCATGTCTTTCTGCACAGATAATACAGAGGAGAAATACTCATTGAAAGACCTTGCCCATCTCCTGTGGCTTCACACACTGCTGAAGGGTCCCATTCTCTCTCTGGTTACCCTTTCCCCCTTAATGTACTAATAAAATCTCTTGGGATTCTCCTTAATATTATCTTCCAGAGGTATCTCCTGTCCACATTTTGGCCGTCCTGATTTCCTTTTTTAGCGTACTCCTCGGCTCTTGAAACTCCTCCAGGGACAGACTTGATCCCCAGCTGCCAAAACTTCCCTCATGCCCCCTACTTATTCTTGACCAGAGCCTCAATTTCTCTTGTCGTCCATGCTTCCTTACACCCTACTGTCTTGCCCTTCGCTCGAACAGGGACATGCATGCCCTGAGCTCTTGTCAACATACTTTTAAAAACCATCCTACTTTGGGACATTTCTTTTCCTTCAAACAACCTGCTCCAATCAACTTGAGCAAGTTCCTGTCTAATACCTTCAAATTTGGCCTTGCCCCATTTTAGAATTTTAACTTGTGGGGCCCACCCTGTCTTTATCCATAACTTTCTTAAACCTACCAGAACAGCGGTTGCTGGTCCCAAAAAGCTCATCCACGACCACTTCAGCCGCTTGTCCATTTCCCAATTTCCTAAAACTAGATCAAATGTTGCCGTCTGCCATGTAGTGCCCTCCAGTTATTTCCCGAGGAAACTTTCCTGAACGCATTTGACAAATTCTGCTCCGTCTGAACCTTTTGCACTTTGACATTCCCAATCAATATTGGGAAAGTTAAAATCCCGTACTACGACAACCTTATTAGTCCTGCAGCTGTCTGCAATCACCTGGCATATTTGCTCTTCTAATTCCTGTTGCCTATTTGTAGTGCACTCCCAACAAGGTGATCATCCTTTTTACATCTCCACTCTTAAAGCCTTGCTGGACGATTCCATCAGTAACGTCATATCTGACAACTGATGTGACGTCCTCCTTAATCAATAAAGCAACACCCCCTCCTCTTTTACCCCCTCCTCTCCCTATCCTGCAGCATCTGAACCCTGGAATATTAAGCAAGTCCTGCCCTTTTCTTAACCATGTTTCTGTAATGGCTCCACCATCCCAGCCTCGTGTACCTATCCATGCCCTGAGTTCATCTGCCTTAAGCATCAGGCCTCTTATATTAAAATAAGTGCAATTCAACCCAACAGTCTTTTCTCACTCTCTGCCATAACAATTTCCAGCCTCTCACCTGCCCTGAACCTGGATAGGATGCCACCACCTACCCATTTTCATTGTCCTAGTCATTACATGAATCGTTATTTTAGTCATTATCAATTATTTGGACGAGGGGATTGAGGGCTTTGTGGCCAAGTTTGCAGATGACACGAAGATAGGTGGAGGGGCAGGAGGTGTAGCGAACTTGGACAGGATAGGAGAGTGGGCAGAGAAGTGACAGATGGAATACAGTGCAGCAAAGTGCGGAATCATGCATTTTGGCAGTAGGAGTGAAGGCGTAGACTATTTTCCCAATGGGGAGAGAATTGAGAAATCGGAGATGCGAGGGGACTTGGGAGAACTGGTGCATGAAAATATACACGTTGGTTGTGTTGAATTTGATAAGTTTGCAATCATTTCATATTATTCAACCAACACTTCTCTAAATTGCAATGGAGGCCAATGAGGGTGAAATATTTGTGTGAAGAAATGGGGACTAAAGCCACCAGATGGAGCCAAAGCTTTCCATTGTAAAACTAGTTGTATAAACGAGCCTCCGGATTTTGTTTCAGCCCATGGCCATTGTCGGCTGATTGCTTTGTCCACATTGAAGTGTGCCTTGGACTATAGTGGCGGTTTGACAATTCACAAACACGGGAACATCTGCAGTTTTAGTGGAGAGATGAGGGGTTAAAGAAAAGGTCACTGAAGTCACCACGGGGGTCCATCAGAAAACCCTGGCCGAACATCTTCAGATCAATGGATTGCCAGTGATAATATTAAGGGCCTGTCCCACTGTACGAGGTAATTCAAGAGCTCTTCCGAGTTAAAAAAAAAATCAAACTGGTGGTAAGTACGTAGAATGTACGGAACGGATACGCCGGAGCTCGTGGATGTCTCGTAGCGGCCAGCAATGCTAACGGCAGGTACTCGGGAAACGCGGTAACTCGTGACGTTTTTTTGTCCACGAGAGCCCAAAGTACCTACGAACGGCTTTCACCGTAATTCTCCGAGTTCAGGGGAATCAGGGGAAACTCGTGGGAACTCTTGAATTATCTCGTACAGTGGGACAGGCCCCTTAAATAGGAAAGCAATGACCAGATGGACAGAGATAACATTTCAAGGATTATGCTCAAAGCTTCCTTGAGGAAGTGCAATATTCCTGCTGATTCCTGCTCACTTCGGGCCCGTTTCTGCTCAGCATGAAGAAGCAACAATCTGGTATCTCTTGGCCCTGCTTAGGGGAGAACGCGGATGCCGGGTGCAAGTGGTACAAAAAACGCACCACCTCACAAAGTACCACCTGTCCTCCTCCTTTCATCCCCCTCCTTCCCCATCTTGGAAATTTGACCCCCCTCCTTCCCCATCTAGGAAATGGATATTGATCTCTCTATGAGATGGTAAGACCTAATCCACAAATTGCACCATTCACCTGTGAGGAATATACTCATGCAAACAGCAAATTAATATGTTTGTTATGTAAAACACTCATCTTCTAAGGCCCCCTTCGGTCATGGCTGACCATGGGCATCTCCAGGGTGCTATTCCCTATATAGAAACATAGAAAATAGGTGCAGGAGTAGGCCATTCGGCCCTTCTGTGGAGTGGCGGTGCTGCCTTGGCAGCTGTGTCTCGCCTGCAGTCCGTCTGTTTTTTTTTGTTGTTTTCTTGTCCTGTTTTAGCGTGTTAATTTGAGTTATTATGTAGTGTATGTGTGTGGGGGGGGTGGGAGAAACGTTTTAGTCCCTTCCTTTTGGGGGGACGCAACTTTTCTTGTCGTATCCCCCGTCTCCGTCTCCGTCTGCGCTGAGGCCTAATGGCGGAGCTGGCAGCCTCCAACTGTGACCGACCTCGACGCTCCGGAGGCAGAGCCAGCCAGGACTTACCAGCGCGAGGCTGGCCGACTTCGGGGCTGCGGCGAGTTCCGGCATTCCCGCGTTCCGGCGGCCCGACTCGGAGCTGTGGCGGATTTGCGGTGGCAGCGGCGGTGGCAGCGACTTCGGAGGTTCGGCCGCGGGCCCAGTGGACAACATCGTCGGGAGCTCGCAGGTCACGGGTTGGTGACCTGTTTTTCCGGAGCTCCCGCGGCAACAGCTGCGTCCGCTGGACTGGAGGGCGGCAGCTTCGGCAGCTTCGACCGCCCCGGGCCGCGAAAGTTGAACCGGCCCGTTCGCGACTTACTTACATCACACGGTGCGGTCACAACATCGGAGGCCTGGGTCACCTCAGCGCAGAGGAAGAGGAAGAACAAGAAGGGAAGAGACAAAGACAAGATTTTTGCCTTCCATCACAGTGAGAAGGTGTCTGGTGAACTCACTGTGGTGGATGTTAAATATGTGTTTATTGTGTGTTTTGTTATTTTATTATATGTATGACTGCAGGCAACGAAATTTCGTTCAGACCGAAAGGTCTGAATGACAATAAAGTCTCCATAAAAAGCCTGCACCGCCATTCAATATGATCATGGCTGATCATCCAACTCAGTATCCCGTACCTGCCTTCTCTCCATACCCTCTGATCCCTTTAGCCACAAGGGCCGCATCTAACTCCCTCTTAAATATAGCCAATGAACTGACCTCAACTACCTTCTGTGGCAGAGAATATGGAGGACGCCTGTGCGTGACTTTGTTTAACGTGGGGAGCCTGGTGCACAGACAGCCACCCCACGGTCCTTGACAGATCTGGGTCAGGATCCAGTTGCATGGAGTCCAAGACGACCGGAGACCCTTTTCTGCTGCAGCCTTCATCCGCCTTCCTAGCCGTTGTGATGCTCCACTAAGGTCCTCTGCCTGTTCCGCCGTTGTGGTCTTGGTTGGATAGCTCTGTGTCAGAGACCTCCCCCTCGACCTTACCGCCATGGGTGGCCCTACCAGGAGCAGAGCTCCAGACGGCATCGCTCTCGGGATCTCAGGTCCACCCAAGCTTCTCCACCACGACAAGGTGACAATCCACGGAGAAGCACTGGTGCTTTGGTAACTCATTGGTTCCGTAGTATAACCCAGAGCTGAAGAAGGGCACCCAAAGACCCAAAGGGTCTCGACCCAAAACGTCACCCATTCCTTCTCTCCAGAGATGCTGCCTGTCCCGCTGAGTTACTCCAGCATTTTGTGTCTACCTTTACCATTTATTGGTTTCATTGCTGCTCTCTCACCGACCTAGGTAACGCAGGACTGTCATCTCCATGAAGGACAGTCCTTCAAGGACAGCTATCCATTCACGCTCAGGAGAGTGTGAATCAATTTTGACAATTAAATTGACACCTCATGCTGATCAAGTATGATGGAATTTCCAGGCCATTAGATTTATGCTACTGCACTTTTCAAAGGAAATCCAACTTGCAGTATATAATCTAAACTCTCCTTATGCAATCATAGTTGTCTGTTGATATTGTATTTATAAAATGTTTTATGCATCATCAAAAGCAGTCCACAGAACTAATAATTGCAAGAAATAAGCGAAGAACTGTTGATCTGGTTGCAAATGTGTGCCTCCAGCTCAGTGAAGCATCCGTCTGTAAAAATAGAAACACAACACTTGGTTTGCTATAATTGCAACCTGCGGAGGGAGCCGGGAAGCTGGATTTAATTGACATTTAATTTTGAATTTCTAATTCTGCAATATGGTGCAGGTGGGTTTAGAATTTAAATAAACGCAAACTTTGGATTGGAGTGAAACTTGTTCACTGTGTTCACTGTGGTCATAACAAAACACCAGCAGATTTGGTTTCCATTCGTCCAGTGTGGATCTAAGCAAGTAATTATTGCCAGATTATATTATATACTTTCTGGCGATTATGTAGGTATGTTACAATGCCTACCTTTAGCAGCGCTGCAGTTCTGCCGCTCCCCATGTGCGCGACTTTGGCGCCTTTCAGAGGGGGGCTGGTTTAAAAACCCAATTTATTCGAGACAGTCCAAGTCGATCCATGTCGGGTGATTTTGTCGCTAAAGAGAAATCGCTCCAACATTTCATTCATGAAGGTATTTTTAAACTACGCCAGATTATTTATTAACTAGAGTAGTTTAAAAATCATCTTCTAAAGCTCTGAACGGTGACAGCGGAACGGACCTAAGGTAGGCGATAAAAGAAGCTACACAGTTTATTTTTACATAAAAACTTGGTTTTTAGGAAGGCTTTAATCACATTTTCATTTTGCGAAATGGGGACAAAAAAAAATGTATGAACCGGCTGTATTTTTAATACCGACTTCACCGCAAACCGTAACGTTCCAATCCACCACTTTCCACTGAAACCCACTCGCAAGTTGATTTAAATGGCCATTAATTTACAGGCATTAAATACTAAATTCCTTCCATTTGGCCTATAAATTAAAGAAAATGAGATTTAAAAATTATGTTATATTGTGGATTATTGTGTGAATGTTATTTGGACACTTAGGCAATTAAAAAAAAGTTTATCTTTTCTTAAGAAATGGATAGATGTTTAGATCTACTCATTGAATTTTGTAATTAGCTACAATTAGATAACTAACTAATTATATGCTTTAATTTCAGGTCATCCAAGTAAGATTATTTCATATTTGTTTCACAATGTTTCAATCTATAATAACTGAAAATTTCATTGAGTGCTCTTAATTTTTAAGAAAATTATGGGCTTTTAACTGTCCTAGATCACAGCTTTTGAGTTAAGTCAATGGAAAGGCAATGGGGAACAAGGTGCTAATTTCCGAGTATGAAAATGGTCATAACTTTCTTAATACTGAAGATATGAAAGTAAATTAAGTGTCAAATTAAACTTCTTTTTATGCTTTATCTGATGGGATAAATTGCAGACTTGATTTTTAAAATTTCAAAATTTGGAACATTGCTAGTTTATGTGAGTATGTTTACAAAAACATAAAGGTTGATGTGATCTAATTTTGCAGCCAGATGACTTGCCACGCAGACAAAGGCTAAAGTGTCGTGTAAGAGGAAACTGCAGATGCTGCTTCAATCAATCAATATTAATTTTATTCGTCACTTGCACATAAAGTGCAGTGAAATTAATTTGCCAGCAGCAGTACAATGTAAAAGAACACACAAAAACACAATAAAAAATTTAACACAAATATTCACCACGGCATTCATCACTGTGGTGGAAGGCACAAAATGTGGCCAGTCCTCCATTTTCCATTTTCCCCCGTGGTCGGGACCTCAACCCTCCGCAGCCGCCGCTGAGGGTGCCCAGATAAGTAGACAAGGTAAGTCCAGGTAAGTCCAGAATCCATGCCTCCCCACCGGAGACCGTGGCTTCGGGTTGGTGTAGGCCGCAGGCCGGCGGTCGAAGATTTAAAGTCCCCGCCGCACCGCAGACCGCAGGGCTGGCGGTTGAAGCTCCCGATGGCAAGTCCGGTAAAAGTTGGCCGTGGGCCGGTGGTCGGAGCTCTTCTCCTCCCGGATCCCCAACGAGGGATCCCAGGCCCAGGACGCCGTGCCGGCTGGAGCTCTGCAGAACCCGGCTTCAGGCTACCGTGGGCCAGCAAACGGAGTGTTCCCCACACAAGACACACAAAGAAACATCAAAAACATACATTTAATCACACTAACAACATAAAAAAAGTTGAACAAATTAACGTGCTGCTGGCTTGCAGAGTCCCCACCAACCTATCGGTTTACACCGATGATAGATACAAAATGCTGGAGTAACTCAGCGGGACAGGGCAGCATCTCTGGAGTGAAGGAATGGGTGGCGTTTCCGATTGAGACCCATCTTCAGATTCTACCCAAAACGTCACCCATTCCTTCAGCATTTTGTGTCTATCTATAAGGGAGAAGTGTAGTTTTGCTTGGGAATTATTATTGGGGTTGATCTTTCATTTGATGCCATTACATTGATTCTGCCCACCCTTTGTAAGATTACTTCTAATGTCTCCGACAGTATATCAATATAACTGTATGTATGTAAACAGTATTTTCTTGCAGAGTGTAAGAGTAAATGAGGAACCTTTTCTAGTCACAGAGTGATACAGTGTGGAAACAGGCCCCTCGGCCCAACTTGCCCACACCAGCCAACATGTCCCAGCTACACTGGTCCCACCTGCCCGCGTTTGGTCCATATCCCATAAATCTGTGCTATCCATGTACCTATCTGACTGCTTCTTAAATGTTGGGATAGTCCCAGCCTCAACTATCTCCTCTGGCAGCTTGTTCCATAGACCCACCACCCTTTGTGTGAAAATGTTACCCTTCTGATTCCTATCTTTTCCCCTTCACCCAAGTACTGCTTTAATCATCCATTTAATTAATCTTATTAAACAGATCTTTCATAAGCCTTTTGCATCCCATTTGCAAGATGGTAATACTTTATGTTTTTGCAGTGACATCAGTGGAGACTGATGGATTTTTGTTAGTGCAGCTTTCTGTTAGTGAACCGAGCTATCGAATATAGGAGCAAAGAGGTCCTTCTGCAGTTGTACAGGGCCCTAGTGAGACCACAACTGGAGTATTGTGTGCAGTTTTGGTCCCCTCATTTGAATAGGGACATTCTTGCTATTGAGGGAGTGCAGCGTAGGTTTGCAAGGTTAATTCCCGGGATGGCGGGACTGTCATATGCTGAGAGAATGGAGCGGCTGGGCTTGTACACTCTGGAGTTTAGAAGGATGAGAGGGGATCTCATTGAAACATATAAGATTGTTAAGGGCTTGGACACACTAGAGGCAGGAACCATGTTCCCGATGTTGGGGGAGTCCAGAACCAGGGGCCACAGTTTAAGAATAAGGAGTAAGCCATTTAGAACGGAGACGAGGAAACATTTTTTCTCACAGAGAGTGGTGAGTCTGTGGAATTATCTGCCTCAGAGGTTGGTGGAGGCAGGTTCTCTGGATGCTTTCGAGGGAGAGCTAGATAGGGCTCTTAAAGATAGCGGAGTCAGGGGATATGGGGAGAAGGCAGGAACGGGATACTGATTGGGGATGATCAGCCATGATCACATTGAATGGCGGTGCTGGCTCGAAGGGCCAAATGGCCTACTCCTGCACATATTGTCTATTGTTGGGTGGTGGTTGAAGTTTATACTGCAACACTACGCTAACATGCATACCTAAACTGTTACTTGTCTTTTAAAAATATTCATTGCATGTTACATTGTAATGTGTGATTTCACTGATAATTGCTTCACTGTGTGGATCAAAGTTGATATGCCAAACTTTATTGAATTGCACTCTTTCATGTGGCCCTTAAGTACCGTGGCTGAGGTTATCTCCATATCTAAACGCAAACAAGTCACGTAATCAGAATCAAAGGCAGAGGAAAATAACAGTAGATTACAAACAAGTTGTAAAGGATAGACACAAAAAGCCGGACAGGCAGCAGCATCTCTGGAGAGAAGGAACGGGTGATGTTTTGGGTCAAGACCCTTCTTCACAATCCCACATCCCATTAGCAGCCTGGCCAATATTAATGGAAGTACTTTATATCACAGTAACAATCACTGTGCCACGGGTGGTCACGGTGGCGCAGCGGTAGAGTTGCTGCCTTACAGCGAATGCAGTGCCGGAGTCCCGGGTTCGATCCCGACTGCGGGTGCTGTCTGTACGGAGTTTGCACGTTCTCCCCGTGATCTGCGTAGGTTTTCTCCGAGATCTTCGGTTTCCTCCCACACTCCAAAGACGTACAGGTTTGTAGGTTAATTGGCTTGGTGTAAATGTGTAAATTGTCCCTAGTGCGTGCAGGGTAGACTCAATGGTCCAGCTGCATATTGAATTTGGGGATAGGTCCTCTTGAATGATTTCAAGAATTTGAGTCCATCATTACACCTGAGGATGGACTAGACTATTATTTGCAACTATTATTAATTGTTTTTCATGTACTTCTGGAAATTGGCCTCCAAGTTTTGATTTTTTATCTCGCTCTGACTGTGTCAGAGGGAGATCTTGGAGATAATCCACGCAGTCATGGGGAGAACGTACAAACTCTGTACAGACAGCACCCGTAGTCAGGATCGAACCCAGGTCTCTAGTGCTATAAGACACTGACACTATGTCCCCATGCTGCACAAACATGATAAGGAGAATAATTTAAATAGTGTTTATTGCAAGATGAAGGCAGTAAAGTCCCTTGTCAATTCTTCCCTTCCCTCCCGCTCCACCCCTTCCACGGGCACTTTCCCTTGCAACCGCAAGAGATGCTACACTTGTCCCTTCACCTCCCCCATCCACTCCTTTCACGGACCCAAGCAGTCCTTCCAAGTCCGACAGAGGTTCACCTGCACCTCCTCCAACCTCATCTACTGCATCCGTTGCTCCAGATGCCAGCTGATCTACATCGGTGAGACCAAGCGGAGGCTGGGCGATCGTTTCGCCGAACACCTCCGCGTGGTCCGCAATAACCAACCCGACCTCCCGGTGGCTCAGCACTTCAACTCCCCCTCACATTCCGTATCCGACCTCTCGGTCCTGGGCCTCCTCCATGGCCAGAGTGAGCAACACCGCAAGTTGGAGGAACAGCACCTCATATTCCGCTTGGGGAGTCTGCATCCTCTGGGCTTAAACATTGAATTTTCTCAATTCTGTTAACCCTGGCTGCCTCCTCCCCTTCCCACCTCTCCCTCAGCCCTCGGGCCCTGGCATTCCCTCTCTCTCTATCTCTCCCCCACCCAAGTCGCACTAGCTTCTCATTTTCACACTACAAACAGCTTACAATGGCCTGTTTCCTTTATCATCGATACTTTTTTGCATATCTTTCATTCATTGTTCTTTATCTCTCCACATCACCGTCTATATCTCTCGTTTCCCTGATCCCTGACCAGTCTAAAGAAGGGTCTCGACCCGAAACGTCGCCTATCTCCTTCGCTCCTTAGATGCTGCTGCACCCGCTGAGTTTCTCCAGCCCTTTTGTGTAACACCCAAAGTCCAATCAAGGCTGTTCAACAGGTAGCACATTCCACACTGCAAGCAGCGCTGGCTGTTCCGCAGGCCACACTCATCACACAGCGGGCCACAGGGTGTCACCCGCTAGTAACACTCTCAACACCATTGTGACACATTGCCAATAATATAATGAATGTTGTTCATATTATACGTAACACGCAGGAAAAGAGACACAACACTGCCAGCACCATCAGCAACATGGACTGTAAGTTGTGACCCAGAGAAACGTAAATTCCAGAGTTCCCATGTCTGTGCCAAACTTATGCTAGGTTTAGCTATTCTCCTCTGCCTGCAGGTGACTCATATCCCAACATCTGTAACAGTGGCGGCAGACTCCTCCAATGCTTCCTCCACCATCGCACCCTCACAGTCATTACATGCTCTTGATTGAGCAATTACGCAGTTATGATTCTCAGACCGTGTCTTGCAACAAAATGCTCAGGTCTCTACCCTCCTCCCTGATGCATTGCAGCATCCAAAACCGAGATTGCAACACGTCAATTTGGGCCTCAATTTGAGGAGGAGATGTTAAGAAGACATTGCCTGCACTTTAGAAGAGTGTGGTGCTCCTCATTGAAGCCTCTACCATTCTACAGGGCTGGGCTGTGCGGGCACTGGGATGGTGATGTCGCTGTCTGTGGTTTACAATCTCGCAGGGGTCAACAGAGATTGCATATCCACCCTTGTGGACTAACATTCTCCTTCTTCACTTGTAGGGGTCTCTCGCGATATATTTTGGCCCATTGTCCCTGGTTTCTAAATCAGACAATATTGTTTACAATATGACAGAGAGCCTGACGTCATAGCATTATGTGCAGCAATTTAATGATATTGTATTCGACTCCCCCCTTGAGATCAGAGATCCTCCTCCTTTCAAAGCACGTATTAATATGTATCCTTCTGACAGGTCACTAAGCCTTTTGTGACCTGTTCTAATAGTTTTAGTTTAGTGTAGTTCAGATATATAGCACGGAAACAGGCCCCTCAGCCCACTGAGTCCGTGCCGACCAGCGATCCCCGCACACTCACACTATCCTACACACTATAGGGACAATTACATTTATTCCAAGCCAATTAACCTACAAACCCGTTCATCTTTGGAGTGTGGGAGGAAAACCGAAGATCTTCGAGCAAACCTCTGCAGGTCACGGGGCAGAACGTACAAACTGTGTACAGACAAGCACCCGTAGTCAGGATGGAACTGCAAGCGCTGTAAGGCAGCAACTCTAGCGCTGCGCCACCGTGCCGCCCTCTCGTTTGTTTTCAATGATTTGATTGTGGTTCTCTGAAGCATAGACATATACATAGACATAGAAAATAGGCACAGCAGGACGCCATTCGGCCCTTCGAGCCAGCACCGCCATTCATTGTGATCATGGCTGATCGTCCCCAATCAATAACCTGTGCCTGCCATCTCCCCATATCCCTTGACTCCACTAGCCCCTAGAGCTCTATCTAACTCTCTCTTAAATCCATCCAGTGATTCGGCCTCCACTGCCCTCTGTGGCAGGGAATTCCACAAATTCACAACTCTCTGGGTGAAATAGTTTTTTCTCATCTCAGTCTTAAATGGCCTCCCCTTTATTCTAAGACTGTGGTCCCTGGTTCTGGACTCACCCAACATTGGGAACATTTTTCCTGCATCTAGCTTGTCCACTCCTTTTATAATTGTATATGGTTCTATAAGACTTCCCCTCATCCTTCTAAACTCCAGTGAATACAAGCCTAGTCTTTTCAATCTTTCCTCATATGACAGTCCCTCCATCCCAGGGATCAATCTCGTGAACCTCCGCTGCACTGCCTCAATCACAAGGATGTCCTCCCTCAAATTAGCATCTTCCCAAGCTTTCCCGTGTTGAAGGTACTAAATAAATGCAAGTTGCTTTCACCTTGCCCAAGGCTAGAAATGTAGACAAACCAATTTCTCCCTTGCTGAAGAGCAGCTAAGTTAAGATGTTGCATCAAACTTGGAAATTCTTTCTCCTGAGCGATGGAGCCTGAGGGAGACCTGATCGAAGTTTAATAAAAATTGATAAGAGGCAAAGATAGAGTAGACAATCAGAGCCTTTTCCCCAGAGTGGAAATGCCAAGACTATAAGAGATAGCTTTAAGGTCAGAGGGGCAAGTTTAAAGGCAATGTGTGGGACAAGTGTTTTTGACACAGCGTGGTGGGAGTGTGGAATGCAGTGTCAGGGTGGTGCTGGGAGCAGATAAGATGGTGGCATTTTAGAAGCTTCAGTTCGGCATACAACATGCAGGGAATAGAGAAATATAGATCTTTGTGCAGGCAGACGTCGCTCCTTTAATTTGGCATCATGTTTGGCACGGGTATCGTGGGCTGAAGGGCCAGTTCCTGTGCTGCACAGATCCGTGTTCTATCGATAACCACGGGCTTGGCTGAGAGTCATTCAACTTCCCAATGCTTCTGGATGCTGGAGAGTCCAAACATGTGCAACGTTTTCTGGTCTGGCTGTGTGCCATAGGCTGGATTCACCTCACTGTGAGCCTGGGGGGAATTTCGGAAGCGTAGACTTCATGCGAAGAAGCTGCCTTGCTGCTGTGGTGAGCTCAGCGGCCAGGTCTGGGGCACTTTCAACATACGAGCAGAGACATCTCATGGTGCAACAGTGACGTCCTCACACAAGCTGCTGCTGCTGCTGCTGACAATCTTCCCTCCCTCTCTGCTTCCAGAGTCACTCGGTAATGAAGCCGACTTGCTTACATAACACATTCCCACCTATTCAATGTGTTACTTGTCATTTGTGAACATCTACCGGTGTCACTTTTAACATAAGGGGGGAGGCATGATCCACTTATATTGGTCAAGGAGCTGGACTAAATTAAGTAACCTTAAAGGGTAAAGGGCCTGTCCTACAAGCATGCAACTCCATGCGATGAGCGTGACCTAACGTGGTCGCTTGAGCCGTCCGGCGTCGCGGGGCCGGTCCCATTTCGATCGCCGCAGCCGTGCGGAATTGTACGGAGTTCGTCCCGACATCGCGCGGGGCTCAATCGGAAAATTGAAGACATTATTTTCAAGAAAGAAACTAAGAACCACTTGCACCCGCAGAGACCAGGGAAATGTAGAACAAATAGCAATTAATACTAAGTTAATAATTAATTTTAATTCTGAGATTAATAGCTCTCGTAACTAAGGAGTTAAGGGACATTGTGCACAAATAGCGCTTAATGTTAATTCTGAGATTTATAGCAATTGAAATGAAGGTGTTAAGGAATGTATATGGGGAAGATTGAACGGGAGAATAATGTTACGGTCAGGTACGAGGAGCTAATTGATGCTGTTGTTAGCTGAAGCTTTAACTGACCTGTGGGGTCGGGAAATGGTGTTTGTTTTTGAAATTCAGCCATGGGATATAGAAGTCATTTGTTTGGTAGTCTATTGAAAGTTGTGAATTGAGACAATGTATTTTAGCAGCTTACTACAAGAGCAACAATGTCAGAATGATTTTGCTTGTCACTTTTATTTTAAACTTGTGGATAACTCTAATAAGACGCGTGATTTTTAACTCCTACAATCACATCATAACCACAAACTGGGTGGTTCTAGACCAAGCGGAGGTTGGGCGATCGTTTCGCCGAACACCTCCACTCGGTCCGCAATAACCAACCAGACCTCCCGGTGGCTCAGCACTTCAACTCCCCCTCCCATTCCGTATCCGACCATTCGGTCCTGGGCCTCCTCCACGGCCAGAGTGAGCAACACCGCAAGTTTGAGGAACAGCACCTCATATTCCGCTTGGGGAGTCTGCATCCTCTGGGCTTAAACATTGAATTTTCTCAATTCTGTTAACCCTGGCTGTCTCCTCCCCTTCCCACCTCTCCCTCAGCCCTCGGGCCCTGGCATTCCCTCTCTCTCTAGCTCTCCCCCACCCAAGTCGCACTAGCTTCTCATTTTCACACTACAAACAGCTTACAATGGCCTGTTTCCTTTATCATCGATACTTTTTTGCATATCTTTCATTCATTGTTCTTTATCTCTCCACATCACCGTCTATATCTCTCGTTTCCCTGATCCCTGACCAGTCTGAAGAAGGGTTTCGACCCGAAACGTTGCCTATCTCCTTCGCTCCTTAGATGCTGCTGCACCCGCTGAGTTTCTCCAGCCTTTTGTGTACCCTCGATTCTCCAGCATCTGCGGTTCCTTCTTTAAAACTGGGTGGTTCTGATGTGTGGGTTTACCATTGGAGGGGTGAGGGGTAAACAGCATTTGGTTCAAAGTTCTTTGATCACGGTTCTATTAAACTTTCTGCAGAGTTTGTGTACGTTGGAATGTCTTCAATCTTGTGAGCTGTTAATAGCATATATGGTATTGCCTTTATCAAGCAGTATTGCACAGAATAAGGCATGCCAATCCATTGCATCCACGCAATCCTTTGGGAATAGTAACCTAGCCGGTCACCAATCCGAGTCAAGTCTATTCGTCACATACACATACGAGATGTGCAGTGAAATGAAAAGTGGCAATGCTCGCGGATTGTGCAAAAAAACCAAACCAACCACAAACAGAATGGAACAGAATCACATATTCACATATTACATGTTTGTGGGAGGTAAACAGCAATTTTAAAAAGACACCACATCGTCCAAAGCTTCTTCCAGCTTCGGACGATAGCTAAAATAAAGCAATTCCTCCAGTTTGATGACCTCGAAAAGACCATCCACACTTTTATCTCCTCCCGCCTAGATTACTGCAACTCCCTCTACACTGGCATCAGCCAATCTTCCCCGTCCCGCCTGCAACTGGTCCAAAACGCCGCAGCGAGACTCCTGACGGGCACCCGAAAAAGGGACCACATCGCCCCTATCCTGGCCTCTCCCCACTGGCTCCCTGTGCGGTTCCAAATAAACTTCAAGATCCTCCTCTTTGTCTACAAAGCCCTTAACGGGCTTGTCCGCCCCCACCTACATCAAAAGTCTGTTCACCCTCCACACCACCTCCAGGTCCCTCAGATCGGCCGACTTGGGGTTACTGAACATCCCGCGGTCTAGGCATAAGCTCAGGGGCGACCGTCCGCACCTTTGCGGTTGCAGCTCCTAGACTGTGGAACAGCGTCCCTCTTCCCATCAGAACTGCCCCCTCCATCGACTCCTTGAGTCGAGACTTAAAACGTATCTCTACTCGCAAGTCTTTCTTGACGTTCTCTGAGCGAGGGCTATATGTATATATGTATGTAGTTTGTTTGTTTATACTGTTCTTATAACAAATGTAAAGCACTTTGGCCAACAAGAGTTGTTTTTTAAATGTGCTATCTAAATAAATGTGACTTGACCACACAACAGTAAAATGGCACAGTAACTTAGTCCCTGGTGAGATAGGAGTTTACCGTCCGAATGGCCTCTGGGAAGAAACACCTTCTCATCCTCTCCGTTCTCACAGCGTGGCAACGGAGGCGTTTGCCTGACCGTAGCAGCTGGAACAGTCCGTTGCTGGGGTGGAAGGGGTCTCCCATGATCTTGGTGGCTCTAGAGTTGCACCTTCTGATGTATAGTTCCTGCAGGGGAGGCAAGTGTAGTTCCCATAGTTCAGCGTTCGGTTGAACGCACTACTCTCTGCAGAGCCTTCTTGTCCTGAGCAGAGCGGTTCCCAAACCAAATCATGATAGTTCCGGACAAGGGTTACACAAAAGGCTGGAGAAACTCAGCGGGTGCAGCAGCATCTAAGGAGCGAAGGAGATAGGTGACGTTTCGGGTCGAGGCCCTTCTTCAGACCCGGACAAGATGCTTCCCACAGCCGCTGAGTAGAAGCACTGAGTAGTAGCAATCTGGTTTATTTGTATGTTTTTTTTGTATGTACACTTGTCCTGCAGTTTTTCTCCACATTTTCCAATCTCTTGTTGAAAGTTGATGTTTTTTACATCACTAGCCAGTCACTGGATGATGTAATTCTTTTCAAGTCGCCTTTTGTTTGGGTTTGACGGCTGCCTTAAATCCGTGCCGTCCGGTTACCAATCCATCGGCCGTTTCAATTGTTATTATCCAAACCCCGGCACAAAGAGGTGGTTGATAAGCAGGTTGCTATGCCGATGCAATCCTGAGAGTTGGTTGCCGTTCTTGGTTTCTAACGTGTCATAACCTTCTTTCTCAGTCTTCATAATGGTTGTAATCCAGAGGAAAGAACCAATATTCTGTTAAATACCCAATCTATCAGCTATTAAATGCTACAACCTCCAAATAAGCTCTGAACCACACAGACTTGATCATATTGAGTGGCGGTGCAGGCTCAAAGGGCCGAATGGCCTACTCCTGCACCTAATTTCTATGTTCCTATGTTTCTATGACTTGGGGGCATTGGTGTGTCTTTTGGCACTATTATTGTTTGTTTGTTTTTATGTGTATATATGTGTGTGTATTATATATATATATTTCTGTATGTGTGTGTGTCTATGTATGTAAATATATATATATATTTGTGTGTGTGTGTCTATGTATGTAAATATATATATATATATACATATATATATAAATATCTATATATACATATACACATACACACACCCGCACATATGTACAAGTGTGTATATGTATGTACACACACACATTTAACATTTATCTCTCGTTTATCATATTATTTACAGTGTACTATGTTTACATATTCTGTTGTGCTGCTGCAAGTAAGAATTTCATTGTTCTATCTGGGACACTTGACAATAAAACACTCTTGCCTTTTGATTCATGGTAAGAAAAGGATTACGAGCTGCTGCAGGTGATAGCCTCTATTGCTCTCCAAGCTTAAATGATGTTGTCACTATTTACTCATTCCTAAACTTACATGTTGAAATGTGGTGCTATTCATATCGTTGGTAGTCATTGGGCTTTAGCCCCTGTTTGTCTGATTATCTCATTTGGTTGCTCCTTTACCTGGATAGTAAAGACAATTGTCGTTGGCAGACAACAGCAACTTGAAGACTCAATGACCAATGCGTGATTCTGAGTCCTTTTTTTTTACTCAACTCTTGAATGTGTAATTCTGTAATCACTTATACCCTAAATTTGATTTCTTCTAACTTATTTAATGAACTTATTTCATGCGATTTCCCCTTCAATCTCCGGACTAGATGGTATCCTGCCCTGTGGCCTTGTGGATGAGTCATTAAATGGAGGAACTGTTTATCCTCTCAGATAGAGTCACAGAATGATACAGTGTGGATACAGACCCTTCATCCCAACTTGCCCACACCGACCAACATGCCCCGGCTACACTAGTCCCACCTGCCTGCATTTGCCCCATATCCCTCTAAACCTATCCAGTCCATCTACCTCTCTAACTGTTTCTTAAACATTGCGATAGTCCCTGCCTCAACTACCTCCTCTGGCAGCTTGTTCCATACACCCACCACTCTTTGTGTGCAAAAGTTACGCCTCAGATTCCTATTAAATCTCCTTAAACCCTCACACTTTGATTCCCAATTCCCCTAATCTGGGCAAGAGACTCTGCCCGCAAAACTCATGATTTTGTACGCCTCTTACAATCACCACTCATCCTCCTGTGCTCCAAGGAATACAGACCCAGCCTACTCAACCTCTCCCTGCAGCTCAAGCCCTTGAGTCCTGGCAACATCCTTGTATATCATCTCTGCACCCTTCGCAGCTTGACAATATCTTTCCTATAACATGGTGCCCAGAACTGAACACAATATTCTTAATGCGGTCTCCCCAACGTCTTATGCAACTGCAACATGACCTCCCAACATCTGTACTCAATACTCTGACTGATGAATGTCAATGTGGTAAAACATTTTTGACCACACAATCTCCCTGTGTTGCCACTTTCAATGAACTACATACCTGCGCTCTACACCATTCCCAGAGTGCCACTATTTACTGTGTAGGCCCTGTGGAGTCTTCCTAAAACGCTGCATCTCACATTTCTCTGTATTAAATTCCATCAACCATTCCTCAGCCCACCTGGCCAAATGATCAAGATCCTGCTGCAATTTTCACAACCATCTTCACTATCTACACTACCACCCACTTTTGTGTCATGTGAAGATGAACAATTCCATGGAACTATCTGGAGTAGAGCAGGGATGTTGTTCTTCTGTAAAACTCAACATTACAGACCAGCTATGCTACGTAGCTATGCTTTCTTTTGTTTCTACAAGGAAAGATGTAGATTGGTTATTTCCTACTAACCAATTGTAGTGCTTGGTAGTAGTTAATCTGCCTAATGTACGATTTATATTACCAAGATCTTGCTTACGTAAGTCAGTCTGAGTAGCTGCTAGTTACTGTAATATCCTGCAGCCCGATGCTGTAAGTGGACTTTAATAAATATGTATATGTATCTTGACGTATGTACGACTCAATTCATTGCAGTATTTACTCCTAACAACAAAATCACTTATTAAAAAGAACAAGGTTATCTGAAAATAAACTTGTCAAGGGCCTGTCCCACTTACGCAACTTTTTCGGCGACTGCCGGCACCTGTCATAGGTCGTTGCAGGTCACCGAAAATTTTCAACAGGTTGAAAATCCAGCGGCGACCAGAACAAGGTACGTTTCTTTGGGCGACTACTCACGACCATACAGGCTTCACCCCGCCACATGTCGCCTGTATGGTCGTGGGTGGTCTCCTCAGTCGCCCAAAGAGTCATTGCGTCTTTCTGCTCGCCGGTGGCATTTCAACATGTTAAAAGTTTTCAGCGACCTTAAACGACCTATGATGGGTTCTGGCAGTCACCGAAAAAGTTGCGTAAGTGGGACATTAGTCTCCCTGGGAGCTTGTGCATGTTGAACAGTCCAGAGGCCCTGGGCAGTATGCTGTGAATGGAAGTTCTTTCTATCCTTGAACTGCCGTGATTTGAACATTGATTTAATATATATATTACTGAGAAATAAAGCATTCAATCCATTGGCAAAGAATAAATGAAATTTACATTAAAATCGGTATAAAATAACAACATTTTCTGAGTTGCCACTATGCTCGGCAGATAGGCGGAGCGTCAGAATTATATAGAAATTATATAAAATCAGAGCTTCTGGAGAGCTTCAAATCCTTTATCAGTTCTGCTGATGTCATCTAGTCTTTTACTCCCACGGATAGTCCGAGTTGAGAAGATGAAACAGAGCAGTGAAGTTTTAAAGATGCTCTAGTCTCTACACAGCATCTGGTATCCAAGGTGCAGGACAGAACACCAGTCCAAGGTGCACGACAGAACGCCACAGGAGATCCTTCTTCCCTGTGGCTATCAAACATTGCAAATCCTTACCCTTCTGTCGTGGGGTAGATTGAGACTGACTCCCCCCTCCCCCCAATCTTTGCACTTCCACCATACCTTTCCACTCGTCACTTTAATGTCATGTTTCATCTTTATCTGTGTTTTGTGTATTTTGTGTTTTATGACTGTTGGCAGATCAATTTCCCTCCTGGGGTAAATAAAGTTCTATTATATCGTATAGTTGGCAAAATATTTCAGACACAGAAGTACACTAAATTAGAGCACAGTTACATTTAAAATGTACCAAATATGTCACAAACCATGAAAATAAAATGCCAATGTTAACTCAACAGTTGAGGAGAAAACCATAGACAAGATGTGTCTATTAAAAGAAAATTGCATTTAGCTTTCTTTCCTTGAAGAAAATTAAATGTTAAAATGGGTCATTTAACTTCTTTAACTAAACTGGCACCACAGCATAGAGTCATAGAGTGATACAGGGTGGAAACAGGCCCTTCGGCCCAACTTGCCCACACCGGCCAACATGTCGCAGCTGCACTAGTCCCATCTGCCTGCATTTGGTCCATATCCCTCCAAACCTGCCCCATCCATTAATCGCAATGTTTCGTCACAATGTAATAAAACACACACACACACACACACACACACACACACACACACACACACACACACACACACACACACACACACACACACACACACACACACACACACACACACACACACACTCTCTCTCTCTGAAGTAGTAAACACTGACCTCCCTTCCATCGAGGGGATCTATCGCAGTCGCTGCCTCAAAAAGGCTGGCAGCATCATCAAGGACCCACACCATCCCGGCCACACACTCATCTCCCCGTTACCTTCAGGTAGAAGGCACAGGAGCCCGAAGACTGCAATGACAAGGTTCAGGAATAGCTACTTCCCCACAGCCATCAGGCTATTCAACTTGGCTCGGACAAAACTTTGAACATTAATAGACCATTATCAGTTTATTTATTCATGTGTGTATGTATTTATATAATGGTATATGGACACACTGATCTGTTTTGTAGTCAATGCCTACTATGTTCTGTTGCGCTGAAGCAAAGCAAGAATTTCATTGTCCCATCTGGGACACATGACTAAACTCTCTTGAATCTCTTGAATCTCTTGAATCTTGAATCACGAATCACCCTCCAGTCCTGGCAACATCCTCATATTCTTCTCTGTACCTTTTCCAACTTGACAACATCTAAGGTTAACCTAAGATAAAATGCAAACTAGAAGTGGGAAAGATTCCATACACTCTTCCAGTCACATTTGAGTGATGACAAATATTTTGTAAAATCAAGCCGTGAGTTAACGTGTTTCAAGCATGTAGTTGCGGGGCGAAGATTAAGGATTAACTTTTAAATCTACCGATCTGCTTATATTTCTTTTCTCTGGACCAGTGCTAATTTGATCCATGGGTAATTAGGTGCTCAAAACACCACCTAATCTTTTGTGGAATGGCAACACATAACTCAGCTTTAAAAGCTTGAACAATGAACACTTTTATCTTAAGGGTGAAAAAGGGCCACTCTCGACCCGAGGACACCAGTCTTTTTATTGTCTAATCCTGTTTGTTTTTCTGCAAGACATATTTTGGCAGTTACAGTACATGCTTTTGGATTGTCAGAGTTTGGTTTGCCTTTGAGAAAACTAAATACTGCATGAGAGTCGTACAAATCTTCCAGTTGGTTTTGTTCAGAGTTCCTTGTGCTCCTTTATCCTCCGCCTGCAGTTATATAAATATTCCTCTCGCAGTTTATGATGATTGAAGTTTGTGTGGACCGATGTTGTTGATGACTTTTTAAGGTATGGATTTGCATAAATACTGCTGTTACATTGGCAATATTGATTTTGCATTTGAGAAACTGCACGAGAGTTCATGTAAACCAAAGAAGCCGTACTTTGTTCAATTGATAGCTTCCAGATTTTCCATTCTACTGCTACCTGCAACCAGTAGGAGAAATTTTTTTTTTCCCACAGTGACTTTTGCCAGTTACAGGCAATGGTGCATGAAAGGAGCCTGAAAACTGTAACGTCCAGGTTCAGGAACAGCTTGTTCCCTGCAGTCATTCGGCTATCAAACACTACAATGGACAATAGACAATAGGTGCAGGAGTAGGCCATTCAACCCTTTGAGCCAGCACCGCCATTCACTGTGATCATGGCTGATCATCCCCAATCAGTCCCCCGTTCTTGCCTTCTCCCCATATCCCCTGAGTCCTATCTAGCTCTCTCTTGAAAGCACCCAGAGAACCTGCCTCCACCGCCCTCTGAGGCAGAGAATTCCACAGAATCACAACTCTCTGTGAGAAAAAGTGTTTCCTCGTCTCCGTTCTAAATGGCTTACTCCTTATTCTTAAACTGTGGCCCCTGGTTCTGGACTCCCCCAACATCGGGAACATATTTCCTGCCTCTAGCGTGTCCACGCCCATAACAATCTTATATGTTTCAACCTTAAATAAGCTCAGAACTACATGGACTATTATTGTTATATTTACATTATTATTGTTTGTTTTTTCATCTGCACGTATGTGCGTGTGAGTGTGTATATATATATATATATTTCAGTGTGTATATATATAAACAAACTTACAAATACACATATATAAATAGATCATATATATCAAAGTCAAGTCAAAGTCAAAAGAGTTTATTGTTATGTGTCCCTGACAGGACAATGAAAATCTTTCTTTGCATAGCACAACAGAACATAGAAGGCATTGACTACAATTCTATACGTAAATATACACATGACTTAATAAATTAATAAAGTGCAAATAACAGATGGAGGGATATTAATGTTCAGAGTTCCGAGCCAGGTTTAATAGCCTGATGGCTGTGGGGACGTAGCTATTCCTAAACTGGGTTGTTGCAGTCTTCAGGCTCCTGTACCTTCTACCCGAAGGTAGCAGGGAGATGAGTGTGTGGCCAGGGTGGTGTGGGTCCTTGATGATGCTGCCAGCCTTTTTGAGGCAGCGACTGTGATAAATCCCCTCGATGGAAGGAAGGTCAGAGCCGATGATGGACTGGGCAGTGTTTACCACTCTTTGTAGTCTTTTCCTCTCCAGGGCGCTCAAGTTGCCGAACCAAGCCACGATGCAACCAGTCAGCAAGCTCTCTACTGTACATCTGTAGAAGTTAGAGAGAGTCCTCTTTGACAGACCAACTCTCCGTAATCTTCTCAGGAAGTAGAGGCGCTGATGAGCTTTTTTAATAATTGCATCTGTGTTCTCGGACCAGGAAAGATCTTCACAGATGTGCACGCCCAGGAATTTGAAGCTCTTGACCCTTTCAACCATCGACCCGTTGATATAAACAGGACTGTGGGTCCCCATCCTACTCCTTCCAAAGTCCACAATCAGTTCCTTGGTTTTGCTGGTGTTGAGGGCCAGGTTGTTGTGTTGGCACCATATGGACAGTCGCTCGATCTCTCTTCTATACTCGGACTCATCCCCATCAGTGATACGTCCCACAATAGTGGTGTCGTCAGCGAACTTGATGATGGAGTTCGCGCTATGACCGGCTACGCAGTCATGAGTATAGAGTGAGTACAGCAGGAGGCTGAGCACGCAGCCCTGAGGTGCTCCCGTGCTGATTGTTATCGAGTCTGACACATTTCCACCGATACGAACAGACTGTGGTCTGTGGATGAGGAAGTCGAGGATCCAATTGCAGAGGGATGCGCAGAGACCCAGTTCTGCGAGTTTGGTAACCAGCTTGGAGGGGATGATTGTGTTAAATGCCGAGCTGTAGTCAATAAATAGCAGCCTGACATATGAGTTTTTGTTGTCCAAGTGGTCCAGAGCGGAGTGGAGGGCCAGTGAGATCGCGTCCACCGTTGATCTGTTGTGGCGGTAAGCGAACTGCAGTGGATCCAGGTTTTTGTTGAGGCAGGAGTTGATTTGCGCCATGATCAACCTCTCGAAGCACTTCATCACCACAGGCGTTAGTGCCACAGGTCGATAGTAATTGAGGCATGTCACCTTGCTCTTCTTGGGCACCGGTATTATTGATGCCCTTTTGAAGCTGGTGGGAACCTCAGACCCCAGAAGTGACAGGTTGAAAATGTCCGTAAAAACTCCAGCCAGTTGGTCCGCACAGGTTTTTAGGACACAACCAGGTATGCCATCAGGCCCAGACGCTTTTCGAGGGTTCACCCCTCTGAAGGATTTCCTGACGTCGGCCTCTGTGACTGAGACTGAAATACCATCACAGCGAATAGGGGCTCGGAAAGGCACATCGGTGTTCTCCCTATCAAAGCGTGCGTAAAATGCATTGAGCTCATCAGGGAGTGATGTATCGCCGACATCCGAGCTGCCCCCTGGTTTCGCCTTGTAAGAGGTGATTGCATTCAGTCCCCGCCACAGCTGCCGAACATCTGTCTCATCCTCCAGCTTGGAGCAGAACTCCCTTTTGGCCTTTTTGATGGCCTTACCAAGGTCGTATCTGGACTTCTTATAGACCTTATAATGATATATAGATCATATAATATATGATCTATTTATATATGTGTATTTGTAAGTTTGTTTATGTGTATACACACACTGAAATGTTGTTCTCTCTCTCGTTTATTATATTGTCTATTAAAGGGTCTGTCCCACTTGGGTGTCATTTGCGGGTCACGCAGGTCGCACGTGAAGATTTTGTGAGTCCCAAATTCCTTGGGCGCCGCGCGTCACTGCCTACGTCACCACGCCTCACCACGCGCCATGCGCGCGTAATGCACGTCATGCGCGCATCGTGCGTCGTGACGCGTAAAATATGTTCTGTATATGATGTCGCGTAAATGACACCCAAGTAGGAGAGGCCCTTTAGTTTACATATTCCATTGTAAAAGTAAGAATGTTATTGTTCTATCTGGGACATATGACGATAAAACACTCTTGACCCTTGAAATCCAGTATGAGATTAGAATTTGGCAAGACGTTCACTTCCCTTCCAGGCTGCTAACACTGCTCCTGCACGGAGAGCAAGATGAATGTCTTTGGGTGGTGAACTGTAGCTCTCACACATATCCCAGCCCTCATTAACCTCCAGACAAAGTATCCACTCACCAGGATGGATTAACAGGTAAGCAACAGGCATAAGCAACTGTTGTTTTTCTACTAAAGCAAGGAGTTATTTTTGGTGTTAAAGAAGGAACTGCAGATGCTGGAGAATCGAGGGTACACATAAAGCTGGAGAAACTCAGCGGGTGCAGCAGCATCTAAGGAGCGAAGGAGATAGGCGACGTTTCGGGTCGAGACCCTTCTTCAGACTCATTCAGAGTTATTTTTGGTAACGCACTTTGCCAGAAAACATCAGTGAACAGCAAGAGCTGTAGAAAGCCTCTACGACAGAGTATGTTTCATTTCTATATTGCCCGTAACAGATTCCTCTTCTTAATAATATGGACTACTTGCTCGTTTAAAGCAAACATTAAAGTCTTTGTATTATAGTTTGTTCAAAACAAAAAAATATTAAAATGCCTGTAGCAAATCTTATAGGCTTTGGCAAACACTGAGACCTACTAAGCAAACCAGTAGAAAATAAGTTTTTAACTTAAATAGTCTGCTGTTCGAGACCAAATTAAGTATGAACATAGTCAAGACAGAATTTGCCGAGAATTTAAATTTGACTGTACTAATGTAAATGAGATTAGCAACGCAACATTTTGGATTCTTAGTACATTTTTCCCATTGCTGTTGTGTTTTCAGTGTTTGGGTTGTATGTGTGGACCCCACAAGTAACAATTGAGAATTGGTCTCACACTTAAGTAGGTGTTTAGCTCCTGGTTCAGATTCACATTCATCTCCGGTTCACACTATCCTGAGCTGAGAGGTACTGGGCCATGTTTTACAAAGCTGTACGTTAGGAGAATTACAGGTATGCAGCTCTGCGACCACCTTGCCTTTGGCTTAAAAGTGTACTGCAGTTGGTCAAAATATTCAATTTTGCTTCATTAATAATGCAGCTGAACTTGGTACAATTTTAACTGGACAAGAGCTTGCAATACATTGGTGTCTGTTCTTGCTGTGAAATGCCCTTCTGCTCTTTCGATCAAAAGGTTTCTATTGTTGAAGTGAAGGTAAGATCTAGGCAGTTCTCTGAACGGAAGATGTCATGTTGATACCTTACGAAGGTTGCTTTGTAGTTTAGCCTGTATCTGGTGGCAGTAAGTTCTCAAGCAGAGGGAAAATGTTGATTGGGACGGTGATAGTCCGCCTATGGGTCTATTTGCTTCCCCACAGCTGGATAGATTCAGATAGTGGCAGCTGGAATGGCACGACTTGGTAATTCAGTGATGTACTGGGAACATTTTAAAAGCATCAGTTTTATCCTGGGGGGGGAAACACTACAGTTCCACTGGGTGGACCTGGTAGCGAGACTAGACAGAGCTGGTGGGCCTGTGGGCTGGCGGAAGGTAAGAGTTATTGCAACAAATCCTGGAACTAAGTAAAACATTGCAAAAATGAAAGTCCTGTAGATAGATGGTGGGAATATTTTGAAAGTAATGGTAAATGGTAGGGAATTGAGGAATGCTGTGGAACAGAGGGATCTAGGAATAACTGTGCATAGTTCCCTGAAGGTGGAATCGCATGTAGATAGGGTGGTAAAGAAAGCTTTTGGTGTGCTGGCCTTTATAAATCAGAACATTGAATATAGGAGTAGGGAAGTAATGTTAAAATTGTACAAGGCATTGATAGAATTCGATGGAACTCGATGGAATTTAGGCACTCGATGGATAGGCACTCGATGGAATTTAGAAGATTGAGGGGGGATCTTATAGAAACCTACAAAATTCTTAAGGGGTTGGACAAGCTAGATGCTGGAAGATTGTTCCCGATGTTGGGGGAGTCCAGAACAAGGGGTCACAGTCTAAGGATAAGGGGGAATTCCTTTAGGACCGAAATGAGGAAAACATTCTTTACACAGAGAGTGGTGAGTCTCTGGAATTCTCTGCCACAGAAGGTAGTTGAGGCCAGTTCATTGGCTATATTTAAGAGGGCGTTAGATGTGGCACTTGTGGCTAAAGGGATCAGGGGGTATGGAGAGAAGGCAGGTACGGGATACTGAGTTGGATGATCAGCCATGATCACATTGAATGGCGGTGCAGGCTCGAAGGGCCGAATGGCCTACTCCTGCACCTATTTTCTATGTTTCTATGTTTCTATAAGACCAATTCTGGAGTATGGTGTACAATTTTGGTCGCCTAATTATAGGAAGGATGTCAACAAAATAGAGAGAGTACAGAGGAGATTTACTAGAATGTTGCCTGGGTTCCAGCAACTAAGTTACAGAGAAAGGTTGAATTACAGGTATGCAACAATAGACATTGGGTGCAGGAGTAGGCCATTCGGCCCTTCGAGCCAGCACTGCCATAACCTATCATGAAATGGGGAATGTGTTTTGTCCAAGCGATTTGGGAATAATCTCCTTGGCTGTGTTTGAAATTGTGCCCTAAAACCTTCCGGTATTGATTTATTATTGTCACTTGTCATAGGAAACAGTGGAAAAAAAAATATTGTATGCGTTGGGAAGATGGTAGAGGAGCCTGAAAACTGTAACGTCCAGGTTCAGGAACAGCTTCTTCCCTACAGCCATCAGGCTATTAAACGCTAATCACCACTACATCCTCCAAATAAGCTCTAAACTAGACTTGGGGGCATTGGTTTTGTCTTTTGCACCATTATTGTTTGTTTGTATTTATATATATATATATATATATATATATATATATATATATATATATATATATATATATATATATATATATACACACACAAAAAGATGGAGTAAGGCAGCATCTCTGGAGAGAAGGATGGGTGATGTTTCGGGGTTGATACTGCTACACAGTCTAATTAGTCTGAAGAAGGATCTCGACCCAAAACGTCACCTATTCCTTCTCTTCAGAGACGCTGCCTGTCCCCCTGAGTTACTCCAGTTGTTTGTGTCTACCTTCGGTTTAAACCAGTGTCTGCAGTTCCTTCCTATATATGTGTAGACAGAAAAGCTATATATATATATATATATATATATATATATATATATAGAGCAGTGGATTCCACATTCCTCACTGTGATGGAAGTCAATAAAGTTTAAACTTTGTTCTCCCGCGGTCGGGACAGTCACACCATCCGCAGTCGGGCAAACAAAGTCCCGCAGTCGAGGATCGAAGCCGCAGTCGGGATGCTCGAAACCCCCGCGTCAGAGCGGTTGAAACTCTCTCCGTGGCATGAAGTTCCCGAGTCGGCCTCGTCTTACCAGAGACTGCAGTCTTCACGATATTAAAGTCCACAGGCCCTGCAGTTGGAGCTTCGATCCCTCCGGCAAAGGGATCACAAGCTCCGCGATGTTAAAGTCCCGCGGGCTCCTACGGCTTGTAGTGCCGGGTCGGTCTCCAGGAAAGGCCGCCAACTCCTCGATGTTAGGCCGCAGTGGGGACGGAGATACGATATGGAAAAAAAACGCATCTCAGTCGAGGTCAGAGATTGAAAAAAAGTTTCCCCACCCCCCCCGCCCCCCCCCCCACGTAAAACAAACTAAGAAACACTAAAACATACTTTTTAACACATACTAAAAATAACAAAACGCAGAAAGGACAGACAGACTGTTGGCGAGGCAGCCACTGAAAGTGAGTCCATGCAGGACAAGAGTTATGAAGTGATGATGCAGATTTGCAGGACTTTGGTTTGACTGCATTTGGAATATTGTGTGTAGTTCTAGTCGCCCCATTACAGGAAAGATGTGGAGGCTTTGGAGAGGGTGTAGAGGAGGCTCACCACAACGCTGCCTGGGTTAGAGTGTGTAAACTACTGGCAGGGGTTGGATAGACTTGAGTTGTTTCTTCTGGGACCTCAGAGGTTGAGGGCAGATTTGATAGAAGTGTATAAAATTATGAGAGGCACAGATAGGGTCGACAGTCAGAACCTTTTTCTCAGGGTAGAAATGTCCAATTCCAGAGGGCGGGCGTGAGTCACGTTGCAGCGGCCCCTACAGCCTGTCTGAAGAAGGGTCTCGACCCGAAACGTCGCCTATCTCCTTCGCTCCTTAGATGCTGCTGCACCCGCTGAGTTTCTCCAGCGTTTTGTGTAACCCTACAGCCTGTCTGTCTTTTTTAAATTTTTTGTCTAGTTAAATGTAGTTGTTCGTGTTTTTTTTGTATTGTTTTTCTAACTGCGTATGTGTGGGGGGTGGTGGGGGGGGGAGGGGAAACTTTAAAATCTCTTCCCTGCACGGGAGAGCCGACTTTTTCCCTGTCGTGTCTCCGTTGTCGTTTGGGCCCAACACAGCGGAGCGGCCTCCGACCGGGACGGGCTGCGGACTTACCATCATGGGGTTGGCCGGCCTCAGAGCGTGGGGAGTGGTGGTGGCTCGCCGCTGCGGCCCGACTCCGGGCTCCGGAGCACCGCGTGGGGAGCGGTGGTGGCTCGCCGCTGCGGCTTGACTCCCGACTCCGGAGCTCCAGCTCCAGCTGCAGCTGCAGACCGATGTACTGTCGGAATATCGGGAGCTCGCAGGTCCGGGTGGGAGACCGCTCTCCGGAGCTCCCGCAACACAGCTTCTCCAGCCCGTGTTGCGGGGTTGGAGCGACCTGGAGCAGGGCCGTACATCGCGGGACATTCCAGCGCCCACCGGGGGCTCCAACGTTGTGACTTTTGGGCCTAGAGCGAGGCCGTACATCGCCCGGCGCGGCCTCAATGGCCGTGGGACTTAACATCGCCTGCCTGGGGCTTGGACATCGGGAGAGAAATGGTGCGGGGGAGAGAGAAGACTTTGCCTTCCATCACAGTGAGGAGGAGATTCACGGTGGTTGTGGCGTTTAGGAGACTTTTAGATAGACACATGGAAGTGCAGGGAATAGCGGGATATGGATCATGTATTGGCAGATGCGATCAGTTTAAATAGGCATCATGTCTAGCACAAACATTGTGGGCTGAAGGGCCTGTTCCTGTGCTATGTTCCATGTCTCAACCGACTCTGCAAACGGCTTCCTGGCCAGCTTCCCTCATTTTATTCATCAAAATGTGCGGTTAGCCAATATTCTCCTCTCCATATCCCAACTCACGTCGTTGTATGTCGTTATTCAATCTGAAAGAAGGGTCCCGACCCAAAAGGTTACTTATTCATTCCCTCCGCAGATGCTGCCTGACCCACTGAGTTAATCTAATACTGTGTGTTTTTCTCACAGTATGTCCGATCCAAACTTCGTAATCATCTTCATTGCCTCCCAGTGAGATGTTTGCTCCTTCATTGGCAGCCACAACTTCAACCGCTAATGCTGCAGGTTCTAGATGCTCCTCCTAAAGCGTCTCCACATAGTATAGTTTAGTTTTGTTTAGTTTACAGATACAGCGTAGAAACAAGCCCTTTGTCTAGCAATGTTACAAAATTTTGAGATTTTAAAAATCAAGTCTGCAATTTATCCCATCAGATAAAGCATAAACAGAAGTTTAATTTGACACCTAATTCACTTTCATATCTTCAGTATTAAGAAAGTTATGGCCATTTTCATACTCGGAAATTAGCATCTTGTTCCCCATTGCCTTTCCATTGACTTAACTCAAAAGCTGTGATCTGGAAAAGTTAAAAGCCCATAACTTTCTTAAAAATTCAGAGAACTCAATGAAATTTTCAGTTATTATAGATTGAAGCATTCTGAAACAAATATGAAACAATCTTACTTGGATGACCTGAAATTAAAGCATATAATTAGTTAGTTATCTAATTGTAGCTAATTACAAAATTCAATGAGTAGATCTAAACATCTATCAATTTCTTAAGAAAAGATAAACTTTTTAAAAATTGCCTAAGTGTCCAAATAACATTCACACAATAATCCACAATATAACATAATTTTTAAATCTAATTTTCATGAATTTCTAGGCCAAATGGAAGGAATTTAGTGTTTTATGCCTGTAAATTAACGGCCATTTAAATCAACTAGCGAGTGGGTTTTAGTGGAATGCGGTGGATTGGAACGTTGCGGTTAGCGGTGAAGTCGGGGGGAAAAATACTGTTGGTTCATACATTTTTTGGGGACCCCGTTTCGCAACATAAAAATATTATTAATGCCTCCCGAAAAACCAACTTTTAATATAAAAATAAACTATTTACCTTTTTTTCTCCCCTACGGAAAATGCTTCCGGTTGTCTGCGCTCACTGCTTTTGAAGGTGATTTTTAAATTACTCTAGTTAATAAATAATATAGAGGAATTTAAAAATACCACCTTTCATGAAATGTCGGAGCGATTTTTCTTCAGCAACCAAATCGCCCGACATTGATCGATTTGGCCTGCCTGTTGAAAAACGGCACTTTAAGCCTGCCCCCCTCTGCAAGGCGCGAAAGTCACGCACACGGGGAGCGGCAGAAGTGCAGCGCCGGTAAAGCTACGTTTTGTAACATACCTACTTTGTCCCACCGAGTTGCAAACCAGCGATCCCCGCACACTAACACTATCCTAAACACACTAGGGACAATTTCACATTTTATACCAAGACAGTTCACCTACAAATCTGTAGGAATGAATTGCAGATGCAGGTTTAAACTGACGATAGGCATAAAATGCTGGAGTAACTCAGCGTCTCTGGAGAGAAGGAATGGGTGACGTTTCGGGTTGCGTTCAGTCTGAAGAAGGGTCTCGACCCGAAACGTCACCCATGTCTTCTCTCCAGAGATGCTGCCTGTCCCGCTGAGTTGCTCCAGCATTTTATGCCTATGCTCACCTGCAAACCTGTACGTCTTTGGAGTGTGGGAGGAAACTGAAGATCACGGAGAAAACCCACGCAGGTCACGGGGAAAACAGACAAACTCCGTGCAGACAGCAGCCGTAGTCAGGATCGAACCCAGGAACATCGGCGCTGCAAGGCAGCAATTCTACCGCTGCGCCACCGTGCCATGCATCTCTTCATGCCCTCATGTCTTTAGGTCACTTACAGTAAAAGACACTGCGTCATAATGCTTGTGGCTAACTTTTGATTCATGGCAGTTAAATTCAACGTGTTTGGATTTTTTCCACATCAAATACACTAAGCAAACATGCACTGCTGGTGTAATGATTTTATTTGATTTTAAATGTATTTGTGTTGTGAATTGCCTAGCCCTTTACATTACATTTTCCCCGAGAGCTAATGCAGAATGGTTGGCAAGCCACTGAGTGCCAGCAGCGGTAAGAAGAGCAGTGCCGCAGCTAATCTTTTTATTTGAGGGTTTCTGCAGAGATCAGTCACAGGCAACTGAACAGCCGCTCTAATCGCACCGTATCTACATGCTTCATGTTGCTTGGGACGCCACATCTGCACACTTCCAGTAGCAAAATGTCCGATCACCAAACCCATATTAGCATCTCCCAAAACCTTGTGCGTCTATTCCATGGATGACCATACTTGGATATGTCAGGGTGTCCTGAAAATATTGACATTCATGTGATCAAAATGCACAATAACTGCAGATACACAAAAGGCTGGAGAAACTCAGCGGGTGCAGCAGCATCTGAGGAGCGAAGGAGATAGGCGACGTTTCGGGTTGAGACCCTTCTGCAGACTGGTCAGGTATCAGGGAAACGAGAGATATAGACGGTGATGTGGAGAGATAAAGAACAATGAATGAAAGATATGCAAAAAAGTATCAATGATAAAGGAAACAGGCCATTGTAAGCTGTTTGTAGTGTGAACATGAGAAGCTAGTGCGACTTGGGTGGGGGAGAGATAGAGAGAGAAGGAATGCCAGGGCCCGAGGGCTGAGGGAGAGGTGGGAAGGGGAGGAGGCAGCAAGGGTTAACAGAATTGAGAAAATTCAATGTTTAAGCCCAGAGGATGCAGACTCCCCAAGCGGAATATGAGGTGCTGTTCCTCCAACTTGCGGTGTTGCTCACTCTGGCCGTGGAGGAGGCCCAGGACCGAGAGGTCGGATATGGAATGGGAGGGGGAGTTGAAGTGCTGAGCCACCGGGAGGTCGGGTTGGTTATTGCGGACCGAGCGGAGGTGTTTGGCGAAACGATCGCCAAGCCTCCACTTGGTCTCACCGATATAGATCAGCTGCCATCTGGAGCAACGGATGCAGTAGATGAGGTTGGAGGAGGTGCAGGTGAACCTCTGTCGGACCTGGAAGGACTGCTTGGGTCCCTGAAAGGAGTGGATGGGGGAGGTGAAGGGACAAGTGTAGCATCTCTTGCGGTTGCAAGGGAAAGTACCCGGGGAAGGGGCGGAGCGGTAGGGAAGGGAAGAATTGACAAGGGAGTTGCGGAGGGAGCGGTCTTTGCGGAAGGCAAAGACCGCTCCCTCCGCATGCCTTCCGCAAAGACCGCTCCCTCCGCAGGTCTTCCATCGCCTATCTCCTTCGCTCCTTAGATGCTGCTGCACCCGCTGAGTTTCTCCAGCTTTTTGTGTACCCTCGATTCTCCAGCATCTGCAGTTCCTTCTTTAACACTAATAACTGCAGATGCTGCTAATGTGAAATAAAGCTGTTGGAAATACTCAGCAGATCAGGCAATATTTGCGGTGAGAGAAACAAAGTTAATGACTTTATAAAGACTGCCTCTGTTTCCATAACGCAGAGATCTTGCAATGAAGCGAATGTTATAACCGGCAGATTTCAGTTATTGTGTGGGAAGGAACTGCAGATGACTGAAGATAGACACAAAATGCTGGAGTAACTCAGCGGGTCAGGCAGCCTCTGTGGAGAGAAGGAATGGGTGACGTTGTGGGTCGAGACCCCTCTTCAGACTGAGAGTCAAGGGAGAGGGAAACGAGAGATATGGAAGGGTAAGGTGTGAAAACAAGACCTGGTTGTCATCTTCCCCTCGCCACAATTATCTAATCGATATTTTCCTTGAGCTTCATCCCCTTTGATGGCTTGTTTTCACACCTTACCCTTCCATATCTCTCAACCCCCTCTCCCCCGACACTCAGTCTGAAGAAGGGTCTCGTCCCGAAACGTCACCTATTCCTTCTCTCCAGAGATGCTGCCCGTCCCGCTGAGTTACTCCAGCAATTTGTGTCTTCCTTCAGATTGTTGTTACTGATAGATTTGCAACATTGCAAGCAGTGAGTCCTGCAGCAGCAAGCTAGTTCATGGTCCAACTTGGAAAGATTTGATGTTTCAAATAAAATATTTTAATGAGTATAAATGCACTTCTTTATGTTTTTATTTCCATTTAATTCTCCCTTTTTTGTATGAACCAAGATGTTAGTAAATCATTGGATTCACATGAAAACGTAAGCTGCATAAAGATTCCAATGGTAAGCTTCCTTGACAGTTCTGTGGGATGAAAGATGACTTATGTTCTCTCTGGTTTGTGGTGGCAAAGAGGCCATTGTTAGAACCGTACACTCTTCCACAGATGGGACAAGCGCTGGCTGGCAGCATGAGTGGACATGTCTTGCTCTATGCAGTGATATCAATGTCAAGCATCTGAATTCCTGTCCTGCAGCAGTGGACTGATGTTCAGGCCCGTCCCTGATGGAATTGTCACTCATGCCCCCCCTGACATTCCAGGGCCTTATCCTCATTGGGCGTGATTTGGTTTAGATCATGAGGTCATAAATGATAGGAGCAGAATTAGGCCATTCGGCCCATCAAGTCTACATTCAATCAACCATTCAATCATGTAGGTATGTTACAAAACTTACCTTGAGCAGCGCTGCAGTTCTGCCGCTCCCCGTGTGCGTGACTTTGGCGCTTTTCAGAGGAGGGCGGGCTTAAAGTGCCGTTTTTCTACAGACAGGGAAAATCGATCCATGTCGGGCGATTTCGTTGCGGAAGAAAAATCGCTCCGACATTTCATTCATGAAGGTATTTTTAAATTACGCTAGATTATTTATTAACTAGAGTAATTTAAAAATCACCTTCAAAAGCCGTGAGCGGCGACAACGGGAAGGATTTTGCGTAGGGGAGCAAAAAAGGTACACAGTTTATTTTTATATTAAAAGTTGGTTTTTAGGGAGGCTTTAATCACATTTTCATGTTGCGAAATGGGGTCCCAAAAAATGTATGAACCAACAGTATTTTTCCTCCCGACTTCACCGCAAACCCCAACGTTCCAATCCACCGCATTCCACTAAAACCCACTCACTAGTTGATTTAAATGGCCATTAATTTACAGGCATTAAACACTAAATTCCTTCCATTTGGCCTAGAAATTCATGAAAATGAGATTTAAAAATTATGTTATATTGTGGATTATTGTGTGAGTGTCATTTGGACACTTAGGCAATTTAAAAAAAGTTTTCTTAAGAAATGGATAGATGTTTAGATCTACTCATTGAATTTTGTAATTAGCTACAATTAAATAACTAACAAATTATATGCTTTAATTTCAGGTCATCCAAGTAAGATTGTTTCATATTTGTTTCAGAATGCTTCAATCTATAATAACTGAAAAAATCATTGAGTTCGCTTAATTTTTAAGAAAGTTATGGGCTTTTAACTGTTCTAGATCACAGCTTTTGAGTTAAGTCAATTGAAAGGCAATGGGGAACAAGATGCTAATTTCCGAGTATGAAAATGGTTATAACTTTCTTAATACTGAAGATATGAAAGTGAATTAGGCGTCAAATTAACTTCTTTTTATGCTTTATATGATGGGATAAATTGCAGACTTGATTTTTGAAATCTCAAAATGTTATAACATTGTTAAATCATGGCTGATCTCCCTCCTAACCCCATTCTCCTGCCTTCTCCCCATAATCCTTGACGCCCGTACTAATCACGATTCTATCTCTGCTTTAAAAATATCCACTGACTTGGCCTCCACAGCCGTCTGTAGCAAAGAATAGTAAGATTGAACGAGAACTTACCAGTTCGAAGGTTGATCATTATTTCATGAGGAGTCGAAGTGAGGGATTTCGTGAAGAGCCCGCCGGCGCGCATGCTCGACATACTTCAAAGTAGCGGCGTGGAATCACAGAAACCAACAAAAGAAATGACTTCGGATAGTAAGATTGAAGTGACTAAGATTACCAGATGAAGGTGATTGAGGGTGGGCGAGGAGGGCACGAAATCCCTCACTTCGACTCCTCATGAAATAATGATCAACCTTCGAACTGGTAAGTTCTCGTTCAATCTTACTATTTCATTTCGGAGTCACGTGAGTGACTTCGTGAAGACTTCAAAGCTTCTGTGATTACACGCCCTGGACCACGTCCATGCAGACACACCACTACCAGGGATGGATGGGAGGAACAAACTTGCTCAAATAGATCATACTGCAAAACAAGAGCATATTTGTTAATAACAAATCAAATCCCCTCATGCGGGGACATCTCCGCGTTCTTGACCTGCATTCAGCACGGCTTCTGCGAACTGTAGAGGAGCAGCAACAGGCTTGTTATAAAATCGCTGACACACAGCTTCATTAGCCCATCCTGCTATGGCGAGGATCTGGCCCATAGGCACCTTCATAATCCTTGCCATTGATGTCAATGCAGCCCTGGTGGAGTAAAACTTGAACACATTAGTGTCGATACCCGACTTACCCAAGACGACTCAAAGCCACCTGGATATCGTCTGGACTGTCACTTGATGATGAGACAAGCCGGTATCTCTCCATTCCTCTGATGCGTGCCGTCACCTTGACATAGTGACGAATACGTGAGGCTGAACACAGCCTAGCATCTGCGGGGTATGCCGGGAACTTCAGCTGCAGCCCTGTGCACCCAGGTCTATGCTGCTTTAGTAGCTCATCAACGACGAAGACTACTTCCATAGGGGTAGATATCATCCTGTCAACACATCGTTTGTGTAGTGTTTGTACCCTCTGCTGAAGTCAGCGCTAGTAACATCACCAGTTTCATGATGAGTTTGTCCAGTTGGATCCCTTCCATGGGAGACCACGTCCTGAGCAGGTTTAATACGTCCCTGACATCCCAGGTGATATCATAGCGTGGTGTAGGCGGATTCATATTGAATATACCCCGCATGAGTCTGGACACTAGCCTGTTGGATCCTACCTCAATCTTGAGATAGAATGATAGCGCGCTCCTGGCGCTGTTGATGGCACTGTAACTTAAGTGTTGATCATGGTACAACCCCGCGAGGAATTCCAGGACGTCAGTTATTGTCACGTCATCGTACGTGATGCGAGAGCGGCTGCAGTAGGCTCCCACTTCTTAATCTGCGAGCGGTATCTTCGCCTTGTTGACTCTCGACATGACGCCCTGATGGTATTCAATGGTCCGAGTTGAGAGGCCGTATTGGACTAACGGCCTGTTCAGAACCTGCAAGCCAACAAATTAAATAGCCATGGCAGGGATGCGGCTCCCCTGAGACAGGGTGAGTAACCAATTCTGGGCAACCCTTCAAAAGGACCCAAGGTTCGATTGAGCATGTCAAAGACCACCGGACACCAAGGCCGTGTAGGCCAGTCGGGTATAATAAGGATGCCCTTGACAGCATCTGCCTGAATCTTTCGCAGTACCCGACTGATGAGGCAAAACGAGGGGAATGCATAGAAAAACCAATTCCCCCAGTCCAGCGAGAATGCATCTAGCGCTATTGCCCCAGGATCTGGTTCCCATGAAACGTATGTTGATACCTGATGGTTCAACCGTGACGCAAAAGGTCAATGGCCGGTTTACCAAATTTGGCTGTGACTAGCAAAAATTTCAGGATGCAACATCCATTCAATATTGTCATTGAATTTGCGTGACCTGGTGTCCGCCACAGTATTAAGCTCACCTGGCAAATAGGTAGCTGAAATCCAAAATCTCTTTGAATACACCAGAGCCAAATTGAGTTAGCCAATTTGTCACATGAAACTGGCCTGGTACCACCCATATGGTTTAAATATGCCACAGCTGTGATGTTGTCTATTTGGAAACGGACGTGTGCTCCAACAAGCTTGGAACAATACACACGAAGTCCGTGGAATGCTGCCAGCAACTCCAAATAGTTAAACCCTTGAGTCAAGAACATCGTTGACTCAAGGGTGTCCCATCTGCCCCCACAACGAGAGCAATTATCTGTAGCTCCCCAGCCATTGGAGCTTGCATCAGTCTGCAAATATACCACCGGATTAGCCTCCCTGATGGGCTTGAATGAGCTGCTAATGTGACACACCCACCATTGCAACTCATTTATTGCTTCGGACGGCAGCTGCATTGATCGATCATAATGACCAGCGTTCCATTTTAACGCAGTAATTTTAGCTCTTTGCAAATTCTGATAATGCAAAGGTCCATATCGTGCTGCCGGAAACAAAGCCACTAGCTTGCCAATTACTGTGGCTGTATGCCGAATCGATGGTATATTGGTGCCAATTAAATCTCTGCACACCTGAGTGACCTCCTCAATTTTGTTAATTGGTATGGTTTCCCTCATGCTCATTGAGTTCACCGTGAACCCTAGGTAATTAATTACCTGGGCAGGGCAGAACTTCGATTTCTCTGGATGGACAATGAATCCCAATTGTTGAAATATATTGACAGCAGCTGCAACACCCTGTTCAGCCAATTCCAGGGTGTGGCCCACAATAAAGATATCATCTAAATAGGCCATTACTATATGATGTCGTTGTCTCAAATAAGCCATGATTGGCTTCACCAATTTAGTGAACAATCTAGGGGCTGTAGTGAGCCCATTAGGCAAAGCCTTATACTGCCAAAGTTGCCCCATCCAGATAAATTTCAAAAACCTTCTATCATATTTCTAGATGGATACTGAATAATATGCATCCCTCAAATCGATGCATGCCATAAAGCAACCATGAGAAACCAATGATTTGGCTGTTTCAAACGTATCCATTTTAAAATGAGTATATGTTACAAACGTATTCAAACGGGTTAGATCAATAATAACACGACAGCCTCCATCCTCCTTAGGTCTAGTGAATATCTTCGAAACAAATTCAACTGGCTCATGCACCATTTTCTCAATCCTTAAAATTTCCTTGTAACCTGCTACCTGTTCTGCAGCATATAATTTAAACATTCGACCGGGCATGTGCTGGGATGGAGGAATGTCGCCATTAATAAACTCAATTTTATGCCCCTGAATATTCTGCAACACACACTCGTCACCAGTAAATTTACCCATGCACCCAAAAACAACCGAAGGCGACCACCAACATGTGAAGTTAAACAAAGAGAAAAGAGAAAACCAGACCCCCTCACCTCCGTGGTTACCGGCGGTCCTTGACATGTGTGGGTGGCCGTGGAGGTGCTGGGTTGGCTTGAGGGCGCGGCGTCTTCGTTTCCCACCAAGGTCTCTGCCGACCCTGTCCTAAAAAAGACCCTTGGTGCTGGTCTGGTGTTGTTGTCGTTGTGGAGCTAGAGGGTGGGTCCTCCTCGAGGTACTGGCAAACCCTCATGAGCGAATGTATGGAGCTTTTGAGCCTGACGGTGTGGGGCACTCTGAGAGCGCATGATCCCCACCGTCTTGGCTTGTTCGTCAAGCTCTTTGACTCTCTTCGAGAGGTCCTCACCAAAGAGCTGACGGGGCGGCGGCGGTGGTTTGCACAATCCTGCAAACTTCGGGTTGAGCGCTGGGCGGATGCTGTTCTTGCGGAACCGGTTGATTTCGTGCTGGGTCGCGCACAGAAGGGCCAGAGCATCTTCCTGGTCCAAATTCAGTTCGTCCCCGTCCACCGACCGCGCAAAGGCGGTAATACCGGCCGTGAGGAGTTTCAGGATCCGCTGCAATTTTAGCTCCTGTTGACGGATAGCCGCACTGATGTTGCCCCATATTGGCGTATTGATCACAGGCAAGTTGAGGGAGTTGCAGTGTGATGGAGCCTTGTGACGGCTCATAGCGTGGATGAGGACTTCTTCCTGCAGCACCTGATTATTAAGAAAGTCCACTATGGCTGCCAGTTTTGTATTTAGAGGAAGTCCAGATGAATGTGGAGCCGCGAATTTGGTCGCCACATCCAAGGGTTGCTCCGCTGGCACCTCCAACGGAGGTGGTACAGGATCCACCAGAATCTCCTCGTCCTGCTGCTCCAGGCTGATAGTGGATGTTGGTGAAGACGCCCTGTGCCTGTTGCTGCCCTGCTGTTGTTGACGTTGAAGCAGGAGCTCCAGCAGCCGCTCCATACGGTCAATACGCCCTTCACCCTGAACACTCAGGTGGTCGGAGTCCTCCGGCTCTGAAAAGAAAACCGGGCTCCTGTCATCGGCCCGCACCTCGTCGAGGCCCTGCCGGTGCCGGTAGTTGTCGCTGACAGCCGCCGAGGCGAACTGCGCGATTCCTGCGCGGGCGTGTTCAACCGCCTCCGTTTAGCGGGAGCTGAAGCCGCTGCCACTAAGGACACTTGCGGCGTGGTGTCGGCACCAGCCGAAGCATGGCTGCCTGGGGCCCGCGCAGTCTTGCCGGCTGCCCACATCGTGGACCTTGCCAGCGCATGGTCTCGCCCACCCATCCATGGGGGGCTCGGCGACCGTGACGAGACCCGACTCAACCGACCCGTACCGGCGTCGAGAGTCGGGGTGTGCCGGCTGGACCTCACAGCCGCCCCAGGTCTCGCCCTGGAACCTGACCGCTCCTCCGTGTCAGGCAATGCCTTAGCCCTAACAGGGTTAGGCTTCTGGGCTCCTGCCCTCCCCCTTCTCGGAGGGCTGAGTGGAACGGGCCGTGCAGCCGCACGCACCCTGCTCCAGGTCGCCAGCGAGCCCGCTGACGACCTGACTGCCATGGCAGGGTCCCCCTGCTCTGGTGGCACACCACACTCCTCCTCTGGAACTCCTCCGAGCTGTGGTGTGCTGGCGGATCCGGACCTGTAAAACAGGGCTTACCCCAGTCTCCGCCTGAGTCCCGGCCTGCGCTGCAGTCGGAACTGTTGACCGGGGACTTCTCCAAACATCCTCCGGTCCATCGATCTCCCATCCATGTTCTTGCTGCAAGAAAACATCGCATAGCAAGAACCACCAACTTAAGGTAAGATACTTACCTCCGTGGCCCCTTGTGAAGGGCTGGCGAGGAGCGCGCTCCACCGCCAGCCGTCGCAGCAACGCGGTACGACGATATGTCGAGCATGCGCGCCGGCGGGCTCTTCACGAAGTCACTCACGTGACTCCGAAATGAAATTCCACAGATTCACTGCCCTCTGACTAAAGAAATCTCTTGTTATCTCCTTCCTAAAGTAACATCCTTTAATTCTGTGGGTATGACCTCAGGGCTAGACTCTCCCACTAGTGGAAACATCCTCTCCACATCCACTCCATCCAACTCTGGTGCAGGTTTAATCTGGTGCAGCTGTTGCACGCCAGCTGTCTTGTGGGCTGCACGGAGCAAGTAATTGATTCAGTGGCAAGGAGGTCCATAGAGATTGGAGACAAGCACTTGTAGGGGTATTTCGGCTCGCTCATTAGTAGGCGCAGGTGCAGGTGCTGGTTGCCATATGTACACATGCTCAGCCATGCAAGGATGGAGTCGGGCACAGCAGCCCATGCCAACTGCCTCCTTCCCAGCTTCTCAACACTCCTCCCTCCATCCCACCCCCTAGCCGTGTTTCATTCACAAGCTCCGACATCTGGCTGTCATTCCCAGTTCTTGGATCTGCCTGCACTTTTGAATGCTTCCCCCCGATTCCCAGCTCCCGCTGCACATCCAGCTGGATCTGTGGACCTCTGCTCCAGCCTTCCACATCACCATGTTCCCAATCCATGTTTCTGGTCACCTACCTGCCCATGTTGTTGCTTTCCAGCTTCACCCAAGTCCATAACTATATTGGTATTGTGTCGGAAAGAACCGCAGATGCTGGTTTAAACTGAAGATACAGGCAGAATGCTGGTGTAAGTCAGCGGGACAGGCAGCATCTCTGGAGAGAAGGAATGGGTGGCGCTTCGGGTCAAGCCCCTTCTTCAGAATATCTATGTGCCTATATTGGCATTGGTTTAAAATTGTTTCATGGACTGCAATGCAGCAATAAACTTACTCATTAAATCAAATAATGTGGAGGGGGGTTGCTGACTCCTAAGTCCAGAAGTTCGGGCTGGTGTTTAGATGGGATTCTGGTGTTATAGGTGCAGTTAAAGTCAATAAATAGGAGTCTGCTGTTAGTGTCCTTGGTATCTAAGTGTTCCAGGCCTGGTCTCAGGCTCTAGTCATGCACTGTACTGTGTTAATACTCTGTTCCAGACACACATCCAAACGCATCAGTCCCTGAGTCCAGCCAGACATCTAACTGCTGGATAGACATCAATAAAAATGTGTTAGAAACATAGAACATAGAAAATAGGTGCAGGAGTAGGCCATTCGGCCCTTCGAGCCTGCACCGCCATTCAATGTGATCATGGCTGATCATCCAACTCAGTATCCCGTACCTGCCTTCCCTCCATACCCCCTGATCCCTTTAGCCACATATGCCACATCTAACGCCCTCTTAAATATAGCGAATGAACTGGCCTCAACTACCTTCTGTGGCAGAGAATTCCAACTCAGTACCCCGTTCCTGCCTTCTCCCCATATCCCCTGACTCCACTATTTTTAAGAGCCCTATCTAGCTCTCTCTTGAAAGCATCCAGAGAACCCGCCTCCACCGCCCTCTGAGGCAGAGAATTCCACAGACTCACCACTCTCTGTGAGAAAAAGTGTTTCCTCGTCTCCGTTCTAAATGGCTGACCCCTTATTATTAAACTGTGTGGCCCCTGGTTCTGGACTCACCCAACATCGGGAACATGTTTCCTGCCTCTAGCATGTCCAAACCCTTAACAATCTTATATGTTTCAATGAGAATCCCTCTCATCCTTCCAAGTGCACAAGCCCAGCCGCTCCATTCTCTAGCAGATGCTAGTTCACACCAAAGATAGACACACAATGCTGGAGTAGCTGTGTCATAAACACAGCTCTATGTTCTATGTTTCTAACACATTTTTATTGATGTCTATCCAGCAGTTAGATGTCTGGCTGGACTCAGGGACTGATGCGTTTGGATGTGTGTCTGGAACAGAGTATTAACACAGTACAGTGCATGACTGGAGCCTGAGACCAGGCCTGGAACACTTAGATACCAAGGACACTAACAGCAGACTCCTATTTATTGACTTTAGCTGCACCTATAACACCAGAATCCCATCTAAACACCAGCCCGAACTTCTGGACTTAGGAGTCAGCAACCCCCCTCCACATTATTTGATTTAATTAATAAGTTTATTGCTGCATTGCAGTCCATGAAACAATTTTAAACCAATGCCAATATAGGCACATAGATATTCTGAAGAAGGGGCTTGACCCGAAGCGCCACCCATTCCTTCTCTCAGATGCTGCGGGACAGGCAGCATCTCTGGAGAGAAGGAATGGGTGATATTTCGGGTCGAGACCCTTCTTCAGACTGAGAGTCAGGGGAGAGGGAGACTGGAGATATGGAAGAGTAAGGTGTGAAAACAACAGATCAAAGCAGGAGATGATCAGGAAAATGGAGAACGGTTCATTGTGAGCTGATGGGAAGGTGACAAGGCACACAAACAGTAAAATTACTCAGGACAAACTAGTCGGAGAACTAGGATGGGGAGGGATGTAGAGAGAGGGAAAGCAGGGGTTATTTGAAGTTAGAGAAGTCAATATTCATAGCTCTGGTGTGTAAGCTGTCCAAGCGACATATGTGCTCTGATGGAAGGGACTTAGAAAGTGCCATCAGATGCTAGATTACATGATACTTCCTTCAATCAGGCTTAATTTCATCAAGTAAACACTTTAGATATTCATCTGTATGTTTACCAAATTAAATACTTGGTCGCATGTGACTGGAATCGCTGCAATTCCCAAATGTTTATTATTGGCAACTTACTGCTGAAGGGCATTTCCTCACCAGCCCAAATGCAAGATTATGTGTCCAATTATTGAAAAGATAAGCTGCAGGATTTCAAAATCTACAGCAAAAACAATAAATATCTGAAGCACTCCACAGGTCAGGCAGCATCAGCGGAGAGTCAACGTCTCGGCTCTTTCATCAGAAATGGCAAAGGTAGAAAACTTGAATGTTTTTCTCACATCTGGTTCCAATGTAAGTCTTTGACCTGAAACATCTTCTCCGTCTCTCACGATACGATACTTTATTTATCCTGGAAGGAAATTGGGCTGCCACCAGTCCAAAACTTTAAGGTCCAGGTTCAGGAACAGCTTCTTCTCTACAGCTCCTTCGCTCCTTAGATGCTGCTGCACCCACTGAGTTTCTACAGCCTTTTGTGCACCCTCATCCCTACAGCCATCAGGTAGCAATTTTACAAAATTTTGAGATTTTAAAAATCAAGTCTGCAATTGATCCCATCAGATAAAGCATAAAAAGAAGTTTAATTTGACACCTAACTCACTTTCATATCTTCAGTATTAAAAAAGTTATGGCCATTTTCATACTCGGAAATTAGCATCTTGTTCCCCATTGCCTTTCCATTGACTTAACACAAAAGTTGTGATCGAGGACAGTCAAAAGCCCATAACTTTCTTAAAAATTAAGAGAATTTTTAGTTATTATAGATTGAAGCATTCTGAGACAAATCTTACTTGGATGACCTGAAATTAAAGCATATAATTAGATAGTTATCTAATTGTAGCTAATTACAAAATTCAATCACTAGATCTAAACATCTATCCATTTCTTAAGAAATGATAAACTTTTTTAAATTGCCTGAGTGTCCAAATAACATTCACACAATAATCCACAATATAACATGATTTTTAACTCTCATTTTCATTAATTTATAGGCCAAATGGAAGGAATTTAGTGTTTAATTCGTGCAAATTAATGGCCATTTAAATCAACTTGCGAGTGGGTTTTAGTGGAATGCGGTGGATTGGAACGTTGCGGTTTGCGGTGAAGTCGGTATGAAAAACACAGCCGGTTCATACTTTTTTTTTGTCCCCATTTCGCAACATGAAAATGTGATTAGAGCCTTCCTAAAGACCAATTTTTAATGTAAAAATCCAGTGTACAAGTACAGAGACAACGAAATGCAGTTAGCATCTTAACCAGAAGTGCGAACACAGAATAATGGAACAGTGAAATATATATATGTATATACAGTCACAGGAGTGCAATTTTCGGGGGGGGGGGGGGGGGGGGGGGGGGGAGATTAGTCACTGGGGGAAGGAGTGTCCAGGGGAGGGTGACTGGTATTCACCAAGGTGCAGAGAACAGCCGCAGGGAAGAAGCTGTTCCTGAACTTGCTGGTCTGGCAACGGAGAGACCTGTAGCGCCTCCCAGATGGGAGGAGGGTAAACAGTCTGTGGTTGGGGTGAGAGGTCAACACAACAACGAATAAGCTCTGCGCTCTGAACTGCAAAAAACTATATTATTATTATTATTGCACTCTATTTGTGATTTATAGAACCTTACATATAGGTTACATATGCTTACATATTCACATATTCTGTTGTGCTGCAGCAAGTAAGAATTTCATCTTCACATCCGGGTCGTCTGACAATGAAACACCCTTCACTCTTGACGATACAGTTACAAGCATTGAAAATGTAATGTGCACTATAATAAATAATGGTGTTGAGGAGAATGAAGTAGATTTTCAAAGTCTACAGAGAGATTTGGGCCATTTGGAAAAGTGGGCTGAAAGATGGCAGATGGAGTTTAATGCTTATAAGTGTGAGGTGCTACATCTTGGCAGGACAAATCAAAATAGGACGTACATGGTAAATGGTAGGGAATTGAGGAATGCTGTGGAACAGAGGGATCTAGGAATAACTGTGCATAGTTCCCTGAAGGTGGAATCGCATGTAGATAGGGTGGTAAAGAAAGCTTTTGGTGTGCTGGCCTTTATAAATCAGAGCATTGAATATAGGAGTAGGGAAGTAATGTTAAAATTGTACAAAGTATTGGTAAGACCAATTCTGGAGTATGGTGTACAATTTTGGTCGCCTAATTATAGGAAGGATGTCAACAAAATAGAGAGAGTACAGAGGAGATTTACTAGAATGTTGCCTGGGTTCCAGCAACTAAGTTACAGAGAAAGGTTGAACAAGTTAGGTCTTTATTCTTTGGAGCGCAGAAGGTTAAGGGGGGACTTGATTGAGGTCTTTAAAATGATGAAAGGGATAGACAGAGTTGACGTGGATAAGCTTTTCCCATTGAGGGAAGGGAAGATTCAAACAAGAGGGCATGACATGAGAATTAAGGGACCTAAGTTTAGGGGTAACATGAGGGGGAACTTCTTTACTCAGAGAGTGGTGGCTGTGTGGAATGATCTTCCAGCAGAAGTGGTGGAGGCAGGATCGATTTTAACATTTAAAAGTAAAGTGGATAGGTATATGAATGGGAAGGGAATGGAGGGGTATGGTCTGAGTGCAGGTAGATGGGACTAGGGGAAAATGAATGGTCGGCACGGACTGGAAGGGCCGAGAGGGCCTGTTTCCGTGCTGTAATTGTTATATGGTTATAATGACATTTAAGTGACCAGTTATTGCACGCCACCAATGTAACAAACATGAAATTAAATTATGGTGAAAAAGTCCAGGATATGCAAAGATTGGGGTGGGGGGTGGGGGGGGGAGTCAGTCTACCCCATGACAGAAGGGGGAGCAGTTGTACAGTTTGATAGCCACAGGGAAGAAGGATCTCCTGTGGCGTTCTGTCCTGCATCTTGGTGGGAACCAGTCTGTTGCTGAAGATGCTCCTCAGGTTGACCAGTGTGTCACGGAGGGAGTGAGCGGTATTGTCCAGGATGCCCCGCAATTTGAGGAGCATCCTCCGTTTCGAGAGCATTAGGAGCACGGGTAGACCTGCTCTTGGGTAGGATCATGGCGGATCTGATTGTAATCACAACTCTGCATTATGTGTGAGTAGAAGTCATCTCGCTCATTAAGTTATCCAACTGCTTTAAACTGAAAATTGCCTCTCTCCCCCCTCCCCCCCCCCCCCCCCCAGCCACAACCCAGTTCAAGTATCTACTAACATTTGAATGAATCTTTCCTGTGCTTCATCTCATCATTTTTTGAAATTCAGCCTGGTGTTATCTGCAATCTTGTGGATGAAGTTGGCGCAGGATATGGTTACATAGCCAGGAGTGTATAAAGTGGGCAGGCGCGACTCACGTTGCAGCGGCCCCTACAGCCTGTCTGTCTTTTTTTAATTTTTTGTCTCATTAAATGTAGTTGTTTGTGTTTTTTTTGTATTGTTTTTCTAACTGTGTATGTGTGGGGGGTGGGGGGTGGTGGGGGGAGGGGAAACTTTAAAATCTCTTCCCTGCATGGGAGACCCGACTTTTTTCTTGTCGGGTCTCCGTTGTCGTTTGGGCCCAGCACCGTGGAGCGGCCTCCGACCGGGACAAGCTGCGGACTTACCATCGTGGGGCTGGCCGGCTTCGGAGCATGGGGAGCGGCGGTGGCTCGCCGCTACGGCCCGACTCCCGACTCCGGAGCTCCAGCTGCAGCTGCAGCCCGGTGGACTGTCGGGATATCGGGAGCTCGCGGGTCCGGGTGGGAGACGCTCTCCGGAGCTCCCGCAACACAGCTTCTCCAGCCCGTGTCGCGGGGTTGGAGCGACCCGGAGCGGGGCCGTACATCGCCCGGCGCGGCTTTAATGGCCGCGGGACATTCCAGTGCCCGCCGGGGGCTCCAACTGTGACTTTTGGGCCTAGAGCAGGGCCGTACATCGCCCGGCGCGGCCTCAATGGCCGTGGGACTTAACACCACCTGCCTGGGGCTTCGACCTTGGGAGAGAACTGGTGCGGGGGAGAGAGAAGACTTTGCCTTCCATCACAGTGAGGAAGAGATTCACTGTGATGGATGTTTGTGTGAATTGAATTGTTTGTGTGTTTTTTTATGAGTTGGTCTGTTTGTATGGCTGTAGAAACGGAGTTTCGTTCGAGCCTCTCTGAGGTTCGAACGACAAGTAATAAAATCAAATCAAATCGGGTTGATAGAGGACTGAGAACGGATTCTTGTGGGGCAGATATTGAGAATTATTGTGGAAGATGGAGTTAGTTTAGTTAAGTTCAGAGATGCAACGTGGAAACAGGCCCTTTGGCCCACCGAGTCCACACCGGCCAGCGATCCCCGCACATTAACACTATCCTACACACACTAGGGACAATGTACATTTATACCAAGCCAATTTACCTTCAAATCTGTAGGTCTTTGGAGAGTGGGCAGAAACGCCGTCCAGTCAGCACCCATAGTCGGGATCGAACCCGGATCTCCGGCGCTGTAAGGCAGCAACTCTACCACTGCGCCACCGTGCTGGCCCTGTTGCCTATTCTTTCTGATTATGGTCTTTTGGTTAAAAAAAAACGAGGTTCCGATGTTTGGATAGGATTTGTATGTTGAAGGCAAGGCTGGAGTCGATAAGTAGGAGTCCGTCCTTGTTCTCTAGGTGTTCCAGAGATGATGCTAGGGTCAGGGATATGGAGATCAAATCAAATCAAATAGGTTTATTTGTCATTGCACATCACCTGTACAACGACATTTCATGTGCATCGCCTTCAATGGCAAACAATAAAAGAGACAGGATAAAAAAGATTAAAAAAGAACAAAACACAATAACACAAACAACCATTTACTCTCACATTTACATTTACTACAAGATCAATGCATAAAATAAGTAATAGATAATTAAAAAAAAAAAAATGCACATTATATTGCACATTCTAGCAGACAAATTTTTATAATGCACCCCGAATTGTGTAGTGTTGCCCGTAGTGTTATCTGTTTGAGTTAAGTTCTCTAATGGCATGTGGGTAGAAACTGTTAGTTAAGGGCCTGTCCTACAAGCATGCAACTCTATGCGATGAGCGCGATCAAACTAGAAGCGGGGGCCGCGCGGAGGTCGGGTGATCCCCTGTACAGGGCCGTTCCCACCAGCATGCGCCTGCATGCGGCAAGCGCGACCAAACCGGCAGCGAGGGCCACGTGGAGGTCGGATGAGTGGCGCAACGCGACGCAAAATGAGGCGAACTTGGAGCGAAGTCTAAGGTAAGTTTGCCAGGACAGAGAGGGGCACACAGAGAGGGGCACAGAGGCACACACACACAGAGGGCCATGGAGCCACACACATAGAGGGTCACGGAGGCACTTACAAATAGGTTCACGGAGGCACGATGTCGGGGCGGTGTGTAAATGTCAAGGCGACTGCGAGCCGACAAGCCGTTGCCGCGCGGAATTTTTGGACATAGTCAGTTTTTCGGAGCCCCGCGCGGTGTCGGGACGAACTCGGGACGAATTCCGCACGGCTCCGGCGATCGAAGTGGGACCGGCCCCGCGACGCCGGATAGCTCAAGCCACCACATTAGGTCGCGCTAATCGCATAGAGTTGCATGCTGGTGGGACAGGCCGTTTAGTCTGCAAGTGCGGGCCTTCAAATACTGCTGGTGACTTTTGGTGACTGCTACCTTCAGTGGACAAAGTGCAGTGGATCAAGCACAGAATGCATTGAGCCCATCGGGAAGGGGAATATCGTTGCCAGCGAAATTGTCACGCATCACTTAGTGGCTCGCAATAAAATGCAAACTGTCACAAACAACAGGTATCCTTGCCAGTGCCAGATGGTTAGGAATTCTCTCTTACCGTCCTCAGTGGCTTTTGCAAAAGTCCTACATAGATTTCCTGTACAGCTTAGCACACATGCCATGGGCTATGGGGAATTAGTTGGCAGGAGAATGGGGTTGGGCGGGAGAGATAAATCAGCAGAGAGATGAATGGCAGAACAGACTTGATGGGCCGAATGGGCTAATTCTACTCCAATCACTTATGACGTTATGACCTTATGCTATGGGCCATTTGGTTTGAATGGTGCAGACTTGGATTTCATCAGGGAGTGGACCTCGTGCTTCATCCATGGTTGGGGAACACATGAGTGGTCTTCCGTGTGCATTCCGATGCATACTTACCGATGGATTCTGTGACAACAGAGGCCTACTCATCTAGATTGGCCATAGCCTCCTTGAATATAGATATCTATGTCCATAGACGGTCCACAGAAGGACATGTGCATATGATGCTGCTGGAGATGGGCAAGGTCCTCATTGAATATTTCTCCTCTGTTTTTACCACGGAGGCAGCACCTCTCCCGCTGCGCCACCGTGCCCACAGACAACGCCCTTTAAGTTACTGTCGACATATTTTGTGAAGCATTTATTTTCTATCTCCACTGCCCATCGTGGTAAAATATAATCCTGCAAATTGCACTTTATGAAGACAGTGGGTTTTACTTACGAAGATCAGATTCATTGCCATTTTCAAAAATGATTGCGATCTTTGATGTCTTCCACACATGAAGAATTTTATCAGTGATGTCCCCAGTGATGGGCGATACTTGGCTGTATTTTTCATTCCTGACTTGTTTAATAAATTAAATTGACCTCAGATTAGCAGGGGTGTTGCCAGAACAGACTTGATTCTAAAATCCTCTGCAGCATTGAACACATTTCAGAATTCAGGGACCAATTCATTGTTCTTTATCTCTCCACATCACCGTCTATATCTCTCGTTTCCCTGATCCCTGACTAGTCTGAAGAAGGGTCTCGACCCAAAACGTCGCCTATCTCCTTCGCTCCTTAGATGCTGCTGCACCCGCTGAGTTTCTCCAGCCTTTTGTGTAACCCTCGATTCTCCAGCATCTGCAGTTCCTTCTTTAACAATTCTTCTCCCTTGTTTGACTCCCAAATAAATAATAATGTGAACACTGTATCCAGAGACTGTTAGTTGTCAACACTTCAGATAGGAGATATGGTTCTCGTTAGCCCCTTTGGAGGTTTGACATATAAAATTATAAACACATTTGCACACACATTCTGCATATAGTTTGGCTTGTCTCTAATTTCAAATCGTTTTTGGTTTACAGGGATCACACCATGATGTTTTCAAATCCAAAAGCACATTTTAAAAATACAACATTTCATATCTCCGAAGATAGGCACAAAAAGCTGGAGTAACTCAGCAGGACAGGAAGCATCTCTGGAGGGAAGGAATGGGTGACGTTTCGGGTCGTGACTCGGCCTTCTTCAGACTTGAAACGTCACCCATTCCTGCTCTCCAGAGAAGCTGCCTGTCCCACTGAGATACTCCAGCTTTTTGCGTCGATCTTCGGTTTAAACCAGCATCTGCAGTTCCTTCTTACACATTTATTATCTCTGATTGGAATGGACGCAGCCCACTTAGTCCATTAATGACAGCAAGCATTTTGCTAAGATCGCTCTATTTTACCTCCGGCATGTCTTTGCTACATATTTGGAATTCTTTATTATGCCTGTTAGTATCAAACACTTGTTTATTGTGAGCTCGCATGATGACAAAAAGAGAGTTTGGTGAAAGACAGCTCATGGTTTATTTGAAAGGACAGCGAGTTCTACACTCAAGCATTTGGTCGTTCCATTAGACAACCATAATCTTTTGGTGAAATGTGGTAAGAAAGAGCATGTTTTGTTCCATTGAATGATCAACTTATTTAAAATTCATTTCTTATTTAAACAGTGGTGTTTGGGTATAGAATGTGGTTATACGTTCAGATTCCCTAACTTGAATTTTGATTCCTTGATGTTGCAGTAAGTTGGTTACTTGTGTTTAATAACTGGTTTGCCAGGTGAGGAGGGGGCTGTGGACCCCCAGCAGGACCAAAAACAAGTCTGTCAAAGGGCGGATGAGCCAACGGCCATCCACACTTCAGTAGAAGTTGCGATCACTGTCGTACATACATAGCATTGTAAGGAATGATGATAAAGCACACACACGCACACACACACACCAAAATCCTATACTTCCAGCGGCGGAAGTCCACAGGAACTGGAGGACGGAGATGTGTGGTGCGTCCGTCACCGTTGGAAACCAGCACCACCGTGTCGCTAATGTTTTCAACGATGATGAATCGTTCGCTCGTGTTGTCAGACGATGTAACTCGCTGTTGGCTCCTGTTGTTGTCCAACATGTTGACAGAATTGTGGCCCGATGTGTCATAGAGTGCATCGCGACGTCGCTTCCAGGGATCGCCACGAGGAGGCTTCTGTCATGATCCTCGACGACGATGAATGAATTAATAACTGTAAGCGCAATTGGGCCGACTCCATCTCAAAAATCGTCTCTTGGCTAAATGTGTACGATCCATAACTCTGAAGAAGTGCAAGGTGTTGTCCCTGAGCCCGGGCCAACATTTCTGCCTCAATCATCACTGCGAAAGCCAACTCTAGATCATTGTTCTGTTTTAGGGACCTTAAAATGAGCAGATTTACTGTCCTGCTTGTCTTCATAACATTGGCTGCACTTCAAAGTACTTCAGAGCTTGTGAGGGATTATGGGGCGTCCTTTCTTTTCTCAAACTGGTCGTAATACTGACTAAAATCTGATCTGGCTGTGCATGGATGAGTTGAAAATTTGTACGGTACTCAGAATAAACTTGTAAACCACCGGCTGAGGAGTGGTTAAGGACATTGGATGTCTACCAGTTAGGTCAGAACAGGAAAACATCATCAAAAGAAAGGAAAACTATAAGGCCTTTCGGAGCAGTAGGTTAAAGAAACATTTGTCCTGAAAAGAAGCTTAATGATGGTTCTGTATCGTTTAGTTTAGTTTCGAGATACAGCGCGGAAACAGGCCCTTCGGCCCATCGGCCAGCGATCCCCGCACATTAACTATCCTACACACTAGGGATAATATTTGTAAAACATTTATACCAAACCAATTAACCTACAAACCTGTACGACTTTGGAGTGTGAGAGGAAGCTGAAGATCTTGGAGGAAACCCACACAGGTTGTGGGGAGAACGTACAAACTCCGTACAGACGGCACCTGCAGTCGGGATCGAACCGGGGACTCTGGCACAGTAAGCGCTGTAAGCCAACAACTCTACCGCTGCACCACCACGCCGCCCTATCAATGATATCTGAATTCTTATTCCTGTCTAGATAAGCTGCAGGAGAAGGATGTTAGTCCTACAGCTCAAAAAAATAATTAATTATTTACTTGAATATAAATAGTCATTTTGCCCCTTTAATTGTAAGGCTGTGTAAAGCAGTAACTGAGTAATGAAAATGCAGTTGCAATGTTTTGTGGACACTCTGTTTTCTCACTTCTCCCTCCTCCATATCTATACACCCCCCCACCCACTCCCCCACCCACTCCCCCCACCCACTCCCCCCACCCACTCCCCCACCCACTCCCCCCACCCCCACACCCACTCCCCCACCCCCACCCACTCCCCCACACACTCCCCCCACCCCCACCCACTCCCCCCACCCACTCCCCCACCCACTCCCCCACCCACTCCCCCACCACTCCCCCCACCCACTCCCCCACCCACTCCCCCACCCTCACCCACTCCCCCCACCCACTCCCCCCACCCACTCCCCCACCCACTCCCCCACCCCCACCCACTCCCCCCACCCACTCCCCCACCCACACCCCCCACTCCCCCACCCACTCCCCCCACCCCCACCCACTCCCCCCCCCACCCCCACCCACTCCCCCACCCACTCCCCCCACCCCACCCACTCCCCCCACCCACTCCCCCCACCCACTCCTCCCACCCACTCCCCCACCCCCACCCACTCCCCCACCCACTCCCCCCACCCCCACCCACTCCCCCCACCCACTCCCCCCCACTCGCCCCCCACCCCCCCCCACCCCCTCCCCCCACCACCCACCCACTCCCCCCACCCCCACCCACTCCCCCCCACTCGCCCCCCCCCCACCCCCTCCCCCACCCACTCCCCCACCACTCCCGCACCCACTCCCCCACCCACTCCCCCCACCCACTCCCCCCACCCCCACCCACTCCCCCCACCCCCACCCACTCCCCCCACCCACTCCCCCACCCACTCCCCCACCCACTCCCCCACCACTCCCCCCCACTCGCCCCCCACCCCGTCCCCCACCCCCTCCCCCACCTACTCCCCCACCGACTCCCCCACCGACTCCCCCACCACTCCCCCCACCACTCCCCCACCCACTCCCCCCACCCCCACCCACTCCCCCCACCCACTCCCCCACCCACACCCACCCACTCCCCCCACCCACTCCCCCCACCCCCACCCACTCCCCCACCCCCACCCCACCCACTCCCCCCACCCACTCCCCCAACCCCACCCACTCCCCCCACCCACTCCCCCCACCCACTCCTCCCACCACTCCCCCACCCCCACCCACTCCCCACCCACTCCCCCCACCCCCACCCACTCCCCCACCCACTCCCCCCCACTCGCCCCCCACCCCCCCCCCACCCCCTCCCCCCACCCCCACCCACTCCCCCCACCCCCACCCACTCCCCCCCACTCGCCCCCCCCCACCCCTCCCCCACCCACTCCCCCAACCACTCCCCGCACCCACTCCCCCCACCCACTCCCCCCACCCACTCCCCCCACCCCCACCCACTCCCCCCACCCCCACCCACTCCCCCCACCCACTCCCCCACCCACTCCCCCACCCACTCCCCCCACCCACTCCCCCCCACTCGCCCCCCACCCCGTCCCCCACCCCCTCCCCCACCTACTCCCCCCACCGACTCCCCCCACCGACTCCCCCACCCACTCCCCCCACCCACTCCCCCCACCCACTCCCCCCACCCCCACCCACTCCCCCCACCCACTCCCCCCACCCCCACCCCCACCCCCCTCCCCCCACCCACTCCCCCCACCCCAACCCCCACCCCCCCACCCTCACCTACATAGAAACATGGAAATTAGGTGCAGGAGTAGGCCATTCGGCCCTTCGAGCCTGCACCGCCATTCAATATGATCATGGCTGGTCATCCAACTCAGTATCCCGTACCTGCCTTCTCTCCATACCCCCTGATCCCCTTAGCCACAAGGGCCACATCTAACACCCTCTTAAATATAGCCAGTGAACTGGCCTCAACTACCCTCTGTGGCAGAGAGTTCCAGAGACCCACCCCTACACCCCCACCCACCCCCCACCCACTCCCCCCACCCACTCCCCCCACCCACTCCCCCCACCCACTCCCCCCACCCACTCCCCCCCCCCAATCCACACCCCAACCCACCCACTCCCCACCCCCACCCACTCCCCCCAACGCATCCCCCACCCAACTGGGAGCATTCTTTACAATGTATGCTTTCATTTCTTCTGTCATTGATCCAGATGGAATGAGTTCAGGGGAAAACTCATGCACTGCCTTCACTCTCAATGCAGTTGGAAAATCTACTGAAGTCTGGAAGTGGATTAGACCATATCTATACAATAATCCTTCCAAATCGAAAAGATTACTTTTATATTTTCCATTCTGTGCGACCCTCATTCCCCTTTATCTGGTGGAATGCTTCACAATATTCCACCACGGATGCACAGTTACGTTGTTAAACCTTCACCATGTAGATTATATGAGGGGCCCATTATCTGAGTGTGTACCATAGGAACTTGCTGTTATGTAATTTTGTTCCCTTCCCTCAGTTTTTGAAGCACTCGTTTGTTATGTTTATTTTCTGCGCGGCTTAATAAAAGTGCTTTTCCATGTCAAATCAAACAGCAAATAGTTTAATTATTTGAGCGGGTGGAGGAGGGGTGCTCGGGCAGCTTTGCTGTCGTTGATTGTTTGCAGATGTTTTCAGCCTGGGAGATACGCTGTGCTTGTTCCCAAACTCAAACACAACCGGTGCAAGAAAGTACAGCCTGTAACATGACTTCCAGAGTATAATAGAGGCTTCTCAATGTCGTAATCGAACAAAGGATGAAGCAGACCAGGTAATTGTGTTTTTAAAAGGATCAGCTATTGTGGATAATTAGATTTTAAAATAATGTCCGCCAGCATAAAAACATGACGTTAAGTATGGGTTTATGTAGGGAAGTGAAAATTATTTATATTCATTGATTCAGAGTGATAATATGATGCTCTTGCCCTAACGCTGGTTTTCTTTATGAAACATTATATTTGACTAGAATCTGATTCTTATGATTCAGAATGTTCTTACTGGGTTGATGCTTAAGTAATACAGGTTAGCAACCAGGCTTTTTTATAGCTGGTGTTTGCAATGTTAAAGTCAAGCAGTGTTCACCACACTGACTTTTCACCAGTTCTCATGTTGGATGCATGCATGCTGTTTCTGTTCTCTCACAGTTTTTCTTGAGTGGTGTGACCACCTCTTACTTTTGTTGGCTTTTCTCCTTTGCCTAACTGCAATTTTTAGATTATTTTTGCTTAAATGATTGTGGGTCAGATTGCTGTCTTGAGACTAAAGCTTGTATGATAGTTCCCTTTTAGCCTGGCAGGAATGCATTATTTAAGAAGGATCAGTTATATCCTTAGCATTCACTGTAAATTAACTCAATTGAGTTTTATTGTAAATGTTACATTGTACTGGATTCTCCTTAGGGTGTTGAAAGTCTTAAAAATAGTCTGCAGTAGGTGGGTTTTTTCCTTTTCATTTATAAATTTGTTAAGGGCTTGGACACACTAGAGGCAGGAAACATGTTCCCGATGTTGGGGGAGTCCAGAACCAGGGGCCACAGTTTAAGAATAAGGGAGAAGCCATTTAGAACGGAGACGAGGAAATACTTTTTCTCACAGAGAGTGGTCAGTCTGTGGAAATCTCTGCATCAGTGGGCGGTGGAGGCAGGTTCTCTGGATGCTTTCAAGAGAGAGCTAGATAGGGCTCTTAAGAATTGCTGAATATGGGGAGAAGGCAGGAACGGGGCGCTGATTGGGGATGATCAGCCATGATCACATTGATGGCGATGCTGGCTCGAAGGGCCGAATGGCCTACTCCTGCACCTATTGTCTATTGTCTCATAGTGGTACTTGTTGCCATGCTTGTAAGTGTGATCTTATTCCTGACAAATATCAAGCATTCCTTCCGACTTTTGAAATATTTTGCGAGATGTTCTTTGTGATGAAAATTTAGGGGAGAAATTGATCAGTTGCACTAATGTTAAATGTTTATTCGAGTAACTCACGAGCAGTATTCACCTCCCTTGTTCAATTCTCTTGAAAGCAGTAAATCATATGTTGGGAATGGAGTTTAGAAAGTGCTTGATATTTTCGGCAAGAACCAGCGACCAATTTCTCCTCCAAGTTGCGTTTGGGATGAAAGCCGTAATTAATTCCACGCAAAACACTATGGCATACATGCGGTTGTTAACTAAATAAATGGTGCTTTAAAAAAAAAAAATCTATATATTTAATAATTTAATTATTTTCATTTTTTAGCATTTTAAAATTCATTCCAAGGCAGTGAGCATTCATGGTGAAATTGCAGAAGGGCCGAGAATAATCCTTGTGCATAAATTCCCTGCGTTTCTTATAAGATGAAAAAAAATCAGTAGCTGTAATGGTATCGTGAAACAGGCTGTGCAGTCTCGTAGCTTATTACTTAATGTTGGTGAGAAATGACTGAGGTCAATGGGAACATGAGTCACAAAGTAGGAATAGTTATTAATGTAGCACTGAGCTGTGAGAATGTGCTGATCTTCATCGGCTGAACGTTCTCAAATCAGGAATTAATATAGATGTGTATTGCGGACTTTTATGCACTGACAATCATGCTTCAAGTGAATAAAATTAATTTTTCGGGAAGTCAAAACATTGAATGCGTTTACAGTTTACACGCAATCGAGTGCTGTGTGTGTGTGCGTGTGCGTGTGCGTGTGTGTGTGTGTGTGTTTTTGTTAAATCATATCCTGCACCTGATTTGCACTCAGCGGGTCAGGCAGCATCTCTGGAGAAAAGGAAGAGGTGACGTTTCGGGTCAAGACCCTTCTTTAGACTCAGGGGAAAGGAAAGTGAGAGATATAGATGGTGATGTAGAGAGATGTAGAACAAATGAATGAAGAAGGGTCTCGACACAAAACGTCACCTGTTCCTTTTCTCCAGAGAGGCTGCCTGACCCGTTTGGGTTACAACAGCTTTTTGTGTCTGTCTTCTAGTTTAAACCAGCATCTGCAGTTCCTCCCTACAAGTTTCTAATCAATGTTAATGTCTAAGAGGGTACACAAAAGGCTGGAGAAACTCAGCGGGTGCAGCAGCATCTAAGGAGCGAAGGAGATAGGCGACGTTTCGGGTCGAGACCCTTCTTCAGACTGGTCAGGGATCAGGGAAACGAGAGATATAGACGGTGATGTGGAGAGATAAAGAACAATGAATGAAAGATATGCAAAAAAGTATCGATGATAAAGGAAACAGGCCGTTGTAAGCTGTTTGTGGTGTGGAAATGAGAAGCTAGTGCGACTTGGGTGGGGGAGAGATAGAGAGAGAAGGAATGCCAGGGCCCGAGGGCTGAGGGAGAGGTGGGAAGGGGAGGAGACAGCCAGGGCTAACAGAATTGAGAAAATTCAATGTTTAAGCCCAGAGGATGCAGACTCCCCAAGTGGAATATGAGGTGCTGTTCCTCCAACTTGCGGTGTTGCTCACTCTGGCCGTGGAGGAGGCCCAGGATGGAGAGGTCGGATACGGAATGGGGGGGGGAGTTGAAATGCTAGTATCTCTGGTTTCTTCTTTAACACTTAACAGTTCCTTCTTTAACACTTAATGTCTAAGATATTGGTGATGTGGGATTTGGCAATGGAAAAGTCTTGAATATCGAAGGAAGGTGGTTTGATTCCTTTGTTGGCGATGGCTATTTGTGGGAGTCCTGTGACAGGAATCTATTGACACTTAGCCTGGGTATCAGTGCATCCACATGCAGGCTGCTCCACTATCGCAGGACTAGATGGTGCAATTATCAGCCAAGATCCTCACTTCTGATCTCATTAGGAAGAGTAGTTTAGTGTAGTTTAGAGATACAGCGTGGAAACCAGGCCCTTCGGCCCACCGAGTCCGTGCTGACCAGCGATCCCCGCAAACCAACACCATCCTACACGCACTAGGGACACTTTACACACACCGCAAGCCAATTAATCTACAACCTGTACATCTTCTGAGCGTGGGAGGAAACCGAACATCTCAGAGAAAACCCACGCGGTCACGGGGAGAACGTGCAAACTCCATACAGACAGCACCCGTTGTCGGGATCGAACCCGGGTCTCTGGCGCTGTAAGCGGGGAAATGCAGCAACTCTACCGCATGGTGGCCACCGTGCCGCCCTAGGCTATGAATGAAATGATTGAAGACAATTGGGCTTCGGGCACTGCCCTAATGAATATCTACAACAATGTACAGGGTATGTGGTTACTGATCTGCAATATTGGCAAACATCTTTCATTATTGCTAGATAGAATTCCAGCCAATGGAGAATTTTCCATTTGATTGGTTTGGCATCAGTTTTATCAGGATGCATTAATACCACACTCGCTGCTTTAAAGTGCTGGGCAGTCACTCTGGCCTGCCTGTGGAATTCAGCTCCTTGCACCATAAGTACAAGTCCAAAGCTGAGAGTGGCCTTGATACATCCACAGTTGAACTTTGTGTAAGAAGGAACTGCAGATGCTGGTTTAAAACAAAGATAGACACAAAATGCTGGAGTAACTCAGCGGGACAGGCAGCATCTGTGGAGAGAAGGAATGGGCAGCGTTTCGGTTCGAGACCCTTCTTCAGACTCTTCTTCTCTCAAAGCTGAACTTTAGTGTTAAAGAAGGAACTGCAGATGCTGGAGAATCGAGGGTACACAAAAGGCTGGAGAAACTCAGCGGGTGCAGCAGCATCTAAGGAGCGAAGGAGATAGGCGATGTTTCGGGTCGAGACCCTTCTTCAGATTTCTTCTGAAGAAGGGTCTCGACCCAAAATGTCACCCACCTCCTTCACTCCTTAGATGCTGCTGCACCCGCTGAGTTTCTCCAGCGTTGAACTTTAGTGTGCATGTTTAGTTTAGTTTAATTTAGAGATACAGCGCGCAAACGGGATTTTGGTCCACCGAGTCTGCGCCGATACCCCATGCACGAGCACTATCCTACGCACACCAGGGACAATTTACAATTTTTACCAAAGTCAATTAACCTGTACGTCTTTGGAGTGTGGGAGGAAATCCCGGAGAAATCCCTGACAGGTTACGGGGAGAACGTACAAACCCTGTACAGACAGCACCTGTGGTCAGGATCGAACCCTGGTCTCTTGTGCAGTAAGGCAGCAGTGTTATTAGCTAAGTGCTGCTTCATAACGTCGTTTCCAAATTCTCATCACTATGTTTATGAAGGACCTGCAGTTGCTGATTTAAACTGGACAGACAGACACAAAATGCAACAGTAACTCGGTGGGACGGACAGCATCTCTGGAGAGGAATGGGCGACGTCTCGGGCCGAGACCCTTCTTCAGACTGATCACTATGTTTCTGATGCACAGTAAATAGAGCAAAGCAGTTTTGCATTTTTGGCCAGAATATATCTGAAGGTCAATGCTGCAGAACCTGCTGCATCTGCAGTAAAGGATTTCAGTTTCCTGAAATGCTGCAGTGTAGAGTCACACGCTGCACAACAGAGAGGACAACAAACATCTGCTGTCTGCAAAATACTGAATCCAGGCCATTTAGATCATTGTTATTTGATTAAACAAAGTCTGCTCTGTTTCAGGATGAGTAAATTGTGTTTGACAAATTTAATAGAGTTTTCTGAGGATATAATTAATAAGAAAGATAATGGAGAACCAGTGGATCAAGTATATCTGTATTTCCACACAAAGCGGTATGACAAAATAGCGTTTAGCAGGAGTTAACGGCCTGTCCCACGTGCCGTCACGCGTATGGCCTGCGAAGATTTTGTACATCCCAAAATCCTGGGGTGCCGTGCGCGACCGTGCGTCACTGCCTACGTCACCACGCACCATGCACGCATCACATGCACGTTACGATGCGTGCGTAAATTATGCCGCGTAAATGACGTGCAAATTACTCCCAAGTGGGACAGGCCCTTTAGACACAATAGGCTGGAGTAACTCAGCAGGTCGGACAACATCTCTGGAGAAAAGGAATAGGTGACGTTTCAGGTCGAGAAGAAGGGTCTCGACCCGAAACGTCACCTATTCCTTTTCTCCAGATATGCTGCCTGTCCCGCTGAGTTACTCCAGTCTATTGCGTCTATCTTCAGTGTAAACCAGCATCTGCAGTTCCTTCCTGCACACAAAGCTTCGCAGGGTTGGGGTGAAACTTGTAATGGATTAACCTAAATAGGTTAATTCTCTTGGATGGAGAATGTGTCAAAGGACAGAACTCAGAGAGGAAGAATAAAAGGAATGCGTTCAACTCATTAAGCAGCTACTGGTGGGCTGCCACGGGGACCACAACTAGAGCCTCAGCTCGTCACAATTTATATTAACAAAAGACAAAAAAGATGGAATGCAATGAATTAGAGTTTGCTTTTTAATTAAAGCTGTGGGGGTTTGGTCAAAAGTAAACTGGGGAGAATACCAGAGAGTGTGCGGAAGAATATAATCAGGTCCCATGAAGCAGCATGAAGTTGGAAGATGGAGGGCAATGTGGGGAAAAGTATTGACTAAATACTTGACTTTGATTGTAATAATAAAATACAAAAACACTGTTAATCTGTGGGAAGGTAGTGTTTTGTGTTAATTTGTGAGACATTGCAAGTAAATGTGTGAGAATGTACTAATTAACAAGGCGATTATTGTGGACTTTTGGAAAGAGTTTTGGACAGTAGGAAGTCTTCCTGAGATTGTTTAAAGGGCTTGTCCCACTTAGGCGATTTTTGCCGGCGATTTTCACTATCGTAGCAGGTCGCCGATAAAGCAGCGACTGGACCCTCCCTACGACAACGTCTACGATAAGCCACAACAACCTACCTCCTAGTCGACGTCAAGCTACGGCAAGCTACCGACAACCGGCGACCCATTAAGACGTCCACCTACGACCACACCTACGACAACCTACGACCACGCAAGCGACAACCAAAGTCAACCTACGTCCAACCGCGACAAGCCACGACCCTGTTGGCGACAACTGAAGACAAGTCAGTCGCCGGTACCTGCGCCGGTTGACGTAGGTTGATGTAGGTAGTCACCAATGGAATTCACCGAAGTCAGCACCCGGCGACAACCAACCTCACCTGGCGACCACCTTGCGTCATCCTGACGACAACCTACGACAGCACCTACGTCAGGAGAAGACAAGCTACGTCAAGCCCACAGTTGCTGAAAAGTTTTGAACGTTTCAAAATCCAGCGGCGACCAGAAAAACATTACGACTGAAGACCGCCAGCGGATCAGCGGGGCTGGAGCCCGCCTGGCTCTGGGGTGGAACCCTCTCCAAGACAGACGTGAAGCTCACCGTTTGACCTGTTTTTACAAAATGTTAAATGGTCAGCTAGACATAGGTCACAAGACCTACACCAACCCCAAACCAATTAGGAGCAGAGGAGGGCATTCGATCCAATTTGTGGTCCCAGCCTCAAAGACAGATGTGTACAGCAATTTGTTCTTCCCACGCACTATTAAAGGTTGGAATAATCTCCACCAAGCCACGGTTGCCCAGCCAGATGCAACTACATTTAAAGTGGCACTTTCTTCCCAATAACCCTCTCTGGCGAAACCCCTCCCTTCACCACCTCCAGTTTAAATTCCAGTTGGAATATTTTGGAGGACCAAGTAACCAAGAACCAAGAACCAAGACTCTTTACGCGACTTGAGAAGACGACTCACGACCATACAGGCGTCACCCCGCGACCATGTGACGATAGCCTAGTCGCTGAACAAATTGTCTAAGTGGGACAGGGGCTTATGGCTTTAGGGAGGTTACATTTGCAATGCAATGAATGATATCATTATTTTAATCAATTTTGATGGATATTATATTAAATTCTTTGAGGGGTTTGTCATATGAAGAGATATTAAAAAATATTGTCCCGTACTCAATGTAGAAGTGAAAGGACGAACCACTTTGATGCTGGAAGGCCAAGGGTGAAGGGTATGAGTTAAAATTGGATGGAGAGAGGGAGGAAGCTAGTTGCTTCGAGTGTTGCAAATCCTTGGAATTCTCTATCTCTCTGGATATTCAGTTGTTGAATATAGCGAAGGATGTGATCATTTGGTTTTGAGCATTCCAGGAATTGAAGAAGCAAAAAAGAAGAACTCAGTGGGTCAAGCAGCATCTGTGGACGCAAAAGTGATGTGTCGATGTTTCAGTTTGAGACCCTGTATAAACTTGGGGAGGTGGGGGATGGGTGGCAGAGATGAAAGATAGCCAGTGTATAGATGTGTGGGGGAGGGGGGGTTGCAGGAGCTGGGAGATGACTGCTAGGACCAGAAGGGATGGGGAATGATGAGCGTATGTTGAGTGTACGTTAGTTTAGTTTATTGTCACGAGTGCCGAGGTGCAGTGAAAAGCTTTAGTTGCGTGCTAACCAGTCAGCAGAAAGACAATCCATGATTACAATCGGTGTTGAGATTCATGATAAGGGAATAACGTTTAGTGCAAGGTAAAGCCAGCAAAGTCCGATTAAGGATAGTCCGAGAATCACCAATGATGTAGATAGTAGTTCAGCGTCGCTCTCGGGTTGTGGTAGGATGATTCAGTCGCCTGATAACAGTTGGGAAGAAACTGTCTCTGAATGTGGAGGTGTGGATTTTCACACTTATGTACCTTTTGCCTGATGGGAGAAGGGAGAAGAGGGAGCCAGGGTGTGACTGGTCCTTGATTATGCTGCTGGCCTTGCCGAGGCAGCGTGAGGTATAAATGGAGCCAATGGAAGGGAGGTTGGTTTGTGCGATGGTCTGGGCTGTGTCCAGGTGGGACGGAGGGGGTGGGTGGAAAAGGTGAGTAAAGGGAGAGAATACATGGGAGGAGATGTCGGAATGGAAAAAGAACACTGGGGGAGTGGGTTATCTGAAATGGGAAAAATCAGTGCTCATACTATTGGGCGTAAGCCACCCAAGCGGAATATGAGGTATAGATCTTCTAGTTTGTGTTGGCCTCTCTGCGGCAGTGTGGACCGCCAAGGACAGACAGGACAGGGAAGGGGTGGGAAGGGAAGCTGAACAGATGTACAATGGTAAGCTCAAGATGACCGTTGTGGACAGAGCAGCGCGGGTTCCCTGCAAAACGAGTGCCCAATCTACAATAGAGGTTAGAGGAGGTGGCAAATGTGTGTGGCAGTGAATACAAGTTAAGTGACACACTTTGTTAGCAAAATTGTAGACTGAATGGTGTGTCAAATAACGGGCCTTGGGTGATTTTGTGCATACATCTTCGAACATGGGAGGGCATATTTGAAGGAATGATTAGTAAAGCATATGGGCTCTTAAGATAGAAGCAGCAGCAGCAGGCAAAATCATGGAGGTCTTCTTCTTTCCTGTGGACAACTTGTTCTGTTTGATCTTCCGTTTGTGCACGTCGAGTTGATTGCATTAGTCGAAACAGGGCGGACCACGTGAAGGTTGCAATCTTCCACCCCATGGAGGTCTTTAAATGGAAACATGCCCAATTGGATTCTCAGATCTTTGATCACCCATTCACACTAGATCTATGTTCAGGGGCTGTCCCACTGCGGCGACCTGATTTGCGAGTTTAGACGAGTTTGCGGTCGACTCAAACTTGCAGCATGGTCGACACGTGGTCCTTGGAGGCCTAGGAGGTCACTGTAACTCTCCTTCATGCTCGAGGGAAGTTCCCGAATACTCACGGCCTCAGTTTGGTCGAGGACAATTTTTTAGCATGCTGAAAAATTTTCCGCGAGTAAAAATTGGTCGGCATGGTTCTTTTGAACTCGTAGTGCAGTGGAGTGGGGACGCTAAGTAGTTACAGGCAGTCGAGGGCAGCCGTAGGCAATCTCCTTCGCTGACCGGGCATTTTAATTGGCTCATTGGAGTTTTCAGAACCAAGGAAAACCGACCGGTAATGTTAACTTTATTAAAAGTTGTCTGGCTTCTTAAAAGTGTCTCAACTCCTTCTCCCCTCCCCTTCACCCCCCTTCACACCCCTTCTCTCCCCTTCTCCCCCCTTCACCCCCCTTCTCCCCCATTCTCCCCCATTCTCCCCCATTCTCCCCCATTCTCCCCCCTTCTCTCCCCTTCTCTCCCCTTCTCTCCCCTTCTCTCCTTCTCTCCCCCTCCCCCCCCCCCCCCCCCCCCACTCTCCGCGCTCTCTAAAGGACTTACCATAACTGTGCCAGCCGTTTTTTACCTTCCTGTTCATCGCGGGTGTGAATTTCAGACAGCTTTCCCTGGCCCTGGCCGTGTGTGTGCGTGCGTGCGTGCATGTGTGTGCATGCAGACGGTCGATCCGGCTCGCGGTTTCATCGCTGACGGTCGATCCAGCTCAAGGCTTTCGAGCTTGAAGGTCGAAGACAGTCGCAGAAAGGTCGCGTCAGTGGGACAGGCCCTTTATCCCATGTTCTGACACTCTCCATACATGCGCTGGGAAATTTACAGGGGCCAGTGAAACTGGAAACCCATACATTGTTTTTAGATGTGGGAGAAAACCAGAGCACCCAGAGTAAACCCACATGGTCACAGGGAGAACATGAAAACTCCACACGGACAGCATCCGAGGTCATGATCAAAGCCAGATGCACCACTGTGATGCCCAACTGTGTCTTATTCTTCTACTTTAAATAGTCATAGTCAAACAGCATGGACACAGGTCCTTTGGCTCAACTTGTCCATGGCGATCAAGATGCCCCATATAAATGAGCCCGAGTTAGCCATGCTTGGCCCATATCCCTCTAAACATTTCTTACATGCACCTGTCCAAATACCTGTTAAATGTTGCTATTGTACCTGCCACCTACTTCCTCTGGCAGTTTGTTCTACTCCCCTTAAACCAATCCCCGCTGGTTCTCGATTCCCCTTCGCTGGGAAAAAGACAATGTATTCACCCTATCAGTTCTCCTCGTTATCTTCTATACCTCTAAAAGATCACCAATTAGACCCCTGCGCTCCAAGGAATAATGTTCTGACCTCCTCAACCTTCACTGCACCTTAATTGGTACACGTGACAATACACTGACCTTTGAACCTTTGAACCTCCGAACCTCTCCCTGAAGCCAAGGTCCTCAAGTCCCAGCAACTTCCAGTAAATCTTCTCTGCACTCTCCAGCTTAATGGCAATTTTCCAAGGGCTGACAGGACACAGCGTTCAAACTGCAGCCTCACTGATGTCTTGCATAACATAATGTTACAACTTCTATATGCAACACTGCGATTGAGGAAAGCCAATAGGCCAAAAGCCACCTTCTCTATCCTACGCACCTGCGATGCCACTTTCACTTAAACTCCGAGACCCCTCGGCTCTACAACACTCCCAGGGGTCCTTCCATTCACTATGAAGTTCCAGCTCTGGTTTGATTTCCCAAAATCCAACACTTCACACTTATCTGACTCCATTAACCGTTCCTCAGCCCAGCTGATCAGGATCCTGCTGTAATTCTCAATCACCATCTTCACCATCTATTACAGCATCATCTGCAAACTTACGAACCATGCCTTGTACATTGTCATCCATTTCATTGATATACACGACAGGCATCAATGGACCGAGTTCTGGTCCATGAGGCTCACCACTGGTCACAGCCCTCCAGTCCAAAAAACATCACAAGAAAGTCATGTATAGTGGTTATTGCTGCTCCCTAGTTTTGCTTGGATGAGTCGTATGGACAAGGTCATGTCCATTGTATCTTTTAATTTACTGTGATTCAAGGAACTTCCTTCTGACAGTGGAAGGAGCGAGTTGTGGATGAGTTTGGTAATGACCCTGTCCTGTCACCGACAGCGGGGAAGTTCACCATAGTGAAGTCTATCCTCTTTCTTGAAGAAGGTTCTGATTATGGTGTCTCTGACTTTGCTGGCACGTCTTTCTCTTCATAGATGAGGGAAACGAAGCTGTGATTTAATTGAAGATGATCCTCTCCGTCAAGTTTTAGAACTGCATTGGGGATGCTATTATCCATTGCCAAAACCATGTGATTTATATGTTGATGCATGGTCTGGGGGTGACCTGGATGTGACAGCTTGCTGTGGGATATCATTAATGAACTTGTAGTTAGAACTGGATTTTATTGTTGATGCTGTTTTAATTCATTTTGACTCGATCCTTGACGAGCTCTCTTTTGTTCTTGTCTGCCGTTAGATGGGGTTTTGGCAGGTTTGGCCTGTGGGTGGTTTTCAAAGCACTGAAGGATCCTGGCGTGCCACTGTTATTTTGGGGCCAGCCAGAATTGAATTCAGTTTAGTTTAGTTTAAAGATACATCGCGGAAACAAGCCCTTTGGCCCACCGAGTCCGCACCGACCAGCGATCCCCGCACATTAACACCATCCTACACACACTAGGGACAACTTACATTTATACCAAGCCAATTAACCTACATAGTGTACCTGTACATCTTTGGAGTGTGGGAGGAAACCGAAGATCTCGGAGAAAACCCACGTGGTCACGGGGAGAACGTACAAACTCCGTACAGACAGCAACCGTAGTCGGGATTGAACCCGAGTCGCCGGCACTGCAAGCGCTGTAATGTCAAAGTCAATTTTATTCGCCACATGCACCTGAAGGTGCAGTGACATGAATTTGCCAGCAGCGATACACTTAAAAAGAACACACAATACACAATAGAATTTAACACAAACATCCACCACAGCATTCGTCACAAAGTTCAGCCAGTCCTCCTTTTTGTTCACCCGTGGTCGGGGCTATGAGGCAGCAACTCTGCCACTGAGCCACCATGGCTGCCCATATTGAATACCTTATTGTTACCTATGAGAAGTCACAGTGAAAGTCTTTGCTTGCATACCCGAGATATGCAAATAGTCGGCACATAAAGGGCGCTGATTGTCAGGGTGGATTGGTGTTAGTCAGTCTAACAGTGGTCTTGTGGAATGCTGGTGATAACTTCTCATAGATGCCCAGTGTAATGGTGCCACGTCAGATTGAATCTCACCATCTTTTAACATAGTTTCGGCATCATAAAGACACGTGAATTGTGGGTTGGTTATTCCAATGAATATGGTCGAGGACGGACGCATTGTCTCACAAGTAGAATGCCAAGGGTCTCAAGTTTACCCTCCATGCTACTGGCGTGTCCATGTTCCATTCAGTCATCCTTTGAAAGCCCAGCCCAACAGCTATGGCATGTGGAGCTTGTGCCACCAAGCCAGCTCCATGATAGTCATTGAAGTCCTTCACTCAGAATGCATTCATGCCCGAAGCTTCAATGAGAATATTGAACAAAGTGGAGAATTAGTGATTGATTACGTACAGAGAACAACAACCTGGTTTCCTTGCCTATATTGGAAATAAAGTTGCGACACACCTGCTGCCGTTCAAAGCCATTGTTGCCGACTCTCTGGGCCACTGCCCTAAACCATGCACCATTGCACTGCTTCCCATTAATAAACTGGGATAGATCCCATCAAGCACTGAGGATTCGTTGATCTAAATACCCTTCAAGAGCCCCGCCTAGAAGACAGGGGAATGGGGTTAGGAGGGAGAGATAGATCAGCCATGATTAAATGGTGGACTAGACTCGATGGGCCGAATGGCCTAATTCTGCGCCTATCACTTATGAAAGACACAAGAGACTGCAGATGTTGGAATCTTGAAGCAAAAAAATCTGCAGGAGGAAATGAGCCTGTCAGGCAGCATCTGTGGAAGGCAATGGACAAACAAAGCTACAGATGTGGACACTTCATCAGACTGTAGGAAGGTCCCAGCTTGAAACATCTGGGCATTTGCTTCCATGAGTTGGCTGTTGGGCCCAATAAGTTCCCCAGGCAGATTTTTGCTCAAGAATCTGAGAAACATGCATTACACCACAGCATGTTTTATTTGTTAACACAATGTGAAGTAAATTATCAGTAAAGCAGGACTGTATCTGTAGGATTCTGGAACCACAGTGAAAACATATCGGGGCGGTCGCAGTGGGGCAGGGGCAGAGTTGCTGCCTTACAACGCATGCAGCGCCGGAGAACTGGGTTCAAACCCGACTACAGGTGCTGTCTGTACGGAGTTTGTACGTTCTCCCTGCGTGGGTTTTCTCCGAGATCTTCAGTTTCCTCCCACACTCCAAAGACGTGCAGGTTTGTAGGTTAATTGGCTTGGTAAATGTAAAAATTGTCCCTAGTGGGTGTAGGATGGTGTTAATGTGCGGGGATCGCTGGTCGGCGCGGACCCGATGGGCCGAAGGGCCTGTTTCCGCGCTGTATCACTATTTCAATATTTATTTTGAAATTTGTGTGGAATTGTAAACATATATTAAATGGGGGCTTGAGAGAGTAGACAATGGTGATGATCTACACCCCCAGTAAAGGCACATGGAAACATAGAAATTAGGTGCAGGAGTAGGCCATTCGGCCCTTCGAGGCTGCACCGCCATTCAATATGATCATGGCTGATCATCCAACTCAGTATCCCGTACCTGCCTTCTCTCCATACCCTCTGATCCCCTTAGCCACAAGGGCCACATCTAACTCCCTCTTAAATATAGCCAATGAACTGGCCTCAACTACCCTCTGTGGCAGAGAGTTCCAGAGACCCACCACTCTCTGTGTGAAAAAAGTTCTTCGCATCTCGGTCCTAAAGGATTTCCCCCTTATCCTTAAGCTGTGACCCCTTGTCCTGGACCTCCCCAACATCGGGAACAATCTTCCTGTATCTAGCCTGTCCAACCCCTTAAGAATTCTGTAAGTTTCTATAAGATCCCCTCTCAATCTCCTAAATTCTAGAGAGTATAAACCGAGTCTAGTGCATATTGCATTATGGAAGGTCATAAGGTCATGTGATAGGAACAGAATTAGGCCATTAGGTCTATCAAGTCTACTCTGCCTGTTGCATATCCTTCCTCGGATATGACGCCCAAAATTGTCCCAATATCGTAATATTCTAAATGTGGCCTTACCAGCGCCTTATCGAGCCTCAGCATTACATCCCTGTGTTTTTTTTCCAAGCCCTCTTGAAGTAAATGCTAGCATCGAGTTTGCTTTCCTCATGACCAATTCGACTTGCAGATGAACTTGTTGTGAATCCTGCAATTATGTAGGTAGCATACTTATGACTCATGGGCCCATGAGCTTTTGCACAAATAAACATTTTCACTCTGGCATGCACAGAGTTTTGCTTATCTGATTTATATTTTCATTAGGTCAGAGACTGCAGTCTGGGAGACACACACTGAACGATAACTAATCAGTTTGTGTAAGAAGCAACTGCAGATGCTGGAAAATCGAAGGTAGACAAAAAATGCTGGAGAAACTCAGCGGGTGAGGCAGCACCTATGGAGCATTGATAACTAATCAGTCTTGTTGGACAACATTTGTTTCATGGGCTATTGTGAAATTTTAGAGAGTGTGTGTTAAATATATCAACTCAACAACACTGGAACGAGTGATAGGCACAAAAAGCTGGAGTAACTCAGTGGGTCAGACAGCATTTCTGGACGAAAGGAATGGGTGGTGTTTCGGGTCGAGACCCTTGAGGGCCTGTCCCACTTGCATGCGATTGCATGCGACCAAACGGAAGCGGAGTTCACGTGAAGTTCACGCGTGACGTCATTTGCGTCATGCTTACTAATCAGCTGGTCAGGAGGCGGGCCAACTGAATTTGAGCGTCGCACGGCGTCGGGCGGTGACGTCATCACGCAACGCCACGCCGGGCGATTATTCATCGCACAATACCACGTGCTAGGCGTACGCCGTCAAGATGCTGCGTACGACGTCAAGACGCTGCGTACGACAGGCCGTTGGCGGGCGAAGATTTCGGACACTGTCAGATTTTCGGAGCCTCGCGCGATGTCGGAACCAGCCTCGCGCAACTCCACGCTTCTAAGTGGGACCGGCCCCGCGCGGCCATACGGTGCCCGTATGCCTCAAGCGACCACTTTTGGTCGCACCAAACGCATGCAATCGCATGCAAGTGGGACAGGCCATTTAGAACCGTACAGAGTGGAAACAGGCCCTTCGGACCAACTTGCCCACACCGGCCAACAATGTCCCAACTACACTAATCCCACCTGCCTGCGCTTGGTCCATATCCCTCCAAACTTGTCCTATCCATGTACCTGTCCAACTGTTTCTTAAACAATGGGATAGTCCCAGCCTCAACCACCTCCTCTGGCAGCTTGTTCCATACACCCACTACCCTCTGTGTGAAAAAGTTACCCCTCGGATTTCTATTAAATCTTTTCCCCTTCACCTTGAACCTACGCCCTCTAGTCCTCGATTCCCCTACTCTGGGTAAAAGATCCGATCTATTCCTCTCATGATTTTATTCACCTCTATAAGATCTCCCCTCACCCTCCTGTGCTCCATGGAATAAAGACCCAGTCTACACAACCTCCCCCCGATAGAAACACCCTCTAGTCCTGGCAACATCCTCGTGAATCTTTTCTGAACCCTTTCAAGATTGAGCCTTCTCCAGACCCGACCAAATACGTCACCTATTCCTTCTCTCCAGAGATGCTGCCTGTCCCGCTGAGTTACTCCAGCTTTTTGTGTCTATCTTCGGTTTAAAACAGCATCTGCAATTCCTTCCTGCACACATTAACAAGTCTTCCATAAGGGATGCTGGACTGTTAATATTGCACTCGAATGCTGTGTGGACTGTGATGAAAGAGTTTCAGGATTGAAGCTTTATTTGGGCTAAAGTAACCAGCCTCACAACAGAACAGTACTCCCCGCTGCAGAATATTTTAATTGGTTCTGTCTTTGGTTAGTTGTATAGGAAGGAACTACAGATGCTGGTTTGCACCGAAGATCGACACAAAATGCTGGAGTTACTCAGCGGGACTGGCAGCATCTCTGGAGAGAAGGAATGGGTGACGTTTCGGGTCAAGACACTTCTTCAGACATAGAAACATAGAAAATTGACACAGGAGTAGGCCATTCAGGCATTCGAGCCTGCACCGCCATTCAATATGATCATGGCTGATCATCCAAAATCAGAACCCTGTTCCTGCTTTCTCCCCATATCCCTCGATTCCTTTGGCCCTAAGAGCTAAATCTAACCCTCTCTTGAAAACATCCAGTGAATTGGCCTCCACTGCCTTCTGTGGCAGAGAATTCCGCAGATTCACAACTCGCTGGGAGAAAAAGTTTTTCCTCATCTCAGTCCTAAATGCCCTACCTCTTATTCTTACACTGTGATCCCTGGTTCTGGAATCCCCCAACATGGGGAACATTTTTCTTGCATCTAGCCTGTCCAACCCGTTAAGAATCCTCTCCTCTCATCCTTCTAAATTCTAGTGAATACAAGCCCAGTCGACCCATTCTTTCATCATATGTCAGACCCGCCATCCCGGGAATTAACCTTGTGAACCTACGCTGCACTCCCTCAATAGCAAAAATGTCCTTCCTCAAATTAGGAGACCAAAACTGCAAACAATACACAAAGTGTGGTCTCGCCAGAGCCCTGTACAACTGCAGAAGGTCCTCCTTGCTCCTAAACTGAAATCCTCTAGCTATGAAGGCCAACATGCCATTAGCTTTCTTCACTGCCTGCTGTACCTACATGCTTACTTTCAGTGACTGATGAACAAGGACACCCAGGTCTTGTTGCACCTCCCCTTTTCCTAAGGTGACACCACTCAGATAATAGTACGTGGACCTTTATACATCAGCGACCGCCACCTCCAACGGGATCCCACCACCAGTCGCATTTTCCCATCTGCACCCCTTTCCGCCTTCCGCAGAGACCGTTCCCTCCGCAACTCCCTGGTTAACTCATCCCTTCCCACCCAAACCACCCCTTCCCCAGCAACCGCAGAAGATGCAACATCTCTCGCTATACCTCCTCACTCGACTCTGTCCAGGGACCCCGACAGTCCTTTCAGGTTAGGCAGAGGTTCACTTGCACCTCCTCCAACCTCATCTACTGTATCCGTTGTTCAAGATGTGGACTTCTACATCGGTGAGACCAAACGCAGACTGGGCGATCGTTTCACGGAACACCTTTGCTCAGCCCGCGTGAACCAACCTGATCTCCCGGTTGCCGGACACTTGAATTTTCCTTCCCATTCCCACACTGACCTTTCTGTCCTCGGTCTCCTCCATTGTCAGAGTGAGGCTAAGCACAAATTGGAGGAACAGCATCTCATATTTTGCTTGGGCAGCTTACAGCCCAGTGGTATGAATATTGATTTCTCTCACTTCAGGTAGCCCCAGCATTCCCTCTCTCTCTATCCCTCCCCCACTCAATTAGCACTAGCTTCTCATTTTCATATGTTACATTTAATTGTCTCGTCTAAATCGTTAATATATATTGTAAATAACTGGGGTCCCAGCACTGAGCCTTGCGGCACCCCACTATTCATTGCCTGCCATTCTGAAACGGACCTGTTAATTCCTACTGTTTGCTTCCTGTCTACTAATCAGTTTTTTATCCATGTCAATACCCTACCCCAATACCATGTGCTCTAACTTTGCACTATTCCCTTGCGTGAGACCTTGTCAAAGGCTTTTTGAAAGTCCAGTTACACCACATCCACTGGCTCTCCCTTATCCATTCCACTTGTTACATCCTCAAAAAATTCCAGAAGATTAGTCAAGCATGATTTCCCCCATCATAAATCCATGCTGACTTTGGACTGATCCTGTCACTGCCTTCCAAATGCGCTGCTATTACAGGGCCTCAGGGAAACATCACCCATTCCTTCTCTCCAGAGATGCTGTCTGTCCCGCTGAGTTACTCCAGCATTTTGTGTCTCACTCTGGTTAGTTAATTGCTTTTTCCCAAAAAAGGAAAGAAAGATGCCAAGGTCTACAATGCCCTTTACAACAGTAAAGCACCAAAAATACATCATAGTTAGGGTGTATATGCACTTATTAAGTGCATTAACTGCAAACATAAGATAGTGACCAGATAATTGCCTTCAAACTGGATTTTGCATGGTTTAGGTCTGGTAAATAACCATATAACCATATAACAATTACAGCACGGAAACAGGCCTTCTTGGCCCTTCCAGTCCGTGCCGACCATTTATTTTCTGACCTAGTCCCATCTACCTGCACTCAGACCATACCCCTCCATTCCCTTCCCGTCCATATACCTATCCACTTTACTTTTAAATGTTAAAATCGATCCTGCCTCCACCGCTTCTGCTGGAAGATCATTCCACACAGCCACCACTCTCTGAGTAAAGAAGTTCCCCCTCATGTTACCCCTAAACTTGGCACCCTTTTGCACTATCTCTGACTGGCAGGTTGCCAAAAAGTGGTAAAGCCTGAATCCCTTTGAGAATCATGAATATACATTTAATTGAGAAATAAAAAGTGAACAATGTATGACTGAGTAAAATACAGAGGATGATATTAGATAGATCATTAAACACTCCAGCGCAGGAAACATGTTCCCAATGTTGGAGGAGTCCAGAACCAGGGGTCACAGTTTAAGAATAAGGGGTAGGCCATTTAGAACGGAGACGAGGAAACACTTTTTCACCCAGAGGGTTGTGAATCTGTGGAATTCTCTGCCTCAGAAGGCAGTGGAGGCCGATTCTCTGAATGCTTTCACGAGAGAGTTAGATAGAGCTCTTAAAGATAGCGGAGTCAGGGGATATGGGGAAAAGGCAGGAACAGGGTACCGATTGTGGATGGATCAGTCATGAATGCAACGGAATTTCGTTTGGAACTGCATATATCAATGTATTTCTAAATGACAATAAAGTTTGTTTGACTTTGACTTTGACTTTTGATCACAGTGAATGGCGGTGCTGGCTCAAAGGGCTGAATGGCCTCCTCCTGCATCCATTGTCTATTGAACAGGCCACTTCACCACATGATGCCAAGACTAACGCTTATCTGCTTGCACATTATCCATCTCCCTCTAGTCCCTACATACTCATATGCCTATCCAAAAGTCACTTGAATGTTATCTCATTTGCAAATACCCAAGCTGCCACTTCTTTGTAAATGAGACTGTTCGATGTTATCTGTTCCACTGCTAATTAGAGGAGATGTTAAAGAAAAGTTATTGTTATTAGTTTATTATTGCTCGTGTACCGAGATACATTGCCAAGCGTTTGTTTGCATGCTATCCAGTCAAAGGGCGCCACAGCGGTAGAGCTGCTGCCTCACAGCACCAGAGACCCGGGTTCAATCCTGCCTGCGGGTGCTGTCTGTACGGAGTTTGTACGTTCTCCCCGTGACCTGCGTGGGTTTTCTCCGGGTGCTCCAGATTTCTCCCACACTCCAAAGACGTACCAGTTTGTAGATTAATTGGCTTGGTATAATTATAAATTATCCCCAGTGTAGGATAGCGTTAGTGTGCGGGGATCGCTGACTGGTGCAGACTCGATGGGCCGAAGGGCCTGTTTCCGCGCTCTATGGCTAAAAACTAAAAGCTAAACAAACCGGGCCAGTTGCTGCAGGGAGTTGCTGTAGATGCCTTAAGGGCCTGTCCCACTTTCACAACCTAATTCACGACCTCTGCCGAGTTTGCCCTTGACTCATAATCGCAGAATGGTCGCCACGAGGTCGAAGGAGGTCGTAGGTAGGTCATCGCAGGCCGTGATGCTAGTCGTGGCATCAAGTAGGTCGGGACGTTTTTCTAGCCTGATGAAAAATGTCCACGAGCAAAAAAGGCTGTGAATTAGGTCGTGAAAGTGGGACAGGCCATTTAGCCTCTTCTGCAGAAAAGATGTGCGGTTCATTTTATTTTGTCCCAAATTGCCATCCTATCCTAGCCTGTACCCCCAGAAGGATAACTGTTAATTCTTGGGTTATTTTCACCTCCCTGCTATACTAAACAACACTACTTTTATCTGGGTAATAACTTTAATTGCAATTCAAAGTCATTCATGTATACAGATTGTTCCGGGACATTCCTGAGGTATGATAATGTTTTCTAAAAATGCACGTCTGGTCTGTTTTCCTCCCTCTCACTAAGGCACACTTGGGACTGCTGGCTTTTCCTGAAATTTTCTCTGCTTTTCTTTGAACTCTCACTATTTTCTTTATCCCACCCAGAATATTCAACAGCTTGTGATTTTAGGAACATGCAGGCACTCATAAGGCCCCACTGTGCATAGTTTTTATATGGCTGGCAGTCAGCCATACAAATAGGACCTATTGTGCATCTGAATGGGAATGTGAGCTAACTTCAGCATTCAACTACTCCAATTGTCTTCTTTGAGAATCAGACTGATCATTGGCTGAAGAAGGGTCTCGACCCGAAACGTCACCCATTCCTTCTCTCCAGAGATGCTGCCTGTCCCGCTGAGTTACTCCAGCATTTTGTGTCTATCTTCGGCGTAAACCAGCATCTGCAGTTCCTTCCTGCACATATAAACACAACACTGGGCCTAACGCAGTTTGGCCACGTTCTATTTGCTTGTAATTGAAGCTAGTGCATCCTAGAAACCTATTCTCAAGCCTTTGCTCCAGTTTGTAAATTGCTGTGGTCTAAAGGATTTGTCAAACTCTTTGTGAATCAACGACTGCACCATCAAGCAAGTTGTGCAAAACCTCCGCTTGTAGCATTTTGGTGTTGACAAAAAATCTTCACCTGACGGACGTGAAAGGTACCAGCTAAGACAAGCACGGATCAATGTTTAATTAACAAAATGTCTCTCCATGGTCTAAATTTGTCTCACTATCTGAGAGCCAGTGGTACTGTCTCTTATCTTGACAAGCAGATGTTCCTTTTCATGAGCACCCTAAACAGCTGTGTGTCATTCATTATCCTCTCTCCCGTTATCTTCCCTCTCATGATGCAGGGAGAGCTGGCCGCAACATGCTGGCATTGTCAGGACGACCGGTTTACTGCAATATTACTTTGCAGATTGGACCTTCCGATAAAACTCGTACAATCTAGTTTGAGTTCAAAAATAAATTCATAATTTGTTTTAAAAAAATCAAAACAATATGTTTTACTAGGGAATTCATAGGAACATAATTACTTTCAAAACTGCACGGATTTGAGAAGCGTAGGAAGGAACTGCAGTTCCTTGTCGTTGGAAAATAGTGAGTCTTCTCAAACCCAAGATAGACACAAAAAGTTGGAGCAAAGCCCCTGTCCCACTTAGGAAACCTGAACGGAAACCTCTGGAGACCTTGTGCCCCACCCAAGGTTTCCGTGAGGTTCCCGGAGGTTCTGGCCACTCTCCCTAATAGTTGAAAGTGGTTTCCGCGTAGTCGCGGCGTCTTCCATGTTCCTGCGGTTATTTCAACAAATCCAAAACTGGCCTCGATTAAAAATCGGTTGCCGTTTAGTCGAAGCCAGTGGAGTGAGGTTGCTGTTTACTTACAGGCAGTCGAAGGCAATCTCCTTCGCTGGCCGGCCATTTTGATTGGCAAATTGGAGTTTTTTTTTAATACATTTTTTTATTAGAAGTAAATACATAATAAAAACATTTTGTTTGTTGTAGTCATACATTAATAATATTGTTTGTATTATCAGTTGTATAATAATTGTACTATATATTTTTTTAATTTTTATATACATAGAAAATAATAGAGAGGGAAAAAAAAGAGACCAAAAAAATTAAAAGAGAATGGAGTAATCAGCTAAAAATTATACATCATTGGAGATTTATGGTTTATACTCTCTAGAATTTAGGAGATTGAGAGGGGATCTTATAGAAACTTACAAGATTCTTAAGGGGTTGGACAGGCTAGATGCGGGAAGATTGTTCCCGATGTTGGGGAGGTCCAGGACAAGGGGTCACAGCTTAAGGATAAGGGGGAAATCCTTTAGGACCGAGATGAGAAGGAATTTTTTCACACAGAGAGTGGTGGGTCTCTGGAACTCTCTGCCACAGAGGGTAGTTGAGGCCAGTTCATTGGCTATATTTAAGAGGGAGTTAGATGTGGCCCTTGTGGCTAAGGGGATCAGAGGGTATGGAGAGAAGGCAGGTACGGGATACTGAGTTGGATGATCAGCCATGATCATATTGAATGGCGGTGCAGGCTCGAAGGGCTGAATGGCCTACTCCTGCACCTAATTTCTATGTTTCTATGTTTCTATGAGATATGTCCGTGGATTATAAAATGTAATTCTTCATCTAATCCTTGATTCGGGTTTCAGTCAGGTTCTCGTGCCGAACCGGTTTGCCCCTTCAAATAGTCAATGAATGGAGACCATATTCTAGTAAATAGTTCTTGTTTGTCCATTAAGACAAATCTTAATCTTTCCAAATGTAGGGTCTCCAACATTTCCATAGTCCACATTTTAATTGTAGGGGTTATAGGCCCTTTCCAAAATTGTAATATTAATTTTTTCCCAGTTATTAAACTATAATCGATAAAGTTTCTTTGGTTTGTTGTTTGTTATTTGATTTTGTTCTAGTATTCCTAATATTATTAATTTTGAATCAGGGTCCAATTGGGTATTGACAACTTCCGAAATTATCTTACAAATTTCCCTCCAAAAATTATTAATTTTTATACAACTTACAAGTATGTGCGTTGTTAGCCTCTGAGTGCTGACGTTTTTCACAAATAGGAGAAATGCATGGGAAAATTCTATTTAATTTTGTTTTTGAATAGTGCAATCTATGTAATACTTTAAATTGTATTAAAGAATGTCTAATCTCCAAACTGGAGTTTTCAGCAAAGATCCTGTAGGATCTTTGGTTTTCAGGACCTAGAAGATCCGCCGGAAGGTAAAATGCCCGCTAACTTTATTAAAGTTCTTAAAACTGTCTCCACTCCTTCTCCCCTGCCTTCTCTCCCCTTTTCTCTCCCCTTTCTCTGTCCTTCTCTCCCCATCTCTCCCCTTCTCTCCCCTTCTCTCCCCTTTCTCTGTCTTTCTCTCCCCTTCTTTCCCCATCTCTCCCTCCCCCCTGCGCTCTCTAAATGACTTACCATGCTCTGTGGCAGCCGTTTACTTTTCTCTTCATCGCGCAGACAGCGCTCCTCTGCTGTCCCTGGCCCCCACCTTCGCGATGAGTTTGTGTGTGTGTGTGTGTGTGCGGTCGGTAGCAAAGATCCTATAGGATCTTTGGTCGGTTCATGCAGCTCTCGCTTCAGTCGAGGCTTCCCAGGCAAGCGACCAAAACCTCTGGTGACTCATGGAAACCTTGGGTGGGGCGCAAGGTCACCAGAGGTTTCCATACAGGTTTCCTAAGTGGAACAGGGGCATAACGCAGCGGGTCAGGCAGCATCTCTGGAGAGAGGAATAGGTGACGTTTCGGGTTGGGTCTAAAGAAGGGTCTCGACCTGCAACGTCACCTATTGCTTTTCTCCAGAGATGCTGCCTGACCCGCTGAGTTACTCCAGCTTTTTGAGTCTATCTTGAGTTTGAGAAGACTCACTATTTTCCAACGACAAAAATGAAGCCTGCCCAATGTTGCCAGCAACCTGTGCACAACCCAAAATAGATTTGCAAAGAGACGCAGGTGAAAGAATGACTGTCATCCTCGTGTCTTTGTGACAATGACAATATGACTTTGGCACATTGGCCTTCATCAGTCAGAGATTGAGTATACAAGTTGGGAGGTCATGTGCAGTTGTATAAGACGTTGGTGAGACCACATTTAGAATATTGTGTTCAGTTCTGGGCACCATGTTATAGGAAATATTGTCAAGCTTGAAAGGGTTCGGAGAAGATTTACAAGGATGTTGCCAGGACTAGAGGGTGTGAGCTATAGGGAGAGGTTGAGTAGGCTGGGTCTCTATTCGATAGAGAGCAGGAGGATGAGGGGTGATCTGATAGAGGTGTGTAAAATCATGAGAGGAATAGATCGGGTAGATACACAGAGTCTCTTGCCCAGAGTAGGGGAATCGAGGACCAGAGGACATAGGTTCAAGGTGAAGGGGAAAAGATTTAACAGGAATCTGAGGGGTAACCTTTTCACACGAAGGATGGTAGGTGTATGGAACAAGCTGCCAGAGGAGGTAGTTGAGGATGGGACTATTCCAAAGTTCAAGCCACAGTTGGACAGGTACATGGATAGGACAGGTTTGGAGGGATATGGACCAAACATGGACAGGCGGGAGTAGTGTAGCTGGGGCATGTTGGCCGGTGTGGCTTCGGGATGGATCATGGATCATGGATGAATTTTGGAATGCCATCCCCAAACTATGACACTTCCTCTGCTGTCTTAGAGTCATAGAGTCATACGGTGTTTGGGAACAGGCCCAATTGGCAAATGCCAACCAACACAAGCCCACCTGCCTCCGTTTGGCCTCTATCCACTCAACCTATTCTACCAATGTCACTGTCCAAATGTTTTTTAGATGTACCTACCTCAACTATCTCCTCCTACAGCTAACTCCATACATCTACCAACCTTTGTGTAAAAAAAGGTTGCTCCTCAGGTTAAATAACTCCCCCCTCACCGTAAACCTATGTCCCCTGGTTCTTGATTGCCCTGCAGTGGGTAAAATACTCTGTGCATTTACTCTATATATTCCTCTTGCGCCTTCCCCCCTTTAAGAAACTGATTTAAACATAAATCTGACAAAGACAGACGTTAAAAGCTGGAGTAACTCAGCGGACCAGACAGCATCTCTGGAGTCAATGGTCAGGACAGGACCCTAACCAAACTTACCTCTATCACCTTCACTGTGAGTATGATCTCCATTTGTGTGTTAAGGGCCTGTCCCACCAGCATGCAACTCCATGCGATGAGCGCGATCTAACGTGGTCGCTTGAGCTGTCCGGCGTCACGGGGCCGGTCCCACTTCGATCGCCGGAGCCGTGTGGAATTGTGCGGAGTTCGTCCCGACATCGCGCGGGGCTCCGAAAATCTGACTATGTTCGAAATTTCCACGCGGCAACGGCTTGTCGGCTCGCAGTCGCCTCGACGCATTGCACACCGTCTCGACGTCGTGCCTCCGTGACCCTCTCTGTAGGTGCCTCCGTGACCCTCTATGTTTGTGGCTCCGTGGCCCTCTGTGTGTGTGCCTCTGTGCCCCTCTCTGTGTGCCCCTCTCTGTGTGCCCCTCTCTGTCCTGGCGAACTTACCTGAAGACTTCGCTCCAAGTTCGCCTCACTTTGCGCCACGTTGCGCCACTCACCCGACCTCCGCGCGGCCCTCGCTGCCAGTTTGGTCGCGCTTGCCGCATGCAGGCGCATGCTGGTGGGAACGGCCCTGTACAGGGGATCACCCGACCTCCGCGCGGCCCCCGCTTCTAGTTTGATCGCGCTCACCGCATGGAGTCGGATGCTGGTAGGACAGGGCCTTTACAGGGCTCTGGCAAAGTAGCCAAAACCACAATGTTACATTAAAGTCAATGCATGAATGAAAAATGATTGGGCACGGCAGTGTAAATAGTTATCCTGCGGTGCGTTTTATTTACGGTAGGAAATGTGAAAATGAGTACTATATGGAAATCCCATCAACTAAAAGCAACCACTATGCAGCTGCGCAAAGTCATAGAGAATTTTTATTGACATTCCAATGGCAATACTTGCAGGGTGCAAGTATTTTTAGTTAATTGGAGTACTTGTCAGATAAATATGGTGGCTGTACATTAGAATACCGTTGACTTGGTGCCAGTATGTGTGGGAGAGGAACTTGGAAGGAGGGAAGAGCATTTAAAACTATGGCCCTGTGAACTTAGAAGTTCTGGGAATTATACTGTGTGTGAAAACTGACTGAGGGAGACCAGACGCAGAAGGGAGAGGAAGTGAAGGGATACAGTCAGCCATCTTTTCTGCTATTGGGACTGACAGAATGACTTTGTGAATGCTGCAATGTCTACATGGAAGAGACAATGCTGGGGTCAAAGAGAGAGCGTTCACATCGCGGCCCTGTTTCCACCAATCTTTCCACCACCACGCACCAGAAGCACAAGAAGCGACAAGACAGACGCCATTGTGTGCAGATGCCGAGAAGTGTGGCCAGCTCTGGCTGAACAACTTCTAATCCTGTGTGCGGACACGATAAGAAGAACCATATAACCATATAAGAAATTACAGCACGGAAACAGGCCTTCTCGGCCCTTCCAGTCCATGCCGACCATTTATTTTCCCCTAGTCCCATCTACCTGCACTCAGACCATTCCCCTCCATTCCCTTCCCGTCCATATACCTATCCACTTTACTTATTAATGTTAAAATCGATCCTGCCTCCACCACTTCTGCAGGAAGATCATTCCACACAGCCACCACTCTCTGAGTAAAGAAGTTCCCCCTCATGTTACCCCTAAACTTCTGTCCCTTAATTCTCATGTCATGCCCTCTTGTTTGAATCTTCCCTACCCTCAATGGGAAAAGCTTATCCACGTCAACTCTGTCTATCCCTTTCATCATTTTAAAGACCTCAATCAAGTCTCCCCTTAACCTTCTGCGCTCCAAAGAATAAAGACCCAACTTGTTCAACCTTTCTCTGTAACTTAGTTGCTGGAACCCAGGCAACATTCTAGTAAACCTCCTCTGTGCTCTATTTTGTTGACATCCTTCCTATAATTAGGTGACCAAAATTGTACACCATACTCCAGAATTGGTCTCACCAATGCCTTGTACAATTTTAACATTACTTCCCTACTCCAATATTCAATGCTCTGATTTATAAAGGCCAGGACACCAAAAGCTTTCTTTACCACCCTATCTACATGCGATTCCACCTTCAGGGAACTATGCACAGTTATTCCTAGATCCCTCTGTTCCACAGCATTCCTCAATTCCCTACCATTTACCATGTACGTCCTATTTTGATTTGTCCTGCCAAGATGTAGCACCTCACACTTATCAGCATTAAACTCCATCTGCCATCTTTCAGCCCACTTTTCCAAATGGCCCAAATCTCTCTGTAGACTTTGAAAATCTACCTCATTATCCACAGCACCACTTATCTTAGTATCATCTGCATACTTACTTATCCAATTTTCCACCCCATCATCTAGATCATTGATGTACATGACAAACAACAGTGGACCCAACACAGATCCCTGTGGCACCCCACTGGTCACCGGCTTCCAACCTGACAAACAGCCATCCACCATTACTCTCTGACATCTCCCATTCAGCCACTGTTGAATCCATCTTGCTACTCCGCCATTAACATCCAAAAATTGAACCTTCTTAACCAACTTTCCATGGGGAACCTTGTCAAAGGCCTTACTGAAATCCATATAGACACCATCCACTGCTTTACCCTCATCAATTTCCCTAGTAACCTCTTCAAAAAATTCAAGAAGGTTTGTCAAACATGAAGAAGAAGAGACAATGCAGACAAGTGCAGCACCAAGAGCTTCATGTTTGTGATGTCCAGTTGCAAGTTCATCTGATATCTAGTCTGAAGAAGGGTCTCGACCCAAAACAACAGCCATTCCTTCTCTCCAGAGATACGGCCAGTCCCGCTGAGTTACTCCAACATTTTGTGTCTATCTTTTATTTAACAATCTACCATTTGGATGAATACCTACCATCCCAAGAAGTGATGCTGGGATGTATACAGCCAAAAGTGGGCAATGAGCCAAATGGTGTTGCATATAGACTATCTTCACAGTGTTGTACAAGCTTGTGCTACATGTCGCTGGTTGTTAAGAATTTAATAGAAACATGAAGCATAAAAAAGCACAGCATAGGATCAAACCTTCAGCCCACAATGTCTGTGCAGAGAATGATGCCAATAAACTAATCTCATTGGCCTGCACATGATCCATATCCTTCCATTCCCTGCAGTCCATGCAACTAAAAGCTTCCCAAATGCCACTTTCATATCTGCCTTCACCAACATCCCTGCCAGCACGTTCCAGGCTCCCACCACCCGCTGTCTACTTTATTATTGTAGCAGTCATTTAAAACAATTACAAACTTGCACCTCTCCTTTAAACATTGCTCCTTTCACCTTAAAGCTATGTCCTCTAACCTTTGACACTTCCACCCTGGTAAAAAGGTTCTGACTGTCTACCCTATCTCTGGCTCTCATAATATTATAAACCTCTGACAGGTCTCCGCTCAATCTCTGACGTTACAGACAAAACGATCTACGTGTCCAATTTAATTAGCTCCTCTAATCCAGGCGGCATTTTCCTAAGCATCCTCTGCACCGTCTCCACAGCCTCCACATCCTATCATGGGATGACCAGAACTGCATGTAATAGTCTAGATGTGGCCAAAACTGATCAAGGTGTTATAAAGCTGCATCGCGATTTCCTGTTTCCAATCATAATCATAATAATCATATTCATCCTTTATTAGCCAAGTATGTTTTGCAACATACAAGGAATTTCATTTATACTTTTACTTAATGGCCCAACCAATGATTGCCAGCACACGTTATGCATCATTTATCACTCTGTCAGCATGTGTGGCCACTTTCAGGAGCTATTGAACTCATGTAGACGCTGTACACTAATGCTGTTAAAGGTCTGTATACCTTCCTCTCAAATTTGACCTCCCAAATTGCAACAGCCCTCACTTGATTGAATTAAACTCCATCTGCCATTTCTCTTCCCATTTCTATAGCTGATCTATATCCCACTGTATACTGAATACACTGAACACATACACTGTACACTGTATACTTTGACAGCCTTCCTCACTGCCCGCCACTCCAGCAGTCTTGGTGCCCTCTGCAAACATATTAACTATATATATATGTTCAAGAAGGAACTGCAGATGCTGGAAAATCAAAGGTAGACAAAAATGCTGGAGAAACTCGGCGGCTGCAGCAGCATCTATGGAGCGAAGGAAATAGGCAACGTTTCAATCTGAAGAAGGGTTTCGGCCCGAAACGCTGCCTATTTCCTTCGCTGATTATGTGTGTGTGTGTGTGTGTGTGTGTGTGTGTGTGTGTGTGTGTGTGTGTGTGTGTGTGTGTGTGTGTGTGTGTGTGTGTGTGTGTGTGTGTGTGTGCGTGTGTGTGTGTGTATATATGTATATGTGTATGTATGTATATGTGTATATATGTATATATATATATATGTGTGTGTGTATATATATATATGTGTGTGTGTATATATATATATGTGTGTGTGTGTGTATATATATGTGTATATGTATATCACATGTTATCTATTTGTGATATATAAATGAAAGATCACAAACTAATGATTTTGAGATTTAGCAGTTATATATATCACATACAGGTTTCCGTGTAGAACCACACTGACCACAAACATCCAACCTGAATAATGCTCTTCCACCACCACCTTTGTCCTGTCTCAGTATAGCTGGGGTCCCACTAGGCGATGTTCGAGGAGTCTGCCGGCGTCATTCACTGACGCCAGAAATGCCCCCACCACATGACAATGTGCATGACCAGCTCCCACCTAGTCTACGTCAAGCTGCGACAAGCTACGTCAACCGGCGACTTGGGACGTCCACCCACGGCAACACCTGCGAGCGACAACCTTCGACCACACAGGCAACAACCTACGGCGCCGGAAGTCAACCTACCTCCACCAGCGACAAGCTACCACCCTGCCGGCGACAGGTGAAGACAACTGAAGACTTCTCTTGACGCAGGAGCTGTTGCCGGTTGATGTCGGATGACGTAGGAATTCACCGAGGTCAAGACCTGGCGACAGCCGACGGCACCCGGCGTCATTCTGGTGACAATCTACGACAACTTCCTACGACAGGAGACGACAGGCAACGTCACTTTGAAAATCCAGCGGCGACAAAATAAATTGAGCAGGCAGCTCACAACAATACAGGCGAAAACAATCTGTACATTGGGACAGGCACTTAAGCGAGTTCTGAAGCCAAATGGCCAAGTCCCTGTGTATTCCGTACACTTTAATTTTCTTGGTCAGCCTTTCATGGGGAACTATATCAAATACCTTACTGAAATTGATGCAGGCTAGATCCACCACAGTCAACTCATCGATCTCTTTAGTCATCTCCTCAGAATCCTTGTTTTAGTTAGTCAGACATGAGATCATCTATTGTCTTGCTGCTGACTGGTTAGCACGCAACAAAAGCTTTTCACTGTACCTCGACACACCCGACAATAAACTAAACTCATCTAAACCAAAACTGCAATGTACCAAAGCCATGCTGACTGTCCCGAATTAGCCCATTCGCTTCCAAATGTGAGTAAATCCTATTCCCAAATATCCTCTACAATAGCTTCCCCATGTCCAACATGAGGCTCACCAGCCTATAATACCCTGAATTACTCTATCTTAAACAAACATTGACTGCCCTCCAGTCATCCGGGCCCTCTGTTTCATTTAGTTTAGGGATACAGCATGGAAACAGGCCCTTCGGCCCACCGGGTCCGCGCCAACCAGCGATCCCCGCACACTAACACTATCCTATACACACTGGGGGTTATTTTTACATTTACCAAGCCTATTATCCTACATACCCAGATGTTTTTTTGTAGTGTGGGAGGAAACTGAAGGTCTCGGAGAAAACCCACGCAGGTCACGGGGAGAACATACAAACTCAGTACAGACAGCACCCGTAGTGGCGATCGAATCCGGGTCTCCAGCGCTGAATTCTCTGTAAGGAAGCAACTCTACCGCTGCGCCACCGTGACCAATCCACTGTGGCAAGAGGAGATGCAAAGATCTTCACCAAGGCATCTGCAATCTCCTCTCTTGCTTTCCCTAATAGCTTGAGATAGATCCCATTATGCCCTGGGGATTTTCCCACTTTAACTTGAAGAGTCCCAAACCCACCAACCCATCCATTCCACTCCAAGCTGTTCTTGCATTCTAGTATTCTCCACGTTAATCTCACCGTCCTCCAAGTCCTTCTCCGTGGTGAATACAGATGTAAAGTACTAATTTAGTACCTTGCCTGCAACATCTGTTCCAAGCTCAAAATCCCTCCTTCAACATTGAGCAGTCCTACCTTCTCCATGGTTACCCTCTTAATTTGAAGGTGCATGGAATGAAAAAAAAACATTTGCATGAATGTAATGCCTTTCATATCTCCTTCAGGATATTCCAAAGTACTTTTCATCAAAAAACATAATTCCAAAGCCAGGTCACCATGGTAATGTAGAAACATGCTCGACAGTGAGCATCTACACACATCAATGTTATCATGCTCAGAGATTGTACAGTGTTGGTGAAGAACAAATGTTGGGAGAGAGAGTCACTAAATGCTGGAGTAACTCAGCGGGTCAGGCAGCATCTGTGGAGAACATGGATAGGTGACGTTTCACAGGGTGCTGGAGTAACTCAGCGGGTCAGGCAGCATCTGTGGAGAACATGGATAGGTGACGTTCCACAGGGTGCTGGAGTAACTCAGCGGGTCAGGCAGCATCTGTGGAGAACATGGATAGGTGACGTTCCACAGGGTGCTGGAGTAACTCAGCGGGTCAGGCAGCATCTGTGGAGAACATGGATAGGTGACGTTTCACAGGGTGCTGGAGTAACTCAGCGGGTCAGGCAGCATCTGTGGAGAACATGGATAGGTGATGTTCTACAGAGTGCTGGAGTAACTCAGCGGGTCAGGCAGCATCTGTGGAGAACATGGATAGGTGATGTTCTACAGAGTGCTGGAGTAACTCAGCGGGTCAGGCAGCATCTGTGGAGAATATGGATAGGTAACGTTTCACAGAGTGCTGGAGTAACTCAGCGGGTCAGGCAGCATCTGTGGGGAACATGGATAGGTGATGTTCCACAGAGTGCTGGAGTAACTCAGCGGGTCAGGCAGCATGTCTGGAGAACATGGATAGGTGATGTTTCCGGCCAGGACCCTTCTTCAGAACGTATCAGTCTGATCCAAACATCACCTATCCATGTTCTCCACAGATGCTGCCTGACCCGCTGAGTTACTCCAGCACTCTGTGAAACGTCACCTATCCATTAGTGGCTTTTTTTTGTAAATTAACGTCTGCAGTTCTTTGTTTCTACATTGGGGGAGAGAGTTACTGTTTGTATGATTGGGTCAATAGTGTGATCTTCTGCATTCACCGTAGAGTCATCAATGAGGTATCACAAGCAGCAATATGGCACTTGGCAGCAGCCACAGCTCAGCTGTTGTTTCTACTCACGTCTATCGGGGATGGGACTTGAACCCATCACCTTCTGACTTGCTCCCTGTGACGATAACAACCTTTCCCACATGGCGAAAAGTCTCTGACCCAGAGTATGAGAGTGACGTTTGTGGTCATGGCATTGGTCTTCATACAGATGCTTTGATCATGTACAAACAAACATCTTTCTCTCTGGTATCCGTAACCATGCCTCCAACATCATTGCTATAAAGTGGTAGAGTTGCTAGTCAGATATGCAGATTCATCCATTTAATCCTTTGGATTTGTGACCAAAGGGGCACTGGGCTTGCAGAATAATTTTCATAGATTCATGAGTAATTCTGCAATCCTTTGACTCATGAAATGTGTTTATATTTAGAATGGTATAAACAGCTACCTTTGCCCAGCCTTTGTTAAAGTACACATTTTGGCACCACAGAGGAGACATTACAGTCTCTCACCTTGTAGATACGAGGGGGTATTGTCAAAACAGATGGGAGTGATTGCTCCCATTGCTGCAATCCATGGTGTTGATTCGATCTTTATTGAGGGTATAATGTTAAGGGCATTTTGGGTGGGGGTGAGTTTTGCTAGAGTCAGGTCCTTGTTAAATAGAAGTTGGGACAGAAATGGGAGCACTGTGTCCCTTGTGTAATCAACAGTTTCAATAAGGCGTCCAACTGAAGAGATTCCCAGCTAATATTTTCCATTTGTTAATTGTGGCACTTTGGCACACGAACTAAAGAGAGTTCAAAGGTCTCCAATGAGGTGGATGAGAGGTCAGGACCGCACTCTAGCTGGTGAGAGGATGGTTCAGTTGCCCGATAACAGCTGGGAAACCACTGTCCCTGAATCTGGAGATCGATGTTTTCAAACGTCTATACCTTTTGCCTGATGGGTCAGGGGAGAAAAAGGAGTGGCCAGGGTGAGATCGGTCCTTGATACTAAACTGGTGGCCTTGCCAAGGCACAGTGAAATGTAGATGGAGCCCATGGAAGGGAGGTTGGTTTGTGTGTTGGTTGGGGCTATGTCCACAACTCTCTGCGATTTATTACGGTCCTGGATGGAGCTCTTACCAAACCATGCTGTGATGTACCCCAATACGTGCCTACTACACGCACCTGTAGATGTTGGTGAGGGTTGGCGGGGACATGCCAAATTTCCTTAGCCTTCGAAGGAATTAAAGGCGTTCTTGGACATTGGTTAGATGTGGCTGGTCCAAGACAAATTGCTGCTGATATCTATTCCTAAGAACTTGGAGCTTTCAACTGCTACTACTTTGGCGCCATCAACGTTTACCAGGGTGTGTGTCCCGCTTCACTTCCTGAAGGCAATCACAATCTTCTTTGACTTCCTGACATTGAGAGAGAGGTAGTTGTTTTGGCTTCAGGTTACAAGATGTCCCTTCACCTCCCCCCTCCACTCCTTTCTGGGACTCAAGCAGTCCTTCCAGGTCCGACAGAGGTTCACCTGCACCTCCTCCAACCTCATCTACTGCATCCGCTGCTCCAGCTGATCTATATCGGTGAGACCAAGCGGAGGCTTGGCGATCGTTTCGCCGAACACCACCGCTCGGTCCGCAATAACCTCCCGGTGGCTCAGCACTTCGACTCCCCCTCCCATTCCGTATCCGACCTCTCGGTCCTGGGCCTCCTCCACGGCCAGAGTGAGCAACACCACAAGTTGGAGGAACAGCACCTCATATTCTGCTTGGGGAGTCTGCATCCTCTGGGCTTAAACATTGAATTTTCTCAATTCTGTTAACCCAGGCTGCCTCCTCCCCTTCCCACCTCTCCCTCAGCCCTCGGGCCCTGGCATTCCCTCTCTCTCTATCTCTCCCCCACCCAAGTCGCACTAGCTTCTCATTTTCACACTACAAACAGCTTACAATGGCCCGTTTCCTTTATCATCGATACTTTTTTGCATATCTTTCATTCATTGTTCTTTATCTCTCCGCATCACCATCTATATCTCTTGTTTCCCTGATCACTAGCCAGTCTGAAGAAGGGTCTCAACCCGAAACGTCACCTATCTCCTTCGGTCCTTAGATGCTGCTGCACCCGCTGAGTTTCTCCAGCCTTTTGTGTACCTACAAGATCCTTAATCTCCTTTCTGTTATTCATCTCATCATGAGTTGCTATCCGGCCCACTATGATGGTGTTGTCTGCGAACTTGTAAATTGAGTTGGACTGGTATTTGGCTGCATAGTCATGGGTGTACAAGGAGCATAGAAGGGGGTTGAGAACACATCCTTGTGGGGCTCCAGTGTTGAGGATTATCGTAGAGGATGAGTTGTCCGCTATCCTCACTGATTGGGGTCTGTTGGTCAGGAAGTCAAGGATCCAGTTGCTGAAGCAAGTGCTGACTCCAAGTTCCACAAGTTTGGAGATGAGCTTGGATGGGATAATGGTAGTGAAAGCAGAGATTGAAGCATGAGTATGAGTCTGACAAAGGTGTCTTTCTTATCCAGTTGTTCCAGGGATGAAGTTGGGCCAGGTAGATGGCCCCAGCTGTGGACCTGTAGTGGCTGTAGGTGAACTGCACTGACAAAAGACAATAGACAATAGGTGCAGGAGTAGGCCATTCGGCCCTTCGAGCCTGCACCGCCATTCAATGAGATCATGGCTGCTCATCCCCAATCAGTACCCCGTTCCTGCCTTCTCCCCATATCCCCTGACTCCGCTATCTTTAAGAGCCCTATCTAGCTCTCTCTTGAAAGCATCCAGAGAACCGGCCTCCACCGCCCTCTGAGGCAGTGAATTCCACAGTGAATCAAGGTTGCTTGGTAGATTGCATGTAATGTGTGCCATAACCAGCCTGTCAATGCCCTTTGTGATGGTGGATGTCAAGGCCACTGGATGTGAGTTGTTAAGGCACGAGCCCTTGCTTTCCTTTGGCAGCTTTACTTGCTTTTCCTGCCTCTTTGCACAAAATATATACTTCCTGTTGTGCACAAGCACATAAATGATAAGGTAAATAAAATAGCAATGAAAAAAATTGAATGACACCAGCAACCTTTCAAAGAAATAGGCGCCAGATTTTCTGTTGGTGCTTAATCACTGACTTGACATATTCTTTGAAAAATAAGCTGCATTGGCCTGTAATTGGCTTTCTAGGAAATTTCTCACCCACTTCCTGTGAGGAAAATATAGCTGCAGCCTTGATCTAATTTCAGTTATTCAGCTGGTGGGTCTGTTTCATTTGCTCAGGACCGAATGAAGCATTAAAAAGTCACGCAGTCCCGCATTTCCCTTGATAATCGACCCCTGCTGCAATCAGTTGACAGATATTAGCAAAGATAATCACTACTGTAATTCCCCTTGGCCGCCTCCTCCCACAGTCATCCTGAAATCTTTTCATGCCTTTTTCAATATTTTATATATATATATATATGTATAATATAGGATGATGTGTAGGAAGGAGCTGCAGATGCTGGGTTAAACTGAAGATAGACACAAATTGCTGGTGTAACTCAGCGGGGCAGGCATATTGTGTATACATATATAGATATATATATAGGCTGTGTATTCTATGCTAGGCAACCTGAGTGTACATTAATGTTAAGTCAAACGTAACGGAACTGGTCGGTAGAACGTGGTTTAATCTCTGTACGCTCATTCTCATATTTTGTTGCCTCCGGGTGTGCTGGAGGTGGAATGTACTGTCTAGTTTCTATTTTGAAACTAAACGGCTAAGCCACACGCTTAATGAGCTGATCATTATTTACCTACTGTTTAGGTGGTCTTTTAGTTTAGTTCAATCCCAACTACGGGTGCTGTCTGCATGGAGTTTGCACATTCTCCCCGTGACCTACGTGGGTTTTCTCCGAGATCTTTGGTTTCCTCCCACACTCCAAAGGCGTACAGGTTTGTAGGTTAGTTGGCTTGGTGTAAATGTAAAATTGTCCCTAGTGTGTGTAGGGTAGTGTTAATGTGCGGGGATCGCTGGTCGGTGCGGATTTTGTGGGCCGAAGGGCCTGTTTTGCACTGTATGTCCAAACTAAACTAAACTGTTTACAAGTGCATGGAAACATAGAAACATAGAAATTAGGTGCAGGAGTAGGCCATTCGGCCCTTCGAGCCTGCACCGCCATTCAATATGATCATGGCTGATCATCCAACTCAGTATCCCGTACCTGCCTTCTCTCCATACCCTCTGATCCCCTTAGCCACAAGGGCCACATCTAACTCCCTCTTAAATATAGCCGATGAACTGGCCTCAACTACCCTCTGTGGCAGAGAGTTCCAGAGACCCACCACTCTGTGTGTGAAAAAAGTCCTTCTCATCTCGGTCCTAAAGGATTTCCCCCTTATCCTGAAGCTGTGACCCCTTGTCCTGGACCTCCCCAACATCGGGAACAATCTTCCTACATCTAGCCTGTCCAACCCCTTAAGAATTTTGTAAGTTTCTATAAGATCCCCTCTCAATCTCCTAAATTCTAGAGAATATAAACCGAGTCTATCCAGTCTTTCTTCATAAGACAGTCCTGACATCCCAGGAATCAATCTGGTGAACCTTCTCTGCACTCCCTCTATGGCAATAATGTCCTTCCTCAGATTTGGAGACCAGAACTGTACGCAATACTCCAGGTTTGGTCTCACCAAGACCCTGTACAACTGCAGTAGAACCTCCCTGCTCCTATACTCAAATACTTTTGCTATGAAAGCTAACATACCATTCGCTTTCTTCACAGCCTGCTGCACCTGCATGCCTACTTTCAATGACTGGTGTACCATGACACCCAGGTCGCGCTGCATCTCCCCTTTTCCTAATTGGCCACCATTTAGATAATAAAACTAGATGTTAAAAGTCCTAAGTGCCAAATATTAATTTACTCCCGATGGTGATGGGAGCCTTCTGCACTCACCAATGCTCCTCCGATGTTGAGAAAGGCTAGGCAGACACGTCATTGGGGTTATCAAGTGGGCACCTACTTTCATCGACGTTTCGCTGATTGAACTCACGATGTCTCCAGTGGGATCAGCGGTGCATTCTGGCGTCCCCGAACCAACCCGCTCTGCATCTGTCTAGTCGGTTATTTGGGAGACCAAATGGGGTCTTTCCTCGTCAGCCAGAGCCACTGGCTACTCCGCTCTGCCACCCGTGATGTTTCTTTGATGGCCTGGCGTAGGGCTTGTCCGCTGATCCCCAGGTCCTTCATCAGTCTTACGGTAGATGTTGCCATGAATCCTCGACATCCAACTTCTACCGGGCAGATCTTATCTCCAGCCCCGCTGTTCTGCCCCCGCTGCAAGCTCTGTATATCGCAGTTTTTTTCTTTCGAGGGCTTCCTGCACAGCATCCTCCCAAGGGACTGTGAGCTCCACAAAATACACCATGCGCTGAGAGTTCGACCAGAGCACATGATCAGGCCTCAAGTTGGTGATGGCTATCTCTGATGGAACTGTCAGCCGTTGGTCCACATCCACCAGCATCTGCCAATCCCGGGCTGCCTCCAGCTGTCCTTGGTGGAATTTTCCATTGGGGACCAAATTAAACTAAACTAATCTAAACTAAACTAAACTAGGATTGTGTGGAAAAGAACTGCAGATGCTGGTTTAAATCAAAGATAGTCACAAAATGCTGGCATAAAGGGCCTGTCCCACTTTCATGACCTAATTCACGACCTTTTTTACTCGTGGACATTTTTCATCATGCTGGAAAAACGCCCAGACCTACTTGATGCCACGAGTGCCTACGACTAGCATCACAACCTAACTACGACCTCGTGACGACCATGCTGCGAGTATGAGTCAAGGGCAAACTCGGCAGAGGTCGTGAATTAGGTCGTGAAAGTGGGACAGGCCCTTAACTCAGCGGGACAGGCAGCCTCTCTGGAGAGAAGGAATGGGTGACGTTTCGGGTCGAGACCCTTCTTCAGACTGACCTGGGATTCAAAGTAGGATTGTCCCAAGTTTTGTCTTTGGTTCAGCTCTGTGGCTGAGCCACTGGACTTCCTAACCCATTTAGGAACCTCCTGGCTGGCCCTTGTTCATTGTTCGACCGACGGATGTTATTTATACAAGACCCGGCCATGACGCTCGCTGCTGTGTCACATGAGTCCCATGTGCCGGAGGTGAACTCAAATCCTGAAAATTAACTCTGATGTCAGAATTGTTTTACCTGCTGGCAATCTCAAAAACCCGCTCTTACAAGCAAGGCAGCTGCATGGAGAAAATTAACCCAGGCATCAGGTGAAGAAATATTTGCACGGCCACCACAGCAGCTGCGTTTTAAGATACCGAAGAAATAAACAATAAGAGCTTGACAAAAAGAATAAAGGAAGAGAGAGCACTCCCACATGGAGCATTTGAACATCTGGTTAATATCACTAAACATTGCAACATTTATCTTGGAAAAGCCACTGCTTTGTATTTGCCAGTTGTTCAACATCGTCAATCAGTTTTCGACAGAGCTTCTGATTTCAGGCCTGAGCATCGTCTCCATGGAAAATGCTGTGAATACAAAGCCTTCACTGATTGCCTACTTGCCTGCAACGGTCAGGTTCTTGAACCAACCACTCACAACCCTAATCCGACCTCAGAAGCAACACACTACAATCCACCTCTTGCACCTGTATGTACTCGATCTTTTTTCTCCTGATTTAGGTCATAAGGTCATGAGGGATAGGCGCTGAATTAGGCCATTCGGCCCATCAGGTCTACTCCACCATTCAATCATGGCTGATCTATCTCTCCCTCCTAGCCCCATTCTCCTGCCTTCGCCCCATGACCCCTGACACCCGTACTAATCAAGAATATATGTATCTCAACCTTAAAAATATCAAATGTTTTCACTCATGTCTTGCTATGTGCATAGTCTTCTTTCTTTCAGACATTTTACGTGTAATTCATGTATAATTTGTTTTTTTGTGTGCAGAACTGAGACTATGTGATTGTGATCTGATGGCAAGCAAGATTTTTTATTGTGTGGTACCTTTCCACACTTGTACAAATGGCAACAAACTCGATGATCCCCAATATGCTTCCATTTTCACACCTGGTTCATCCTGTGATTATCTATTCACGCACCACAGGATAGAGCGTGGGTGAGAAATTTGGCAAACTCGCCAAAAGCATGAATGAATTTCAATCATTTGTTATTCACCAATCTAATAATCTAAACAATATCTCCTCTAAACCATTTTACAGTATCTGTTCCTGTCTTAATGATATTGTGCAATTTCACCAACAAGATATCGGTGAATTGAAACCGTGCTTCGTTGTTTCTTCATGTGAGACGCATTTCAAAGTTGTGTGGTCTGTCGTGCGTTAGGTCCAAAGAAATGAGAAGAGACTGCCTGTCTCTGTTTGCCTGACTGACGCCAGAGAATACAGAGATGTACTCAGAATATAAATCCCATCATAATGATGTCTCCTATTCTTTCAAGTAGAGCACTTTTGTTTTAATTGGAAAACGGTGTGTTCTAATTAAAACTCCAAAGGCTTTGAGCATGTCAAGCGAAGGCTTTGTTGAGTGGAGCTCTCCCTAATCTCCCTTCATGTCCTTGTCGACCTTTGGAACAGTGTTGTATTGATGTGCATCAGCGGCAAGGAACTGGAGTCAGTAGATGTGCTGCATGTGCATACTGAGAATGAACAGGAAATACGATAAGGATTGAAATGATTTGACCTTATAAATGCAATATGCCTGCCTCAAGGACCTGAACTTGTTGCCAAGCAGAGTGATCCACCAATGTGAGCTGCAACAGCACCCTGAATAAAACGATCCATGCTGTCAAATGTTCCCTGTTTCTGAGGTTTGTAAACAAGGTGCCAACCGTTCAATTGGTGTTATAGTAGTTAACACTCCATTGTTTCAGAGTAAATTTAATAGTAATTGGAACCATTTCTTGGGGCATGGATTCTGGAAGGGTAGGTCCCTTATTCTCTTCATTATGGAAGAGGAAACGGTCCTGAACACATTTAACACATGTCACCCACCTTGCCCTTGGCACCATGGCAGTCCCAGTTTATATTGGGAACGTTACAATCCCATACTGTGACCACCCTAATGGTCTTGTAGCTGCCTGACTACTTGGGGTCTCATAGTTCACAAGGGCAGCTTACAACCCAACGGTGTGAGTAGTGATTCCTCTAACTTCAAGTAACCCGTGCATCCCCTCTCTCACCGTCCCTTCCACCAACCAAGTCATTGCACTACTTGCAAAGTCATCTTGTTAAGTCTCATTATCTGTAACTCGTTTTCACCTAGCCCACAGATAGACACAAAAAGCTGCAGTAACCCAGCGGGACAGGCAGCAACTCCAGAGAGAATGTTTCCTTCTCTCCAGAGATGCTGCCTGTCCTGCTGAGTTACTCCAGTATTTTGTGTCTACTGTAGTCCCACCAAGGGTCCATATCACCCCAAACCTTTCCTATCCATGTACCAGTCCAAGTGTCTTTTAAATGTTGTCATTGTACCTGCCTCCATCACTTCCTCTGGCAGTTTGTTCCATGTATAGGCCATCCTCTGTATGAAAATAATTCCCCCTCTGGTCCCTTTTAAATCTTTCCTCCCTCACCTTATATCTACGTCCTCTAGATTGAGACTACCCTACCCTGGATAAGAGACTGGGACTCTCCATCTGATCTTGATTCCCGCATGATTTTATATCCCTTTGTAAGCCTCATATGCTTCAGGGGACAAAGACCAAGCATGCCTACCCTCAGATACAACTGTGCATCTGGCACCTCATATCTCGCATGCACCCCAGCGGTATGAATTTTATTTCTCTAACTTCAAGTAATCCTTGTATCCCCTCTCTCTCCCCCCACCAAAATCATTCCCCCACCAAAATCATACTAGCTTCAAAGTTGTCTTGTTGAGTCTCATTGTCTGTAACTCGTTTTCACCTAGCCCCAGCCAACAAAGGACCGTTTCCTTTATCATCGTCACTTTTTTGCATTTCTTTAATTCATTTGTTCTATATCTCTCCACATCACCGTCTATATCTCTCGTTTCCCTATCCCCTGACTCTCAGTCTGAAGAAGGGTCTCGACCTGAAATGTCACCTATTCCTTTTCTCCAGAGATGCTGCCTCACCCGTTGAGTTACTCCAGCTTTTTGTGTCTGACTTTTTCATCTTTCATCAATGTAATTGTCTTCCCTTTGGGAACTGAGGCCCTGAAATCAGGAATTTCCTTGCAAAACCTTTTTTATTTAGATACTTGTAACTTCCCTGAAGAAGATTCTTTAAACCTGCTTTGTCTAAGCCTTGGCAATTCCTTATGTGCCTTATGGGCATGTCCCACTTAGGTGATTTTTTAGGCAACTACAGGTGACTAGTTTGCCGCCACATGTTCACCGGTGGTTGCCGGGGAGTAGTCTCCTCAATCACGCAAAAAGTCGTAGCTTCTATCTGGTCGCCGCAAAATCTTCAACGGTGAAAACTTTTCGCCGACAGTGGATTTGACGCCAATTCGCGTAGCTTGACTTCTCCTGACGTAGGTGCTGTCGTAGGTTGTCGCCAGGATGATGTAGGTTGTCGCCGGTTTTTCGCCGACCTGCTACGAATATGAACGTTGCCGGAAGTTGCCGAAAAAATCGCCAAGTGGGACAGGTCCATTAGTTTCATTCTTTTTGACAATGTTCCTTTAGTGAGCCTTGTGACACTATGTTACATTGAGGGCATTAGAAAAATAGTAACAAATGGCCCAGGGCTTCATTTTTAACATGAGTGTGTATCAATTTTATTATCTATGGATTAAATATACAAATCTTCACATTTCCAAAAGCTGGGGGCTGGGGACATTTTAAAATTAGTCATAGATAATGCTATGTTCAAGAAAAATATCTACAAATGACAGTTTTAATGAAGTTTTTTTTAACCAAAGCACGTGGATGGAGATGGTGCAGATCATCTATGATCTAATTGACCTATGAAACCTACTCAGGGGACTGAACTGCTGTTCCTGCCTCGCAAGACGGTTTACTCATTTAGAACAGGAAATTGGGGGTTTAATACTCTTGAGTTGGGGATATCTTGGTAAATATTTTCTCATAAAAAATTGGCAATTGCATCGAGCGTTTCAGTTATTGACAGCTGTAGAATCAACATAAATAGAAATATGTTCATTGTTAAAATGCTGGCTTGAAGTGTCATTTTGTTTTGTAGAGGGATGAAAGGTCTCATTATGTTCAGGTTAAATGCTGTCTGAAGAACGTTAAATGCGTATCTGAAGAAGGGTCTCGACCCAAAATGGCACACATTCCTTCTCTCCAGAGATGCTGCCCAGCATTTCAAGTCAAGAGTCAAGAATATTTTATTGTCGTATGACCCAGATAGAACAATGACATTCCTACTTGCTGCAGCGCAACAGAATATGTGAAAACAGTACAGAGTAAATAATATAAGCGAGAGAGAGAAAAAAAAGTTCAGTGTGTGTATATACACATACTTACATATATTTGTATATATACTAGACCAAGTGTGACCTGTTGGCCCCCGTCCCCCAACACAGGGGAGGGGGGCATAACACGGGAGGACTGGTCCCCAAACGCGGAGTTGGCGCTCACCCCGGAGCCAATCACCCCATCACCAATTCCCCCAACGTAACCCGTTCGTCCAGCGCAATATTCCACCACTCTCCCATAGCCCCCAACAGCACAGGCGCGGCTCATTTCCCCTCACCCCCCCACACTCCCTCCCCCTCCTCTTCACCCTCCCTCTCCTCTCCCCTCACCTCCACTCCCTCCTTCACCTCTCCCTTTCTCTCCTTTCCCCTACCCTCAGTCACTCACTCCCACCCTCCATAACCCCTCTCCCCTCCCTACCCCCCTCACCCACTGGGCCCCATTTGTCCAACGCAATATTCCACCACTCACCCGTTCCCCCAACGTAACCCGATCCTTCCATTCCAATGCAATCAATACTTCCCTGTGGGGGGGGGGGGGGGGGGGGATCTCACTCTCTCACTCACTCCCCTTCAAGCTGCTGATCCCATTGTCTCTCTGTCATCTCTCCCTCCCTCTCCTTTTCCCTACCCTCAGTCACTCCCTCCCTCACCTCTTCCCATTCGCACTCCCCCACTAAAGACAATGTTTAAATAACATTCCTGCTCCTCCCATCCCCCACTCCATCAACTCTCAGAGCTTGTGTGTTGGCAGCGGAGATGACATCGTGACGTCATTTTCGGTTGTCGGAATCTTCACGGCAGTGTATGTAAATGAGATCCCATTGTGATTGGACGACTGTGAGATGCCAATGTGACATCATCACTGGAAGCTGCTAGAAACGTATTCACATACAAGGAATTTGCCTTGGTGCTTCTGGTGATTTGCACTGTTTTTACAATCAATTTATGTTCTACTCTTAATTTGACTCTAATAACAGGCCCCTAGTGAGACCACACCTGGAGTATTGTGTGCAGTTTTCGTCTCCAAATTTGTGGAAGGACATTCTTGCTATTGAGGAAGTGCAGCGTAGGTTCACCAGGTTAATTCCCAGGATGGCGGGACTGTCATATGTTGATAGAATCGTGAGACTGGGCTTGTGCACTCTGGAATTTTGTAGGATGAGAGATCTTATTGAAACATAAAAGATTATTAAGGGTTTGGACATGCTAGAGGCAGGAAACATGTTCTTGATTTTGGGGGAGTCCAGAATCAGGGGCCACAGTTTAAGATTAAGAGGTCAGCCATTTAGAACGGATATGAGGAAAAACTTTTTCACACAGAGAGTGGTGAGTCTGTGGAATTCTCTGCCTCAGAAAGTGGTGGAGGCAGGTTCTCTGGATGCTTTCAAGAGAGAGTTAGACAGGGCTCTTAAAGATAGCGGAGTCAGGGGATATGGGGAGAAGGCAGGAACCGGGGTACTGATTGGGGATGATCAGCGATGATCACATTGAATGGCGGTGCTGACTCGAAGGGCCGAATGGCCTCCTCCTGCACCTATTGTCTATCGTCTATTGTACAGATTGATTAATTTCTATTATAGTTCTGCCGATTGTACTCTCACTAGGATGATACCTAGTTTAGTTTACAGATACGGCCCACCGAGTCCGCGCCGACCAGTGATCCCCGCACATTAACACCATCCTACACACACTAGGGACAATTTACATTTCTACCAAGCCAATGAACCTACAAACCAGTCTGTCTTTGGAATGTGGGAGGAAACCGGAGAGCACGGAGAAAACCCACGCAGGCCTCGGGGTGAACGTGCAAACTCCGTGCAGACAAGCACCCGTAGTCAGGATTGAACCCAGATCTCTGGCTCTGTAAGGCAGCAACTCTACCGCTGCACCCTATCATGAATTTGACAAAAGGCCTTTAAAATGTACCAGTTCTGAGAGCAAAATGCCTGGTGATTTGCACAATCTTCACAACCCATTTATGACCTATTCTTAGTTAGACTGATTACAGTTTCCTTCATTTCCATTATAGATCTGCCCATTGCACTCTGAGTGGGATGACATAATGCCACAGATACATACTTCAGCAAACGCTGGCACATATCACCAAATCTGGTGCCTTTACCCTTTCTTCTCCCTTAATTTCAGAGGAAGGAAATATTGGTTTTCCTATGAAAAGACTGCAAGCAGATTTTAGAAAGTAACACCCCCCTTTTTTGCTGCTCCACTCAATCATCTCCATATTGGCAATGACATTCCATCATCAGCGATAATGCAAGATGACCAGCTGCTCATCGCTAGCCTGTTCTATGCCCTTAAGCCAACTGAACAGAAGATTTTCAAGAAGGAACTGCAGATGCTGGAAAATCGAGGTAGACAAAAATGCTGAAGAAACTCAGCGGGTGAGGCAGCATCTATGGAGCGAAGGAAATAGGCAACGTTTTGGGCCGAAACCCTTCTTCAGACTGATGTAGAAGGGAGGGGGGAGGGGGGGGGGGGGGGCGTGGAAGAAGGCATGAAACAGAGAGCTGATTTTATTATTTCCCATGGTAGACACAAAAAGCAGGATTAACTCAGCGGGACAGGCAGCATCTCTGGAGAGTAGGAATGGGTGACATTTCGGGTCGAGAAAGTTCTTCAGACTGATGTCAGGGGAGAGGGCGGGACAAAGATAGACAGTAAGACTAGCGGGAGAACTGGGAAGGGGGAGGGGATGGAGAGAGAGGGAAAGCAAGGGCTATCTGAAGTCAGAGAAGTCAATGTTCATACCGCTGGGGTGTAAACTACCCGAGGGAAATATGCGGTGCTGTTCCTCCAATTTGCGCTGGGTCCCACTCTGACAATGGAGGAGGCCCAGGACAGAATGGTCGGATTGGGAATGGGAGGGGAGTTGAAGTGCCGGGACACCGGGAGATCAGGTAGGTTCAGTAGGTTAAGACGGACGGAGCGGAGGTGTTCAGCGAAACGATCGCCGAGCCTGCGCTTGGTCTCACCGATGTAGGGAAGTTGACACCTGGAACAGCGGATACAATAGATGAGGTTGGAGGAGGTGCAAGTGAACCTCTGCCTCACCTGGAAAGACTGTTTGGGTCCTTGGATGGAGTCGAGGGGGGAGGTAAAGGGACGCAGGAGATGCAACCTTTAGTTTTGCCACCTTGCATCGCTCTTGATATTTAATTTAACCCTGTATAAATCTCCAGCAAACGCAAATGTTCTCCTGCGAGATTCATGTTCCCATTCTACACTCGACTTGTTAATAACGGTGCAAGATTAACATCCCTCAGATCTGAGGACCACAGAATGCGGATAATTTATTTGTTCTTGCTGCCTCACTGTTTGGGGCAAGGGGTTGATTAATGAGTGCATGGAACAGCAAATCATGGTTAAATGGTGGCCAATTAGACATAACATGGCTTGAAGCATCAGGAAGTACTGATTCAGAGCTGTCCATCAACAAAGAACACCATAAATTATAGAGGACCAAAGAAAAGAGTGAATTGAATAGAACTGCTAACCTTTCTGTGTTTGATGCCTTGGGTGGGAGTGGTGGGAATTGTTCTCACCCAACTGGTGCATTCATCCGAGATGTGTGGCCATCCATGCCTGTTGACATTGTTCACTACAACGTGTCACGTCCTCCACACTTGGACACTTGCCCGTTCCCCTCTCCTCCCCCAACACAGAGAGGGTAAATGCTGGTGAAGGGGCGATCGATGAAAACACGGAGAGAATAAAAGGTAGACGCAAAATGCTGGAGTAACGCAGCGGGTGAGGCAGCACCTGCGGAGAGAAGGAATGGGTGACGTTTCGGGTCGAGACCCTTCTTCAGACCCGAAACGTCTCGACCCGAAACGTCGCCCATTCCTTCCCTCCAGAGATGCTGCCTCACCCGCTGAGATACTCAAGCATTTTCTGTCCACCTTCGATTGTACCAGCATCTGATGTTCTTTCATACACATGGAGAGAATAAAGTTGCATTAGTATAGTTTAGTTATTGCTGTTCCTTTGGATCGATCAGTGACGTGGAGAGGGGGGGACGTGCTGCATGGGCAACAGCCTGTCCTCCATATGACATTGATCGCCCAGGCTTGCATCCGACCAGGATGCATCACCCATGGTCAGTCATGATTGAGGGAGGGCTACTACTAGTTTAGTTATATTAGAAACATAGAAACATAGAAAATAGGTGCAGGAGGGGGCCATTCGGCCCTTCAAGCCAGCACCGCCATTCATTGTGATCATGGCTGACCATCCCCTATCAATAACCCGTGCCTGCCTTCTCCCCATATCCCTTGACTCCACTAGCCCCTAGAGCTTTATCTAACTCTCTCTTAAATCCATCCAGTGATTTGGCCTCCACTGCCCTCTGTGGCAGGCAATTCCACAAATTCACAGCTCTCTGGGTGAAAACGTTTTTTCTCACCTCTTAAATGACCTCCCCTTTATTCTAAGACTGTGGCCCCTGGTTCTGGACTCGCCCAACATTGGGAACATTTCTCCTGCTTCTAGCTTGTCCAGTCCTTTTATAATTTTATATGTTTCTATAAGATTCCCCCTCATCCTTCTAAACTCCAGTGAATACAAGCCTAACTCCAGTGAATACCAGTCTAGTCCAGTGATTACAAGCCTAACTCCAATGAATACAAGCCTAAACTCCAGTGAATATAAGGTGATGTTATAGTATAGTTATAGTATAGCATAGTTATAACATTGTCTAGTTATGGTACGGTATGGTATAGTATAATATCATACAGTATAGTATAGTATAACATTGAATTAGTATAGGATGAGTGTAAATGGGTGATTTACTAAGGAGCAAAGGAGATAGGCAACGTTTCGGGCCGAAACCCTTCTTCAGACTGATGGGAGGTGGGGGGAGGGGCAGGGAGAAGAAAGGAAAAAGGAGGAAGAGGTGCTCAAGGGCTGGGGGAGAAGTGGGAAGGGGAGGAGACAGCAAGGGTTAACAGAATTGAGAAAATTCAATGTTCAAAATACACAGAGTCTATTTGGCCACAACAGAAGGGGAAACTTGCAGTGGGCAATCCAACTATTAACCCAAATGTCTTGGGGTGTGGGGGAAATCGGAGCCCCCCGGAAGAAACCCAAGCGGTCACAGGGAGAACGTGCAGACTCCACACTAACAGCACCCAAAGTCAGGATTGAATCTGGAAGCTCCACCAGCTGCACCATGGTGCTGCCCGTAATATTTGATTGGGATTGGAAGGGACTTGTCGACAAATATTCTTTACATTGTGTTCCCTGGATGCGCTCCAAGATTCCAAACGGTATATATTAAAACAACACTGTATATTTGACCTACACTGACTGCTGGAATGTTTCCATGGACATTTGCTGTTGTCATTACTGCCTCATTCAATGATAAGGTTGATGTCAAGTCCTCAAGATTACTGTAGTTTTGTGGTTGGATAAATGACAGTGAAGCCCAGGCTTTTACAAACACAAAATGCTGGAGTAACTCAGCGGGGCAGGCATCATCTCTGGATAGAAGGAATGTGTGACGTTTCGGGTCGAGACTCTTCTTCAGACTGACCCGAAACATCACCCATTCCTTCTCTCTGGAGATGCTAACTGCCCCGCTTTTGTGTCTGTCTTCGGAGTAAACCAGCATCTGCAGTTGCTTCCCATACATCCAATCAGTTAATCACAATCACAATACTTTATTAGCCAAGTATGTTTTGCAACATACAAGGAATTCCATTTGCCAAGTCAGCCATACAAATAAAAAGCAACGGAACGCACAAAACACATTTTAACATAAACATCCACCACAGTGACCCCTCCACCCTCACTGTGATGGAAGGCGGAAAAAAGTTTAACCTCTTCCCTTAGCTCTCCCGCGGTCGAGGGCCTCGAGCCTTCCATTGACGGGACGATCTTGACTCTTGATTATTGCCATAGAGGGAGTACAGAGAAGGTTCACCAGACTGTCTTATGAACAAAGACTGCATAGACTCGGTTTATACTCTCTAGAATTTAGGAGATTGAGAGTGGATCTTATAGAAACTTACAAAATTCTTAAGGGGTTGGACAGGCTAGATGCAGGAAGATTGTTCCTGATGTTGGGGTGGTCCAGAACAAGGGGTCACAGCTTAAGGATAAGGGGGAAATCCTTTAGGACCGAGATGAGAAGGACTTTTTTCACACAGAGAGTGGTGGATCTCTGGAACTCTCTGCCACAGAGGGTAGTTGAGGCCAGTTCATTGGCTATATTTAAGAGGGAGTTAGACGTGGCTCTTGTGGCTAAGGGGATCAGAGGGTATGGAGAGAAGGCAGGTACGGGATACTGAGTTGGATGATCAGCCATGATCATATTGAATGGCGGTGCAGGCTCGAAGGGCCGAATGGCCTACTCCTGCACATAATTTCTATGTTTCTATGTTTCTATGACTCCCGTGCTTTGGCCCACCGCACCGAGACGGTCAGCTCCTGTATCGGGGGGATGTCAGCTCCCACAGCGCCGGGCGATCGAACCCCGCGTCGGGGCTGATCGAACCTTCTGCGACGTTGGATTCTGGGCATGATCCGCTGTCATCAACAAAGTGAATAAAGTGCCAATGGCAATCCAGCTCCAAGTGTGAAACGTTTAATCACGCTTTTTGAGTACATTTATGGAAGTATTTTTAATGAAACCAGACCATGTAATAATCCCTCTGGCCATGCTGTTATACCAGTTCTCTGCCTTGGTTGGAGGATGCCCAGGATGCAGAGCAGAGCTTTGCACTCTAAGTACAAGACTCCACGTGTCAGAAAATGGTGAATAGCTGAGAATGAATGAGGTATACATTTCACAGATGCATGTTATTGGTCATGAGAAACTTATTTTCTTGGCCAAACATTCAGGGAATGACAATCTGCAATAAACACGGCATTCCGCGCTCACTAGGGACGCTGAAATAGTACACACACACAGTTTACCACTTCTTGAATCTTGAGGAATGCTGTATTCCTTGGAAATCCACATGTTTGCAATTATGGTCTGAGCTCAGCCAAAACGAAATGATCTCCTCCTTACAGTGAGCGAGCACCACCAATCCTGTAGAGTGCTGGAATTCAGTTCAGTTTATTGTCATGTGTACCGAGGTACAGTGAGAAGCTTTTGTGGCTTGCTATCGAGTCAGCAGAAAAACAATGCATGATTAATGCAAGGTTACACAAAAGGCTGGAGAAACTCAGCGGGTGCAGCAGCATTTAAGGAGCGAAGGAGAAAGGCGACGTTTCGGGCCGAAACCCTTCTTCAGATTAATGCAAGATTGTTAAGGCCTTGGACACGCTAGAGGCAGGAAACATGTTCCCGATGTTGGGGGAGTCCAGAACCAGGGGCCACAGTTTAAGAATAAGGGAGTAAGCCATTTAGAATGGAGACGAGGAAACATTTTTTCTCACAGAGAGTGGTGAGTCTGTGGAATTCTCTGCCTCAGAGAACGGTGGAGGCAGTTCTCTGGATGCTTTCAAGAGAGAGCTAGATAGGGTTGTTAAAAATAGTGGAGTCAGGGGATATGGAAAGAAGGCAGGAATAGGGTACTGATTTGGGGTGATCTGCCATGATCACATTGAATGGCGGTGCTGGCTCGAAGGGCAAAATGGCCTACTCCTGCACCTATTGTCTATTGTCTGTTGATTGCAATCAAGCCATTGACAGTGTTTCATGATATGGGAATGAGGTTTATCACTGTATTTATGAGACTATTGTGCTGCTGCTGCCTGCTATGGTCCAAAGGTTGGGAAACGGCAGGTGATGTTAACTTGAACCTCTGAGGCAGAATGGTTGAGGGTTGGTGGAACCCAGCCTGTAGAATGTCAATATCATTCAGCATTTGGGAATCCATAGGCTCTGGATCTATTGCTCATTTGAGAGCTGCATCTGGACACCGCAGTCCATCCTTTGACACCTGGGCCAGCACACCACAGTGGACCGCAGCTAAAGCAGAAAGAGAAATGATGATACACTGTATAACTGGAGAAATTATGATCTGGCACGGTGGCGCAGCGGTAGAGTTGCTGCCTTTCAGCACCAGAGACCCGGGTTCGATCCTGACTACGGGTGCTGTCTGTACGGAGTTTGTACGTTCTCCCCGTGACCTGCGTGGGTTTTGGTCCCAGATCTCCGGTTTCCTCCCACACTCCAAAGACGTACAGGCTTGGTGTAAATGTAAAATTGGTCCCAGTGTGTGTAGGGTAGTGTTAGTGTGCGGCATGGACTCGATGGGCCGAAGGGTCTGTTTCCGCGCTGTATCTCTAAACTCGACTAAAAGAAGCCTGAAGCGCCCTGACCCAAAACACCACCTATCCCCATATTCTCCACAGATGCTGCCTAACCCCGCTGAGTTACTCCAGCACTTTGTGTCTTTAGTAAACAGGCATCTGCAGTTCCTTGTTTCTGCGCTTCAGCAGAGGTTCAATATTTAACCAAAGATAAATGTGTAGCTGATTGATTAAATGTGAAAGAGAACTTAACATCGAAGTTCCCACCCATATTTAGCTCTCTTGCTGCAGCTACACAGAGCAGTGGTGGAAGGAGCCATAGCAACGCACTAGGCCGGGTCGACACCTATTTCATCGATCCAGTGTCGCCAGGATACAAGGCCTTTTCAGTGAGAATATCAGAAGTTGCATATCTCAATGCAGTGCAGGTTCACCAGGTTAATTCCCGGGATGGAGGGACTGTCATATGTTGATAGAATGGAGAGACTGGGCTTGTATACACTGGAAGGATGAGAGGGGATCTAATAGAAACATATAAGATTATTAAGGATTTAGACACGCTAGAGGCAGGAAACATGTTCACGATGTTTGGCGAGTCCAGAACCAGGGACCACAGTTTAAGAATAAGGGGTTGGCTATGTAGAACGGAGACGAGGAAAAAACTTTTCACGCAGAGCGTTGTGAGTCGGTGGAATTCTCGGCCTCATTGCCTCTGGCGCCATTTGGCAACAACTCTACTGCTGCGCCTCCTTTCTGCTTCCTGCTTCCTGTCTGCTGTTTCCTTCATCTGCCGGTGTGATTTGTTTGCAATCTGGGATTGCCCGCAGGCCTGACGAGGTGTCGGCTCCGCATTCGGGTATCTGGGTGCAGTTCCACATCTCTAAGCCTGACCCATCAAGTTGAGGCCACACGTATACACCAGATATTGGTGCTGACATTGTTGTTGCAGATGAGGAATCTCATTTCTGACTGTAATGCTCTCTCCATTTAGTTGTGTATTCAGTAAAAAAAATAACTTGCCTGGTTCTATTATGAAAGGTAGACAAAACATAGAAACATAGAAAAATAGGTGCAGGAGTAGGCCATTCGGCCCTTCGAGCCTGCACCACCATTCAATGTGATCATGGCTGATCATCCAACTCAGTATCCTGTACCTGCCTTCTCTCCATACCCCCTGATCCCTTTAGCCACAAGTGCCACATCTAACGCCCTCTTAAATATAGCCAATGAACTGGCCTCAACTACCTTCTGTGGCAGAGAATTCCAGAGACTCACCACTGTCTGTGTAAAGAATGTTTTCCTCACCTCGGTCCTAAAGGAATTCCCCTTATCCTTAGACTGTGACCCCTTGTTCTGGACTCCCCCAACATCGGGAACAATCTTCCAGCATCTAGCTTGTCCAACCCCTTAAGAATTTTGTAAGTTTCTATAAGATCCCCCCTCAATCTTCTAAATTCCAGCGAGTACAAGCCGAGTCTATCCAGTCTTTCCTCATATGAAAGTCCTGACATCCCAGGAATCAGTCTGGTGAACCTTCTCTGTACCCCCTCTATGGCAAGAATGTCTTTCCTCAGATTTGGAGACCAAAACTGTATGCAATACTCCAGGTGTGGCCTCACCAAAACCCTGTACAACTGCAGTAGAACCTCCCTGCTCCTATACTCAAATCCTTTTGCTATGAAAACTGCTGGAAACACTCAGTGGGTGAGGCAGCATCTATGGAGCGAAGGAAATAGACAACGTTTTGGGCCAAAACCCTTCTTCAGACTGATGTAGGGTGGAGGGGGAGGGAGGGGGGGGGGGGGGGGGGGAGCGTGGAAGAAGGCATGAAACAGAGAGCTGATTTATTATTTTCCAAGGTAGACACAAAATGCTGGAGTAACTCAGCGGGACAGGCAGCATCTCTGGAGAGAAGGAATGGGTGACATTTTGGGTCGAGAAAGTTCTTCAGACTGATGTCAGGGGAGGGGGCGGGACAAAGATAGACAGTAAGACTAGTGGGAGAACTGGGAAGGGGGAGGGGATGGAGAGAGAGTTTTGTTGGCGTGGGAGCGGAAAGAAGTAAGGACGAGGTGGAATTTTTGTGGGGGTCTGAAGAAGGGTCTCGACCCGAAACGTCACCTATTTCCTTCACTCCATAGATGCTGCCTCACCCGCTGAGTTTCTCCAGCATTTTGTCTACCTTTGATTTTTCCAGCACCTTCAGTATTTTCTTAAACATGGTTCTATTATGAAGTGACTTTTGTATTAACATTTTGGAACAGCTCTCTGGGTGATTCAAACAAAACGCAATGGATATGGCAGTGTTTCTAAACAATGTTCCGTGCAGTCGGGGGCTTTTTAAACATAATTAATTTTGATCAAATATTGTGAGTTGAGCCATGCATTACGCATAATGTGATTCACACCAGTGCTCTCTGATATGTGGTTCAGTCTAAGGAGCAGGTTTATGGGGGAGGGGGGGAGGTGGAGGCAGAGAGGGATGTGATTGCAGATTTCGGCACAAAAGAAAGCATAAAACATCAAAGTAAGCTTCTGAGAACCGACAAGCAAAATGTTTTGATTTAAAAATCATGAAGGAAAGCAAAGCAACAAAATAATTTGAAATATGGCAACAGATAATCGTTTATCTCTGATACATTAACGATATGTCTCCCTTCATTTTTATGTTCTTTATCCCAGAGTTTTGTTTGTGGGTGGCCTTGAAGTGGTTTTAACTTTGAAGACTGGAATTCAACGGTTAACTTGAGAATATTTAGTGCCTTGAAGATTTCCAGTAAAGTCAGCATAAAGAATATGTGCATTGCTCGATAACGTAACGTGGAGAGGATGCTTCACATTTGTTTTCCTCAGTTACTTGTTTAGTTGAGTTTAGTTTGGAGATACAGCGCGGAAACAGGCCTTTCTGCCCACTGAGTCCACACCAGCCAGCGACCCCCACACACTAAAGGGCCTGTCCCACTTACGCGACTTTTTCGGCACCCGTCATAGGTCATTACAGGTCGCCGAAAATTTTCAACACGTTGAGAACCCTGCGGCGACCAAAACAAGGCACGACTGTTTGGGCGACTATTCACGACCATATAGGCTTCACCCCGCGACATGTCACCAGGGTGTCGCCGGTATGGTCCTGAGGAGTCTCCACAGTCGCCCAAAGAGTCGTTCTGGTCGCCGTTAAATTTTCAACATGTTGAACATTTTCGGCAACCTATGACGGGTGCCGGCAATGCCCGAAAAAGTCGCGTAAGTGGGACAGGCCCTTAACACTTCCCCACACACACACACTGGGGCCAATTTACAATTATACCAAGCCAATTGACCTACAAACCCATACGTCTTTAGAGCGCGGGGAGGAAACGGAAGATTTCAAAGAAAAAACGCACGGTAACGGGGAGAACGTACAAACTCCGTACAGACAGCACACGTAGTGGGGATGGAACCCGGGACTCTGGCGCTGCAAGCGCTGTACGGCAGCAACTCTATCGCTGCGTAACCGTGATGCCCTCTTGTCTTTCTACCCCTTTCTGTTTTGTTCATAGCTTGACATTAAAAGCTTACAACCACTGCCCATGTCCGTCCTTGAAGATGCTGTGCAATATAGGCTAGGTTCACTGATCTGGTAAACCCAGCTGGTCCCACCATTGAATGTTAATCTGCCGATGAATAGCTATTACAGCTGGAGCAAAGGCCATGGATTAGGCTGGGTAAAAATTAATTTTAAATATTCATATCCCTGATCATAAGAAGGTCTGGTGGAATGTTGGTATCTATGTGTCACCCAGTGCAATATAGAGTTCGATGATGGGTCTCGATTTAGACTTCATAGAGTTCCGACATCATTCTGCCACTCAGGATTGCATGCTTTGGCTTGATACCTTTATCCAGACCCTCCTTCAATTTAAATGAAGAAACTCTGACCGTAACTTTGACCTGTCCATTTCCCACACGGCTAGTGTTGCCAACTTTCTCACTCCCAAATAAGGGACAAATTCCCGACGGCAATTCGTTGACCGACTCGGCCGTGGCTGGGTGGGTGAATGATGAGTTGGCCCGGGTGCTGGACTGCACACAAAGCCCAGCCGGCGGGCCAGATGAGGCGATTTGGCCCGCTCACAAAGTCCGGCGTCCCATCCAACTCCTGAACCGATGATCGGCCATGAGACGGAGGGGTGGTGGTGTCGGTGGTAAGCGAAGGTCTGAAGGTCGGACAGCTGGCCGGGCTGCCGACCGACGGGGCCACGGGCGAGATGCTGCTGCTGCTGCACTCCATGGGCTGCACTACTTCGGGATGGGTGAGGCGGGGCTGGACACGGCGCTCCAACCTGACCCAACAGTCCCCTCGACCCGAGTAGTAGCCGTCAAATACGGGACAAGGGCGGTTCCGTATGGGACAAACCAATTTTGCCCAATATACGGGATATCCCGGTTAATTTTGGACAGTTGGCAACCCTACACATGGCTGACTTGCTGTTCCTCCACTTGCTCTCCTTTCTGTTTGCTACTGATTTCAGAATCAGCATTGTGCCTCCATGTACCAGTCCCTGCCTAACCCCTCTACCTCACCTCTTTATACTGTCTATCTTGCCTCAACACACAAGGTCCTGATACAGCACCTCAAACAGGAACCCAGTGGACCATCCCTTTGCCTCTGCAGATGCTGCTAGATCCACTGAGTTATTCCAGGAGTCCTGCCCCCACTCTCTTCCCCCATTCTTCCCCCTACTACAATCGGTCTCCAGAAGGAGATATGTCACCTATCCATCTCCTCCAAAGATGCTGCCTGACCCGTACAGGAAGGAACTGCAGATGCTGGTTTACACCAAAGGTAGACAAAAAATGATGGAGTAAAGGGCATCCATGATAGGTCACCAACATTGTCAACATGTTGTCGACCAGAAAGACGTTACGACTCTTTGGAGACCTCTCGTGACCACACAGGCGACCCCTGGCGACATGTCGCGGGTGAGCTCTCACGACCATAGGAGGCCTCGCACGGCCTTGGTCGTGAGAGGTCTCCAAAAAGTCGTAGCGTCTTTCTGGTCGCCGGGTGCCGGCAGTCGCCCCGTAAAGGTCGCGTAAGTGGGACAGGCCCTTAACCCAGCGGGACAGGCAGCATCTCTGGAGAGAAGGAATGGGTGACGTTTTGGTTCGAGACCCTTCCTCAGACTGAAGAAGAATTTCGACCCGAAACTTAATTTAGTACTTCTCTCCAGAGATGCTGGCCGACCTACTGAGTTACTCCTGCACTTTGTCTTTTTCTGCAAGCCAGCATCTGCAGTTTCTTGTGTCCACTCCAGCAGTTTGTTATGTGTTCCACATTCCAGTTTTCACCCTTCCAGTAAAAATGGATGTAATATCCTCTGCACCTAATCAAAGGGATTATACCACACTTGTAAACTAAGCTTTCTTGACAAATACTTCTAGTACTTGATCATGGGGGAATATACATATTTTTCCAGAGAATTTCAATCAAACAGGAGCTTTGTCTCAAGAAGAGTCTGGACCGAAAACGTCACCCATTCCTTCTCTCCAGAGATGCTGCCTGTCCTGCTGAGTTACTCCAGCATTTTGTGTCTAGCTTTGTTTTACAAATTGATTGCAAACTAATGTTACCAATATTCAAGGAGCTCAGTCCATTGTTGAATAAACTGGGTTTATTGAAGAGCTTTACGTCGAGTAATTCCGTGAATTAAAATGGAATGTAATTATATGAGGTGTGCCTATCTTGAGGTTTGTCCTCTGGGGCTGTTATGGCAATTTGCCTGCGATTCCACTCATCTCTCACCAGAGTGCAGAGTAAAAGATCGAGGAAAGAATGTGCAGAATTTTAATGCCAAAATTTTGAAGTTATAATGATGAACTTGGATATAAACAGTAGCTGCAGAATGGCTGCCATTACACTCAATCCCAAGTTCCATTGAAACCAGGGTTGACAAAAATGCTGGAGAAACTCAGCGGGGAAATAGGCCTATCTCCTTCGCTCCATAGATGCTGCCGCACCCGCTGAGTTTCTCCAGCATTTTTGTCTACCTTTGATTTTCCAGCATCTGCAGTTCCTTCGTGTCCATTGAAACCAGGACTGCTCCTCTGGCCACCACAAAGAAACCTTTGGCACAGTTTTGTACAGTTTTGGTCTCCTAATTTGAGGAAGGACATCCTTGCGATTGAGGCAGTGCAGCGTAGGTTCACAAGATTGATCCCTGGGATGGCAGGACTGTCATATGAGGAAAGATTGAAAAGTCTAGGCTTGTATTCACTGGAGTTTAGAAGGATGAGGGGGATCTTATAGAAACATATACAATTATAAAAGGACTGGACAAGCTAAATGCAGGAAAAATGTTCTCAATGTTGGGCGAGTCCAGAACCAGGAGCCACAGTCTTAGAATAAAGGGGAGGCCATTTAAGACTGAGGTGAGAAAAAACTATTTCACCCAGAAAGTTGTGAATTTGTGGTATTCCCTGCCACAGAGGGCAGTGGAGGCCAAGTCACTGGATGGATTTAAGAGAGAGTTAGATAGAGGTCTAGGGATATGGGGAGAAGGCAGGCACAGGTTATTGATTGGGGACGATCAGCCATGCTCACAATGAATGGCGGTGCTGGCTCGAAGGGCCGAATGGCCTTATCCTGCACCTATTTTCTATGTTTCTATCCTCTGACATGGATGTCCCTTTCAGTCCCCCCTACATTGATCTGCTCACAAGATCTTGGTCGTGGCAATGGCCATGGGGAATTCGGCTCTGAATGCCATCTACTCACCCAGCACTGATTTGCTGTCAGATCTCTCCCTTGTTTGTGGAATGGTCAATGACAGGGCAGCTTGGAGGCGCAGCGGTAGAGTTGCTGCCTTACGACGCTTACAGCCCTTACAGTGCCAGAGACCCAGGTTCGATCCTGGCTATGGGTGCCCATGGGGGAAAACAAATGTGAAGTACCCTCTCCACATTAAGATGCAGAATAATGTACACATTAACTAGGTTATATAAACCATTCTTCAATAACTGACTTGACTGGAAGCCAGGCCACTCTCCCAGTTAATTAATTGAACTCAAACCTCCAAAATTAAAACTGGGCCACCCACACACATGGAATTATTTTCCTATTTCTGAGAGAAAGACAATAAGAATAAGGGAAACATATTGTTAAGGCATCAGAGAGAAGATCTATTTAGCTGCCAGCACATTTCAAACATAAATTTAGGTTGGCAATTAAAAATTAATTTTGAATTGCATTGAAACATAAATTTAGGTTGACAATTTAAAATTAATTTTGAAACGCCCTCTTAGGTTGGGAGAGTAGGCGTTGCAAAGTGTGGAGTCATGCAGTTTGGTCGTAGGAATGAAGGCGTAGACTATTTTATAAATGGGGAGAGAATTCGGAAATCAGAGGTGCGAAGGGACTTGAGAGTGCTGGTGCAGGATTCACTAAAGGTTTGCATAATTTGCAAGTTGAATCAGTAGTAATTATTTCAAGAGGACTAGAGTACAAAAATGGGAATGTATTCCTGAGGCTCTATAAGGTGCTGGTCAGGCCACATTTGGAGTATTGAGAGCAGTTTTGGGCACCATATCTGAGGAAGGACGTGGTGTGCAGGAGATGGTCCAGAGGAGGTTTACAAGAATGATCCCAGGAGTGAGTGGGTTAACATACGATGAGCGTTTGTCAGCACTGAGCCTGTACTTGCTGGAGTTTAGAAGAATGAGGGGGGGACCTCGTTGAAACTTAATAAATAGTGAAAGGCTTGGATAGAGTGGATGTGGAGAGGATGTTTCCGCTAGTGGGTCTGGAACCGGAGGCCGTAGACTCAGAATTAAAGGACAATCCTTTAGGAAGGAGAAAAGGAGGGATTTCTTTAGTCAGAGGGTGGTGAATCTGTGGAATTATTTGCCACAGAGGCTGTGGAGACCAAGTCAATGGCAGAGATAGATAGATTCTTGATTGGTACAGGGGTCAGGGGTTATGGGGAGGAGGCAGGCGAATGGGGTTGAGAGAGAGAGAGATAGGTCAGCCATGATTGAATGGCGGAGTAGAATTGTAGGGCCGAATGGCCTAATTCTGCTCCTATCACATGACCTTAAAATGCAGTGCTTTCCAATGAATTAATGAATAGCCTCATATAAAGGAATGATGGTCCAAATAAATGAGTAACTGTGGGGCAAGAGACTGGCATACATATTGTAAAGTTTGTGATTGAGATATCCTCAGCAATTATAAATGCACAGCTGGGCATAAAGCTAACATTATATTTGTTCCGTTTCTTAATCTAGATAGATCGTGATAGTAACGGGCCTGTCCCACTTGGCTGTCATTTGCGGGTCATTTACGTGACCTGCTAGCGTGTGGGTAGCGTGGGACGGGCGCATGGAGTGGCGTGGAGGAGTGTGGACTTCGTCCTGTACGAAATCTTCGCGCGCCAACGGCCTGTCGCGTAACTGACGGCCAAAGTGGGACAGGCCCAACACCCTGGCGCGGCGCAACGTCTCACCTCCAACAGCAGCAGAAGCAGGCAAACGATCGCCGAGCTCGGCCTGGGGCTCACGGCCGTTGCGGTCCGGATCCGCTCCCACTCCTACTCCCAGAGCAGGGCCAAGACGATTGGAGATAGACACAAAATGCAGGAGTAACTCAGCGGGACCGGCAGCATCTATGGAGAGAAGCAATGGGTGACTTTCGGGTCAAGACCCTTCTTTCAGACTGAAGAAGAGTCTCGACCCGAAACGTCACCCATACCTTCTCTCCAGAGATGCTGCCGGTCCCGCTGAGTTACTCCTGCATTTTGTGTCTATCTTCAAATGACGTCACGCGCTCCAGACGGCTGTGCGGGCGCATGATGACGCGCGCGGCTCTCGCGGGACCGTCGCGCGACCGTCACTACTGGCCTGTCGCATAAATGAAGGCAAAGTGGGACAGGCCCTTGACTCTGAAGATTGATCTATCAAAGCATTATTTTTGATTATCTATTGACTGAAGTTATACTTCCTGCTGTCCAATATCCGTTATGCATTCTGATATTATTATTGCATATTATAAGCAATAATAATAGCAGTATTATTATTATTATTAAAGGGAAGTAGTTTTCTAGGAAGAGTGATTAAATGAAATTACATTTGTGAGATGAAGCAAAATGTTGCAGAGGGTTCCTATTAATGAATTAAAATCATTGATTTTAAAATCATCGATTATTATGGGGTCAAGGAAAGAGCATTCACGTTTCCACCAATCTTGCCACCACCATGCACAAGAATCGCAAGAAGCGACAAGACAGACACCATTGTATGCAGATGCAGAGAAGTGTGTTCACCTCTGGCTGAACGACTTCTAATCCTGTGTATGGAGTCGATAAGAAGATCAATTACCATGAATATACTCCTGATATAAGATGGCAAGTAGATAATAAAATCAGAGAGAAAAGCATGATCTCTGTTTAATGAACAGTACTAGTGAACTGGGTCTGAGGAAGGGTCTCGACCCGAAACATCACCCCATTCCTTCTCTCCAGAGATGCTGCCTGTCCCGCTGAGTTGCTCCAGCATTTTGTGTCTATCTTCAGTGCAAACCACCTTCTGCAGTTCCCTCCTACTCAGTACTTTAACAGTTGATGGGTATTGGAAGAAATGGCAGTGGTTCAAATAGTTCTTCTTGCTTGTTAATATGAGATGGAACACATCTTTTGGCAATGGTCCAGGACATTTCTTTCCCACAGAAAAGCAAATTAAAAGTATGACATCCCTTGACGCATCAATTGATAAAAAACTGCCCAATGTGAGCAAAATACTTACAGCGCGAACAAGTGCAAGGGAAGATGTTTGCAGTTGTATCAAGAACTATAATGATGTCTGTGAATGGTCCATTCAAGGTCATATGAATCTATTTGAAAAGGAATGTCTGCCTATTTTTCAAAAAGAAAGCAGTAAAGGAAATCGATTAGAAGGTAGACAAAAATGCTGGAGAAACTCAGCGGGTGAGGCAGCATCTATGGAGCGAAGGAAATAGGCAACGTTTCCGGTCGAAACGTTTCTAGTAAATTTTTAATAAATTTGCATGCTTATAAACTATATTTGACCTTGAAGTTCCTGGAAAATCACTGACATTACATCTCATGTCAGTTTGAGGAGCTGAACCTGCTTTATTACTAATAGCCCTGCCCCACGGTACGAGTTCATTCCAAGAGCTCTCCCGTGTTTAAAAAAAATCAAACTAATGCTAAGCACGGGGAATGAACGTAGCGGGTACGTCGGAGCTCAGGGGCGTCTCTTAGCGGCTCATGTTGAAAAATGTCCACGAGATCCCCGAGTACCAACGAGTGGCCATTACCGTAAATCTCCGAGTTCGAGTCAGGGCAAACTCGGGAGAGCTCTTGGAATGAACTCGTACCGTGGGACAGGGCTTTAACACTCAAAACAAAAAAGTTACGTTTACTGAAGGCTGTCCAAACTGTCAGGTTGATTGTGAATGTAAGAATCTTAAATTCAATGCAATCTTGACGAGAAATCTCTATAAATCAGATGGCACCACATTATACCAGTACGTATAACTGAATGTCACAGTTTAGTTTAGTTTGGAGCTAGAGTGCGGAAACAGTCCCTTCAGCCCACCGAGTCCACACCGACCAGCGATTCCCGCACATTGACACAATCCTACACTAGGGACCATTTTATCCAAGCCAGTAAATCTGTAGGTCTCTGGAGTGTGGGAGGAAACCTAAGTTCTCAGAGAAAACCCACGCAGGTCACGGGGAGACCGTACAATCTCTGCACAGACAAGCACCCAACCACAAACGTAAATGTATTTTATTGGGATTCTATGTGATAGACCAACACAAAGTGGTGCATAATTGTGAAGTGGAAGGAAAATGATACATGGTTTCCAAATATTATTACAAATAAAAAACTGAAAAGTGTGGCGTGCAAAAGTATTCAGCCCCCCTGAGTCAATACTTTGTAGAACCACCTTTCGCTGCAATTACAGCTGCAGGTCTTTTGGGGTATGTCTCTACCAGCTTTGCACGTCTAGAGACGGAAATTCTTGCCCATTCTTCTTTACAAAATAGCTTAAACTCAGTCAGATTGGATGGAGAGCGTCTGTGAACAGCAATTATCAAGTCTTGCCAGAGATTCTCAATTGGATTTAGGTCTGGACTTTGACTGGGCCATTCTAACACATGAATATGCTTTGATCTAAACCATTCCATTGTAGCTCAGGCTGTATGTTTCGGGTCGTTGTCCTGCTGGAAGGTGAACCTCCGCCCCAGTCTCAAGTCTTTTGCAGACTCTAACAGGTTTTCTTCCAAGATAGCCCTGTATTTGGCTCCATCCATCTTCCCATCAACTCTGACCAGCTTCCCTGTCCCTGCTGAAGAAAAGCATCCCCACAGCATGATGCACAGTGGGGATGGTGTAATCAGGGTGATGTGCAGTGTTAGTTTTCTGCCACACATAGCGTTTTGCATTTAGGCCAAAAACTTCAATTTTGGTCTCATCAGACCAGAGCACCTTCCTCCACATGTTTGCTGTGTCCCCCACATGGCTTGTGGCAAACTGTAAACGGGACTTCTTATGGCTTTGTTTCAACAATGGCTTTCTTTGTGCCACTCTTCCATAAAGGCCCGATTTGTGGAGTGCACGACTAATAGTTGTCCTGTGGACAGATTCTCCCACCTGAGCTGTGGATCTCTGCAGCTCCTCCATAGTTACCATGGGCCTCTTAGCTGCTCCTCCGATCACTGCTCTCCTTGCCCGGCTTGTCAGTTTAGGTGGACGGCCATGTCTTGGTTGGTTTGCAGTTGTGCCATACTCTTTCCATTTTCGGATGATGGATTGAACAGTGCTCCGTGAGATGTTCAAAACTTGGGATATTTTTTTATAACCTAACCCTGCTTTAAACTTCTCCACAACTTTATCCCTGACCTGTCTGGTGTGTTCCTTGGGCTTCATGATGCTGTTTGTTCACTAATGTTCTATAACAAACCTCTGAGGCCTTCACAGAACAGCTGTATTTATACTGAGATTAGATTACACCCAAGTGGACTCTATTTACTAATTAGGTGACTACTGAAGGCAATTGGTTGCACTGGATTTTATTTAGGGGTATCAGAGTAAAGGGGGCTGAATACTTTTGCACGCCACACTTTTCAGTTTTATATTTATAAAAAAATGTGAAAACCATGTATCATTTTCCTTCCACTTCACAATTATGCGCCACTTTGTGTTGGTCTATCACATAAAATCCCAATAAAATACATTTACGTTTGTGGTTGTAACGTGACAAAATGTGGAAATGTTCAAGGGGCATGAATACTTTTGCAAGCCACTGTATATACAAATAGCCCTCACTCAGAGGACGTCAGCAAAGGCTTGGGAGAACATATATGTTTTTAGTCTAGACTTAAAGGAGTTGATGGAGGGGACAGTTCTAATGGGGAGGGGGATGCTGTTCCACAGTCTAAGAGCTGCGATCGCAAAGGCGCGGTCGCCCCTGAGCTTATGCCTAGACTGCGGGACATTCAGCAACCCCAAGTCGGCCGATCTGAGGGACCTGGAGGTGGTGTTGTGGGTGAGAAGACTTTTAATGTAGGTGGGGGCAAGCCCATTGTGGGCTTTGTGGACAAAGAGGAGGATCTTGAAATTTATTCAGAACCGCACAGGGAGCCAGTGGAGAGAGGCCAGGATCGGGGTGATGTGGTCCCTTTTTTGGGTGCCCGTCAGGAGTCTCGCTGCGGCGTTAAATGGGGTTAATGGTCTTTTTTGTTGATCTGTCATCATAGCTGATTTAGTTTACACCTGTGATCAAAAGGAAAGAATGCAGGATAAATTAAATGCTAATGGGATGATGGTACAATGTGAAGTGGGAGGGTGGAGGAGAAACCTGGAAGAGAAGAGGGGCAGGACAAAACCTGGCTAATCTTCCAGCAGAAGTGGTGGAGGCAGGACCGATTTTAACATTTAAAAGTAAAGTGGATAGGTATATGGACGGGAAGGGAATGGAGGGGTATGGTCTGAGTGCAGGTAGATGGGACTAGGGATAAATAAATGGTCGGCACGGACTGGAAGGGCCGAGAGGGCCTGTTTCCGTGCTGTAATTGTTATATGGTTATATGGTTATAATGCGGGTGGGGTGGATTGCTAGGTCGATGGTTGGACAGACACTGGAGATGAAATGGCTAAGGGTGTGAGGCAAAGGTAGAGGTGAAGCCTGTGGAAGGAGTATAGGTGGAAGGGGAGGATCTTTTATAGACAATAGACAATAGGTGCAGGAGTAGGCCATTCGGCCCTTCGAGCCAGCACTGCCATTCAAGGTGATCATGGCTGATCATCCACAATCAGTAAGGAATGGCCTCGACCCGAAACGTCACCCATTCTTTCTCTCCAGAGATGCTGCCTGTCCCGCTGAGTTACTCCAGCTTTTTGTGTCTACCGTCGACCTTTTGAACTACTCGGGTAAAGCCATTTACCGGCGTCACCTCTCCATGCTCGGCTCCCCTGCACGCCTTCTGTCCGACAACGGCAGATAGTTCAACAGCCAGTCCTTTAAAAACTTTGCAGAACTATGGGACTTCCGACATGTTGCCAGCAGCCCTGAGTTCCCGCAGTCCAACTAATGGAGCGGTCGATCCTACCTTGCAAAATCGGACGTACACCTGGACCTGCTCAACTTAAGGAACATTCCACGGGATCCCATGCTGGGTTCCCCAGCCCAGCGACTGATGTCTCGCCAAGCCCGTGCTCCCCTGCCTGTGTCCCAGCAGCTTTTGCAGCCACAAGTCCGTTCCCCGCCTGCGGTCCAGAAACAAGTACAATTCAAACGTGACACACAGAAGCGCTTCTTTGACAAATCCAGTGAGCTCTCACTTCAACCTCTCGCCGATGGACAAGTGGTTTGTCTCCAAACCAACAAGGGCTACGGCCGTCTGGGTCACATCTACGGCCCTGCCAAAGAACCGCGCTCTTATCTGGAGCCACTTACAGACGCAACCATCAACATATCCTTCCGGTGAAGGAACTGCGTCCTGCAACTCCGTGTCCGGATGTCTCGCATGTTGTATTCCCTCCGACTGCCGGCCCTGCTGCTCCACTATCACCGACCGTTTCCACCGTGGCCTCCCTGCGGCGTTCAGCGACTAGCTCGCTTATCTCATCACCTCCCCGCCCCCGTCGGGTCCCTGGGTAACTCCCCCATTCCCTCCCTGGTATCTTCCCTGGTGAATGGATGTGAGGCAGATTCGCCACCCATTAGACACGGTGAGTTTGTGTAACTGCATAAACTTCCCCGAATGCGTTATTAACGTTCCGCCACCTATATCACTTAGCCACCATGTTCCTATGTACCAAAGCTTTCTTTTGTTACTACAAGGAAAGTGAAGAAAGCACGCCCTCCTCCTGCACCTATTTTCTATGTTTCTACGGGTTATTGATTGGGGACGATCAGCCATGATCACAATGAATGGCGGTGCTGGCTTGAAGGGCTGAATGACGTATTCCTATGGATCTATCTATGTTTTCTATGAAAGATGTAGATTGGTTATTTCCTACTAGCCAATTGTAGTGCTTGTTAGTAGTGACTCCACCTAATATGCGTTTTATATTAACAAGAGCTTGCCTACACCAGTCAGTATGAGTAGCTGCTGGGAAACGTAATGTCCTGCAGTTAGATGCTGTAAGTAGATTCAATAAACTAGTGTTATATTTTGATTTGTGTTTGACTCCACTCATTACATCCCTTAACAGCTACTTCACTACAATGTGCAATTATATATCGAGTGGCCCTCCGCAATGATCTAGGTGGGGATGATCCACGAAAATGCATCAAATGCACCATATTTTCACAAACAAGTCTATGACAATGTTTCAACACAATTTGTAACCAGTGTAGAAGAAAATCTCACTGATATTTGATACTAATCCATATAACCATATAACCATATAACAATTACAGCACGGAAACAGGCCCTCTCGGCCCTTCCAGTCCATGCCGACCATTTATTTTCCCCTAGTCCCATCTACCTGCACTCAGACCATACCCCTCCATTCCCTTCCCGTCCATATACCACTTCTGCAGGAAGATCATTCCACACAGCCACCACTCTCTGAGTAAAGAAGTTCCCCCTCATGTTACCCCTAAACCTCTGTCCCTTAATTCTCATGTCATGCCCTCTTGTTTGAATCTTCCCTACCCTCAATGGGAAAAGCTTATCCACGTCAACTACCCTCAATGGGAAAAGCTTATCCACGTCTTAATAAATTTGACCCTTTGCATCTGATCGATTGTGGGCTCTTTCAACTCATTTCCATAAGTGCCACATCCGTTTCTCTTATCCTTCTGATGTTGGATATTGGAAGAGAAGCATTTGATATTGCACAAGACTTCCTAATGTCAACAAATTGCAGTTCTTAGTGTTCAGTCTGATATGCTCACTTCTATTAAATGAACACATATTCTAAACTGAGATTAAATGTCTTTCCATTTGGTGTAACAACAGAGATAGTTAGATAGATTATTGATTAGTGCGGGTGTCAGGGGTTATGGGATGAAGGCAGGAGAATGAGGTTGGGATGAAAAGATGGATCAGCCATGATTGAATGGTGGAGTAGACTTGATGGTAGGCATGCAGGCGCAGCAGGCAGTGAAGAAAGCAAATGGTATGTTAGCATTCCTAGCGAAAGGATTTGAGTATAGGAGCAGGGAGGTTCTACTGCAGTTGCACAGGCTTTTGGTGAGACCACACCTGGAGTATTGCGTACAGTTTTGGTCTCCAAATCTGTGGAAAGACATTCTTGCCATAGAGGGGGTACAGAGAAGATTCACCAGACTGATTCCTGGGATGTCGGGACTTTCATAAGAGACTGGATAGACACGGCTTGTACCCGCTGGAATTTAGAAGATTGAGGGGGGATCTTATAGAAACTTACACAATTCTTAAGGGGTTGCACAAGCTAGATGCAGGAAGATTGTTCCCGATGTTGGGGGAGTCCAGAACAAGGGGTCACAGTCTAAGGATAAGGGGGAATTCCTTTAGGACTGAGATGAGGAAAACATTCTTTACGCAGAGAGTGGTGAGTCTCTGGAATGCTCTGCCACAGAAGGTAGTCGAGGCCAGTTCATTGGCTATATTCAAGAGGGCGTTAGATGTGGCACTTGTGGCTAAAGGGATCAGGGGGTATGGAGAGAAGGCAGGTACGGGATACTGAGTTGGATGATCAGCCATGATCCCATTGAATGGCGGTGCAGGCTCGAAGGGCCGAATGGCCTACTCCTGCACCTATTTTTCTATGTTTCTATGTTTCTATGGATGATCAGCCGTGATCATATTGAATGGCGGTGCAGGCTCGAAGGGCCGAATGGCCTATTCCTGCACCTATTTTTCTATGTTTCTATGATGGGCCGAATGGCCTAATTCTGCTCCTAGAACATATGAACAGCAGCATCTAAAATCTTAAATTATCAGTTCAATATGAAAAGTAAAACTCAGTAGATTTTAGATTATGGAACCCGTGAGAAAATGCGTATTGGGACATGATCCAAGTTATGCTTGGAGACTAAGCTGCTCAGCTGGACACAATATGCTTACATGTGTGATTTGAAAGACCAACAAAAACCTAATGGTTAACAGCTAGCCTTCTGGACTTCAGAGGAAATTGATTGCTTGGTTCTGTTCCAGGATATAATTGTGCAGAGGCATAGATGTACTGTGATTTGGAATTAGAAAGAGGCTCCAGCAATGCTAGGAAGCCCAAGTATCAAGAAAAGCACAGCACCAGGATTAACTAAGAAATTATTCAGAGAGTTGTTCATGTGGTTGAAGCGACAAAGTGGCTTAAACGGAGAGGATTCCTCATTTCTTGTTTCTGGCATTTTGTTGTCTGTGGCATACAAAGGCAATCCCGAGCTCCAGGTTTAGTTCAGTGGCAGAATTCAATCAGAAAGTTGTTCTTTCAAGTTACACTCCAGAGCATCTGCACAGGAAGAGCAAGACCGACAATTGGAATTATTGTAGATGGCCAGTTTGGCCTACATTGAAGGGGCAAACTTTGTGAGAGGTCCTCACAGAGGTTAGGCCCGGTACAGTGACTGGAATCATTTCAGTAGCGAGGAAGAGAGCCAAGAAAAAGAGGTACAGTTCAAGTGTTGCAGTTTCCTGATATTCACATGCTTTATTTCATTTTACTTCCATTTTTGATTTTTTTTGTTAAAAGGTTTTAATTACATACTTAAAAAATTTTGAACATTTGTGACAACGAGAGGTTGGATAGTTTTGACTGTTGTTGGCCTATGGGCCTTAAGGGCCTGTCCTACCAGCATGCAACTCTATGCGATGAACGCGATCAAACTAGAAGCGGGGGCCGCGCGGAGGTCGGGTGATCCCCTGTACAGGGCCGTTCCCACCAGCATGCGCCTGCATGCGGCAAGCGCGACCAAACCGGCAGCGAGGGCCGCGCGGAGGTCGGGTGAGTGGCGCAACGCGGCGCAAAGTGAGGCGAACTTGGAACGAAGTCTAAGGTAAGTCTGCCAGGACAGAGGGGCACACAGAGAGGGGCACAGAGGCACACACAGAGAGGGCCACGGTGCCACACACAGAGAGGGTCAAGGAGGCACCTACAGAGAAGGTCACGGAGGCACGATGTCGAGGCGGTGTGTAATGCGTCGAGGCGACTGCGAGCCGACAAGCCGTTGCCGCGCGGAATTTTTGAACATAGTCAGTTTTTCGGAGCCCCATGCGATGTCAGGACGAACTCCGCACAATTCCGCACGGCTCCGGCAATTGAAGTGAGACCGGCCCCGCGACGCCGGACGGCTCAAGCGACTACGTTAGGTCGCGCTAATCGCATAGAGTTGCATGCTTGTAGGACAGGCCCTTAACTTAGCAGGATATCAAACCATAAGTGATGACAGGACTTGGTTCTTGGTTACTTGGTCCTCCAAAATATTCCAACTGGAATTTAAACTGGAGGTGGTGAAGGGAGGGGTTTAGCCAGAGAGGGTTATTGGGAAGAAAGTGCCACTTTAAATTTAGTTGCATCTGGCTGGGCAACCGTGGCTTGGTGGAGATTATTCCATGCTTTAATAGTGCGTGGGAAGAACGAATTGCTGTACACATCTGTCTTTGTGGCTGGGACCACAAATTGGATCGAATGCCCTCGTCTGCTCCTAATTGGTTTGGGGTTGGTGTAGGTCTTGTGATCTATGTCTAGCTGACCATTTAACATTTTGTAAAAACAGGTCAAACGGTGAGCTTCGCGTCTGTCTTGGAGAGGGTTCCACCCCAGAGAATTCAGAAGTTTGGTGACACTCGCTTCTCTGTCGTAGGTGTTAGTAACAAATCGAGCGGCCTGTCTTTGGACACGTTCGATGGTTGAAATGTACCAATAATGACAGTGCTAGCAGCATTCAGGATGCAGCATCAATTGAATAAGCGGTGTCAAACCTTGTCTACCTCTTATGCCTGCCATCTAACGCTCAAACCAAACCATAAATCATATTATCTGTTCATTTGTTTAATTGCTGTTTATGGAGCTGATGGTGTGTACATTTGCCGCCTGTTTAAGGGCACTGTCCCACTTTCACGACCTAATTCACGACCTTTTTTACTCATGGACATTTTTTATCAGGCTAGAAAAACGCCCCGTCCTACTTGATGCCATGAGTACGTCCAACTAGCATCACGGCCTGCTACGACCTACCTGCAACCTCGTGACGACCATGCTGCGAGTATGAGTCAAGGGCAAACTCGTCAGAGGACGTGAATTAGGTCGTGAAAGTGGGACAGGCCCCTTACTAAATTACAACTGAATTACACTTCCCAAAAGTAAATAATCAAATGTAAAGCATTTTTGAATGTCCTATCTTTGAATCGAGTCTGATTTAAGTTCAAGTCCTTTAGTCATTTCTCCACTCCTCAATATATACCATTCCAGATTTCCCTTTCATATCAATGTGACTTCATTGTTGTTGTTACGTTTATGGGAACAGAGTTTCCTCCTGGTATAATAATTTGATCCCAATGCTCATTGATGTGTTTCATAAATTGATTTTGATCCAGGGGTGGTTTACTCTAAAGGGGGGGTTCACAATGTGGAGAATCTATCCTTCTAAGTTAGAAGTTGCGTCCTTGCCATTTCTCATTTAAACTCCATTGCCTATGTTCAATAAAGCATTGCTCTTGTTTATCCCCAGTTTATACTTTACAATGCCTGCACCCAATAATACTAAAAAAAAACATGCATTTCTTGGCAGATGTTAAGTTTAGAGCAGAGAACAGACCTACTGCATTGGGGGTTACACAAAAAGCTGGAGAAACTCAGCGGGTGCAGCAGCATCTAAGGAGCGAAGGAGATAGGCGACGTTTCGGGTCGAGACCCTTCTTCAGACCTACTGCATTTCTCTGTTTAAGAAAGAACTGCAGATGCTGGACAAATCGAAGGTAGACAAAAATGCTGGAGGAACTCAGCGGGTGAGGCAGCTTCTATGGAGAGAAGGAATAGGAGACATTTCGGGTCGAGACCCTTCTTCAGACTTTGCTGAAGGGGCGGGACAAAGAAAAAGCCCCCAAAATCCCACCCCCCCCACCCCCCGTCATCAGTCTGAAGAAGGGTCTCGACCCGAAACATCACCGACTCCTTCCCTCCAGAGATGCTGCCTCACCCGCTGAGTTTCTCCAGCATTTTTGTCTACCTACTACATGTCTCTATTTGTAATCACTATGATTAAAATATCTGTTTAACAGCACCTCAGAAAACTGTAATTAATGTCTCAACATTGATGAACAAAACCTGTCTGGCTCCAAAGGATGGCCAATGTTGACTAAAAAAACGAGCATGTGGTTGATTTTGATCTAAAAATAATTTAAATAATATGATGGTTCCCATGGAAGCATTCATTTGCCATTGTAAACACTCCTTTTAACAATTGATTTGTACCAATGAGTTCTAAAATAAGATAAATGGATTAAGTGGATTAGTGCCAGATATGTAAGATAGTTGAATAGTGAAAGGCCTGGATAGAGAGGATGTGGAGAGGATATTTCTCTGCAGTTGTACAGAGCCCCAGTGAGAACACACCTGGAGTATTGTGTGCAGTTTAAGTCCCCTAATTTGAGGAAGGCCATTCTTGCTATTGAGGGAGTGCAGTGTAGGTTCACCAGGTTAATTCCCGGGATGGCGGGACTGTCATATGCTGAGAGAATGGAGCAGCTGGGCTTGTACACTCTGGGGTTTAGAAGGATGAGAGGGGATCTTATTGAAACATATAAGATCATTAAGGGTTTGGACACGCTAGAGGCAGGAAACATGTTCCCAATGTTGGGGGAGTCCAGAACCAGGGGGTCACAGTTTAATAATGTGTTTTTGAGTCTGTTGCTTTTAATTGTATGACTGACCTGGCCAGTGAAATTGCTCGTTTGTTGCAAAACATACTTGGTGAACAAAGTGTGATTCTGATTCTGATTCTGATTCTGATCTCCTGCTTTTGGACACTTATGGTCCTCAGCTGTGGGAAATAGTTACATGGGGAAATCCGCAGGCCGCGATTGGAGCGTCAATCCCAGGCAAGGAATCGGCTCCGATGGTAAGTCCACGCCCTGCGGTGGGGCTCAAAGTCAGTCCCGAGCAAGGCCTCCAGCTCCACGACGTTAGGCCGCAGAACGACCGGAGATACGATCCGGAAAACTCTCGCATCTCCGGCAAGGTAAGAGATTGAAAAAAAGTTTCCCCCGACCCCCTCCCCCTCCCCTCACGTAAAACAAAACAGAGAACATTAACACAAACTTTTGAAACACACTAAAAATAACAAAAAAAAAGGACCACTTTCTGTGGGGAAAAAAAACTTCCTAGCAGCTAATACCCCATAATCCAGGCAACATTCTGCTTTGTTTAGGAAGGAACTGCAGATGCTGGTTTACACCAAAGATAGACACAAAAAGCTGGTGTAACTCAGCGGGCCACACAGCATCTCTGGAGAGAATGAATAGGTGACATATCGGGTTGAGACCCTTCTTCAGACTTCAGACGTCAGATGGCCTAATTCTGCTCATATCACTTATGAACATATAAAACCTGCTCTGCCATTCAGTTTATTGTGGATAATCTGATCGTTGGCCTCAGAGTTTACCTGTCATGAATATGGTTAATAACTCAGCATTCTGGAGTACAGAATTCCAAGGATTCACAAATCTTTGAGGGAAGTAATTCCTCATCATCTCTGATGTGCTTGGTCCTCTATTTTGAGATGAATCTCCTCTAATTTGAGACTCTTTCCCCAGGGTAAACATCATTGCACCTACCAGTTCAAGGCCATTCAGGTTCTTATGTGTTTTTGTTAAGTCTACCTCCTTTCGTTTGAACTCACAGAGAACTTGGATCCATTCTTTTCAATCTTTCCTCATTCCAGGAGTCCAGCAAGTACACTTCCATGGCACAAAATCTAAATTCCTCCATGAACTGAGTAAAGCTCCAGTAATCGTTTCATCAAAGCCATGTTGAGTTACGGCTATCTAGACTACACTTCTTCCCACCATGCTTCCTGTAAGGACTCCATCCCCTGCTCCCAATTCCTCCGTCTACGCCACATCTGCTCCCAGGATGGGGTGTTCCACACCAGGGCATCGGAGATGTTCTCATTCTTCCGGGAACGGGGGTTCCCCTCTTCTACTATAGATGAGGCTCTCACCAGGGTCTCTTCTATACCCCGTAACTGTTCTCTCTCCCCATCCCTCCCACTCGTAACAAGGGCAGAGTCCCCCTTGTCCTCACCTTCCACCCTACCAGCCACCACGTACAACAAATAATCCTCCAACATTTTCGTCACCTCCAACGTGACCCCACCACTCGCCACATCTTCTCATCTCCCCCCCGTCTGCTTTCCGCAGAGATCGCTCCCTCTGTAACTCCCTGGTCAATTCGTCCCTTCCCACCCAAACCACCCCTTCTCTGGGCACTTTCCCTTGCAACCGCAAGAGATGCTATACTTGTTGCTTTACCTCCACCCTTGACTCCATCCAAGGACCCAGGCAGTCTTTCCAGGTGAGGCAGAGGTTCACCTGCACCTCCTCCAACCACATCTATTGCATCCGCTGCTCTAGGTGGCAGCTGCTCTACATCGGTGAGAGCAAGTGTAGGCTTGGCGATCGCTTCGCCCAACACCTCCGCTCGGTCCGCATTAACCAACCTGATCTCCCGGTGTCTCATCACTTCAACTCCCCCTCCCATTCCAAATCCGACCTTTCCGTCCTGGGCCTCTTCCATGGCCAGAATGAGGCCCACCGTAAATTGGAGGAACAGCACCTCATGTTTCGCTTGGGCAGTTTACACCCCAGCGGTATGAACATTGACTTCTCCAATGTCAGGTAGTCCCTACTTTCTCCTCCCCGTCTCAGCTCTCCCTCAGCCCTCTGGCTCCACCTTTTCCTTTCTTCTTCCCACCCCCCCCCCCCCCCCCCGCCCCCACCCTCACATCAGTCTGGAGAAGGGTTTCGACCCGAAACATCACCCATTCCTTCTCTCCAGAAATGCTGTCGAACCGCTGAGTTACTCCAGCTTTGTGTCTGCCTCCTGTGATCTCATGGTATTATTTACATGGTACCTTGCTTTGCTAATCATATTTTCTAATCATCTAATCATATTTTCTAATCATCATATGCTCCAACTTTTTTGTCCAACTTTTTTGTCCCCTGTTCAAATTGTTTTGTTTGCTCATGACAACTTATATTTCCATCTATCTTTGTATTATTGTAAGAAGAAAAATAACTGTACTGTGCTTGGTGTAGGTTAGTTTATTATTGTCATGTGTACAGAGGGGCAAAGAATCAGTCAAAGTGAAGACTATATATGATTACAATCAAGCTGTCGTTAGTGCACAGATAAAAGCTACAACATTTAGTGCAAGATGAAGTCTGATTAAAGATATTTCACAGGTGTTCAATGTGGTAGATGGGAGGTAGGCACAAAAAGCTGAAGTAACTCAGCGGGACAGGCAGCATCTCTGGAGAGAAGGAATGGGTAGATAAGGAAGTGTAAGGTGTGAAAACAGGACAAATGGAATGGAGATCAAGGAGAACGTTGAATAGATCATTGTTAGCTGGGAGAAGGGAGAACCTCTTAAAAGTGGACATACCTTGAGGAGATGGTAGCTGGGAAGTCAGATGGGACGCACACAAGCTGGTTTGAGGATGGTTCAGTTGCATGATAACAGCTGGGAAGAAACTGTCCCTGAGTCTGCAGGCATGCGATTTCACATTTGTGTACCTCTTGCCTGATGGCAGAGGGGAGAAAAGGGTGTAAATAGCTGAAACTATCACAGTAATCCCAGAGGCCCTAAAGTCTCATCCTGACAATTTTAAAATTACATGTCTCTCCCTACGTTTTATTTTTCTGCCTTTAACCAATTCTCTGTCCAAAATAATGTCACTGTACTCTTAATTCCTGAGTGAAAGAGGTACTGTTATATTTGAGAAAAAAAAGTGTTTCTGAGACAGATCTTAATGGTTATTTTCTGAATTTGATGGATTATCAGTTGATGAAACCTGGCTGGAAAGAAAGTATTCACACCTGGAAATACTTTACAGGAGTGTGCTAATCAAAATATTTCTTTTTTATTTTATATATATATGGTGGCAACGTTTTGAAAGTTGGTCCTTTCCCGCACGGACTGATCACGCACTTGGTATGCAACAGACAAAATGGCAAAACTCCATGTTTGGTTTAAGGCTTAAGTTCTGAGTAGATGATACAATAAGAGGGAATTCACAAAGTTTGGAAAGCTGAAGTGTGTTTTATTTAGGACGTTCACTGCAGTTTATATAGGAACAATAATTGATGTACATTTCAAATTGCTAACTGAATAAAAATCGGAAGGCTTGGATGATCAGGTTCAGACAAGTGTAATGAAATACTGTGCATGGGTCAGCTCTGGGTAACCTGCAGAAAATGACAAATGTATGTATTTGGACACTCAACGGGACAGGCGGCATCTCTGGAGAGAAGGAATGGGCGAGGTTTCGGGTCGAGACCCTACTTGAGTCTGAAGAAAGGTATCGACCTGAAATTTCGCATATTCCTTCTCTCCATAGATGCTGCCTCACCCGCTGAGTTTCTCCAGCATTTTTTGTCTGCCTTCAATTTTTCCAGCACCTGCGGTTCTTTCTTAAACACTTAAAAGTAAACTGAATGTGTTATAAGATGACCACCAGGGGTGCCGGGGAGATGGCAGCCCTGCCGGCAGCCTGTTCAGTTTTTTCATCTTATTGTTATTTTAAAAGATTGTTTTAATGTACTTTGGTTTGTTTTATGTGGGGGGGGGGGGGGGGGGGGGGGGGGGAGGTGATCGGGAAACTTTTTTTCAAGTTCCTACCTTCCCGGAGATGTGATCCATATTTGGATCATATTCTCCGGGCTCTGCGGCCCACCATCGCTGGACTGTCGTGAGCCCCACCGCGGGGCGCGGACTTAACGTCAGAGCGGTTCCTTTGCCTGGGATCGCTCCCACCGCGGCCTGCGGACTTACCATCAAGGGCACGCAGTCTCGGGAGAGGCCGAGTCGGGAGCTCCAATGCCGCAGAAGGTTCGTCCAGCCCCGACGCGAGGTTCGATCGCCCGGCGCGGGGGAGCTGACATCCCCCCAATACAAGAGGTGATCGCCTCGAAGGTGAGAGCTCGAATGCTGCCGGCTACGGGAGTCAAGACCGTCCCGTCAACGGAGGGCTCGAGGCCCCCGACCGAGGAAGAACAAAAGGAAGGACTTGAACTTTATTTCACCTTCCATCACAGTGAGGAATGTGTAGGAGTCACTGTGGTGGATGTTCATGTTAAAATGTGTTTTTGTGAGTGACCTGTTACTTTTAATTGTATGACTGATCTGGCCCATGAAATTCCTCGTATGTTGCAAAACATACTTGGCGAACAAAGTTTGATTCTGATTCCGATTCTGATTCTGGTCTCCTGTTTTTGGACACTTATGGTCCTCAGCTGTGGGAAATAGTTACCGAGTTAATCGGGGTATTTTAATTATGGTATTACTTGGGCAGGGGCTTCCTGAAAAGCAGCGAGAGGAATCGTTTTCATCTTCCTATTGTCAATGGCTTTAACAGGCCATTTGTCTGTAAGAAAATGCCACAGCAAAATCTCATGGCCACTGCAAGTCGCTGGATACGGCTCGAGGGAGGTGAAGTTTGGTTGTGGGTTGGTTAAAAATGGGCATGTGGATTGCATATTGCACAGCGTGCGCCCATTTGAACTGCTAAAACCAACATTTGAAATTCATATTAGCTGCTCAGTGTGCTGATTTATGTAAGATTGGAGTTGCCAACTATAGTGTGCCAGGCTTGATTTCCGTCTGGGTAAAGCCTTCTTCTTGGTGCTGCCATCAGGCGGGAAGTTAAGAAGCCAGAAGATCAGAAACAGCTACTTTCCTACCTCAACTGAACCATCCAACCACAACTAGAGAGTAGTCCTGAACTGCTATCTACCTCATTGGTGACCCATTCATTCTCTCCAGAGATGCTGCCTGTCCCGCTGAGTTACTCCAGCATTTTGTGTCTACCCTCGGACTATCTTTGATCAGACTTTACTGGCTTCATCTTGCACTAAACGTTATTCATGTTATTCCCTTTATCATGGATCTGTACACTGTGAATGGCTCAAATGTAATCATGTATTGTCTTTCCGCTGACTGGTTAGCACACAACAAAAGCTTTTCATTGTACCTAAGTACACCTGACAATCACTCAACTTATGGTCCCACTCAGGCAATTTTTTGGGCAACTACAGGTGACTAGGCTGTCGCCACATGGTCGCTGGGGTGTCACCTGCATGGTCGTGAGTCGTCTCCTCAGTCGCCCAAAGAGCCGTAGCGTTATTCTCGTTGCCGCTGGATTTTCAACATGTTGAAACATTTTCAGAGACAGTCGACAACGGTGGGTTTGACGCCAATGAGCGTAGCTTGACTTCTCCTGACGTAGATGCTGTCGGAGTCATCGCCAGGTTAACGGAGGTTGTCTCCAGGTGAAGTAGGTTGTCGCCGGTGCTGATTTCATTTTTTTTTGTTAAAGTAACGATTATATTTCAAATTTTACGTCGAAGGGGGGTCCAGTCGCCGGTTTTTCGGCGACGTGCTATGACTAAGACAGTCGCCGGCAGTTGCCTAAAAATAGCCTAAAGGGCCTGTCCTACCAGCATCCAACTCCATGCGATGAGCGCGATCAAACTAGAAGCGGGGGCCGTGCGGAGGTCGGGTGATCCCTGTACAGGGCCGTTCCCACCAGCATGCGCCTGCATGCGGCAAGCGCGACCAAACCAGTAGCGAGGGCCGCGTGGAGGTTGGGTAAATGGCGCAAAGCGGCGCAAAGTGAGGCGAACTTGGAGCGAAGTCTTAAAGGTAACTTCGTCAGGACAGAGAGGGGCACACAGAGAGGGCCACGGAGCCACACACACAGAGGGCCACGGAGCCACACACATAGAGGGTCACGGAGGCACCTACAGAGAGGGTCACGGAGGCACGACGTCGAGGCGGTGTGTAATGCGTCGAGGCGACTGCGAGCCGACAAGCCGTTGCCGCACGTAATTTTTGAACGGAGTCAGTTTTTCGGAGCCCCGTGCGATGTCGGGACAAACTCTGCACAATTCCGCACTGGCCCGCGACGCCGGACGGCTCAAGCGACCACGTTAGATCGCGCTCATCGCATGGAGTTGCATGCTTGTAGGACAGGCCCTTTAGTGGAACAGGCCCTTTAAACTCAAACTTTCCTAAAGGTGGCAATACTGTCGCTGCCTTAGCAGGCTTAAAGGGCCGTGAACTGACCCACACAACCCTAATTCTACCTCAGCAAACTCTTGCAGTACAATGGACTTGTTCAATTGTATATTTTTGTGCTAATGCCTTGTTTTCTTTGCATACTCCTTTCTTTTCACTGTCTTGTTTTACATTTACATGTAAATTATATATAGTTAGTGTCTGTGTGTTGTCTGAATCTGCCTGTTGTGCTGCTGCAAGCAAGATTTCAATTGTACCTGCAACTCACTGTACATGTGCGTATGGCACGTATTTACATATGGTGACTGTACATATGACAACAATCTCAATTGACTTGATTTCTTCAGCATGGGGCCTAATTCTGTGAGAGGTCAACATAAGTTCAAATTGGAGACATAAGGAACAATAGATGCTGGTTTACCAGAAAAGACAAAGAGGGTGAATAGGTAGACAAAAATGCTGGAGGAACTCAGCGGGTGAGGCAGCATCTATGGAGCGAAGGAAATAGGCGACTTTTCGGGTCGAGACCCTTCTTCAGACTGATGTGGGGGTGGGGGGGGGGGCGGGAAGAGGAAAGGAAGAGGCGGAGACAGTAGGCTGTGGGAGAGCTGGGAAGGGGAGGGGAAAGAGGGAGAAAGCAGGGACTACCTGAAATTGATGAAGTCAATGTTCATACCGCTGGGGTGTAAACTACCCAAGTGAAATATGAGGTGCTGCTCCTCCAATTTGCAGTAGGCCTCACTGTGGCCAAGGAGGAGGCCCAGGACAGAAAGGTCGGATTCGGAATGGGAGGGGGAGTTGAAGTGCTGAGCCACCGGGAGGTCAGGTTGGTTATTGCGAACTGAGCAGAGTCGACCATGCGTGAAGTGAAGATGACTGGAGAACAGTGAATGTAATTTTGTAAGTAAGGCAGTGGGAATAAGCAAAGTAATTACAGGCCAGTGACACTGGTATCAATAGTAGAAATGTCATTGGAAAAAATTCTGAGGGATAGGATTACTATACTTTTGGAAAAGCAGCGATTAATCAAAAATAGTCAGTAGGGCAGATTTTGAACGATCAATTTGATTTAATTTATCAAAGTGCTTGATGAGCACTGTACAATTGATGTCATCTACACGGACCTTAATGAGACCTTTGACAATGACTTCCCAAAGGAGACGTCCAACAGTTGGAGCTTATGGGATCCGGGGCTAATTGGGTCTGAAAGGAGCTTGATAATTCACATCGGGGCAATGGTGGAGGGTTGCTTTTGTGATTCATACCCTGTGCGATCCCAGTTACCTAACTCTCCAGACCCAACCCTGCTGAGCCAGTACAATACCTCACCACAACACCCCCTAGAGCGCGGAATCTTAAGTTACTGAAAGGACCAGCGGTGACTTAAAAGAAAAAGATACCTTATTCAAGACCAATACAAGACAGGTCAGTGGACTGGTGTTGGGGCTGGTACTGTTTATGGAGTTAGACAGCGCAAAAACAGGGCCTTCGGTCCAACTTCCCCAATTCTGACCGGGATGCCACTTCTATACTTGTCCCACATGCGTGCGTGTGTGTGGCCCGTATCCCTCTAACCCTTTCCTATCCATGTACGTCTTTTAAATGTTGTTCTAGTGTCTGGCTCAACTACCTCCTCTGACAGCTCATTTCTTATAGCCACCACCTTCTGGTCCCTATTAAATCTTTTTCGTCATACTTGAAACCTATGACCCATGGTTCTAGATTTCCCTGCACTGTGTAAAATTCTATGTCCATTTACTTTATCTATTCCTCTCATGATCTTATGCATTAACATTACCCCTCAGCCTCCTGCAGACCAAGGAATAAAATCTTAGTCTGCCCGACTTCTCCCTAAAGTGCAGGCTCTCGAGTACTGCCAACATCCTCATACATCTTCTCTGCATTCTTTCCAGCATAACAACATTTTTCCTACAGCGGGTTGTCTAAACTGAACACAATGTTCCAAATGTGGCCTCGCCAACGTCTTTTACAACCGTCGCGTAACATCCTAATTTCAATACACGATATAGTAGAAACAAGGAACTGCAGATGCTGGTTTATACCGAAGATAGACACAAAGTTCTGAAGAAACTCAGTGGGTTAGGCAGCATCTCTGGATGAACAGGGCGGGCGATGTTTTAGGTTGGGACTTTTCTTCAGACATTTCAGAAGTCTGAAAGAGGATCCACCCCTGGAACGTCACCCACCCTTTTTCTCCAGAGATACTGCCTGGACTGCTGAGGTACTCCAGCACTTTGTGTCTATCTTTTCTGTACTCAGTGTCCTGACTGACGAAGGCCAATAGACCAAACCTATCCACCTATGATGCCAGTTTCAAGGAACTATGTGCCTACACTCCTAGATCCCACAATTCTACAACACTCCCCAGGGTCCTGCCATTCACTGTGAAGGTCTTCCCCTGGTTAAGCTTCTCATAATGCAACATTTTTCAGATGGAATGCATAGATGAATGAATGTTTATTGTCAAAGTATTCACATACAAGGAATTTGCCTTGGTGCTCCGCCCGCAAGTGACAACATTACATACAGTGACAGTTAGGAATGACATATTAAACATTAAACATTAATAATAAATGTATAATAATGATATGATTAATATTTTTTCGGTATGGGGGGGGGGGGGGGAGGTGAGGGTTAAGGCCCTGTCCTACTTTCCCGAGTCACTCACGAACTCTCCCGAGTTTTCCCCTTGATTCGAACTCGGAGAATTACGGTAATAACTCGTGGACATTTTTCAACATGTTGATAAAACGTCCCGACTTACCTGATGCCCCGAGTACCTACGGCTGACATTACGAGCCGCTACAAAACATCTACGGACACCTACGGCCCCCTACTGACATTCCCCGACATTCCCCGAGTTCGAATCAAGGGGAAAACCCGGAAGAGTTCGAGAGTTACTCGGGAAAGTGGGACAGGGTCTTTACATTTTGATAGCGTGAGATGAAACTTGGCCAAGAGAGCTTGATCTTGCAAGCGTGGAATATCTTCCACTTTGACTTGCCCTGTTCAGACAACGGTATTGATGGGGTGATTATCTTTGCACAATGGGCATTGTGGCTGCTAAACTGTGGTTCTAGTATTTATCTGTTCCGCTTGTTCCCACAGTGTCATCTGTAAATCAGCGTAGGACACTGATAAAGTGGGAGAACATTGAATTGGATTGAGGAGTGAGACTCACTTGATGGTGGCAGATGTGGCTATAGGAAGGCCATAGTTTTTCACACAAAGGGTGGTGAGTGTATGGAACCAGCTGCAGAGGAGGTAGTTGAGGCAGGGACTATCCCAACGTTTAAAAATGAATTGGACGGGTACATGGAAAGGACAGGATTAGAGGGATCATTAGATCATAAGGTCATTAGTGATAGGAGCACAATTAGGTTATTTGGCCTATGAAGTCTACTCCGTCATTCAATCATGGCTGATCTATCTCTCCCTCATAACCCCATTCTCCTGCCTTCTCCCGGTAACCTCCGACACCCGTACTAATCAAGAATGAATCTATCGCTGCCTTAAATATATCCACTGACTTGGCCTCCACAGCCTTCTGTGGCAAAGAATTCCACCATCCTCTGATTCCACAACATCTACTTCCCAAGAGAACGTCCTTTAATTCTGAGGCTATGACCTCCAGTCCCAGACTCTCCCAGGATATGGGCCAAACGCAGACAGGTAGGACTAGTGTAGATGGGACGTGTTGGTCGGTGTGGGCAAGTTGGGCCTGTTTTCACGCTGTATCAGTCTATGATGTCTCTCCACACATGGGGTTCGTGGACAAATAGATAACATGGTCGCAGGTTAGGTTGGATGTCCACAGTGACATGGTATGGGTGTTTTAAATTAGTTATTGCACGGAGTCGCGTCTTGTTTCCCTGGTGCGTAAATACTTCTGGGCTGAGTGAATTGCACCAGAAGCCATGTCCAGCGAGCTTTTTCTGGGTTGGTTTTGAATAAGATGTATCGTGTTGTATTTTAAATTGCCGCCGGTCCTTTAAGTGAGTTGTGGTCGGCTGAGTCCGTGTGCGAGTGTGGGGTGGGGGTTGTGGCGTTGACCTCTGACGGAGCTCTGTAACTGTGGTCGCAGGGAGAGCGGACACTCGATTGTAACACCACTGTGCAAAGCACCAAGCAGTGGAGTAACTCAGCAGGTCAGACAGCATCTCTACGGAACACGGACAGGTGTCGTTACGGGACGAAAGGTTCCGACCTGAAACGTCACCTATCCATGCAGATAGACACAAAATGCTGGTGGACTTAAATGCTGGGGAAACTCAGCGGGTGAGGCAGCATCTATGGAGCGAAGGAAATAGGGAACGTTTCGGGTCGAGACCCTTCTTCAGACTTCAAACACAAAATGCTGGAGTAACTCAGCATCTCTGGAGAGAAGGAATGGGTGACGTTTCGGGTCGAGGCCCTTCATCAACTATCCGTGTTCTCCAGAGAAGCTGCCTGATATTCTGAGTTACTCCAATACTTTATGTCTTTTTTTGGTAAACCCGCATCTGCAGTTCCTGGTGGTTATACCACTGATTCTACGCACATGGTAAGCTGCTGATGATCAGAAGAGCACGATTTTTTGGCAGACTACATGCGACTGCTGCAAAAGTTTCAACCCATTGAAACGTTTTGGGCGATATTGGGGCCAATTTTTTGCTGTCGTAGGTTGTCGCCAGGTATCGTAGGTGAATTCCATTAAAACTAGTCCCTGGCAGTCACCAAGGTGGGACAGGCCTGTTAAGAGTTCACCTGTCGACCATCACCAGGGCCACGACCATTGAATAGAATAGTTTCTTTATTGTCATTGTAACATGAACCATGTGCAACAAAATTTAAAAATGTCAGCCAGTCAGTGCAACATTCAAACCATAAAAGCTAACGATACATACAAGGTAAAATATTAAAAAAAGATGATAAACAACTAAAATAAATATGAAATATAAAAACAGCACGCATAAACACCCAACCCTACATCCTTCTGTCGATTTCACAGTGTACCAACCACAGTCCCTTAGTCCCTGCGTTCCTTGGCGGCTACATTTAGTGCCTTTATAGCAGTGGGGTAAAAACTGTTTTTAAGTCTGTTTGTCCTTGTCCTTGTAGATCTGTACCGTCTGCCTGACGGCAACAGTTCAAACAGGGAGTGTCCGGGGTGGGAAATGTCCTTTATAATATTCTGGGATTTTTTGATGCAGCGGGAACTGTGTAAGTCTTCCAAGGTAAGGAGAGGGCAGCCGACAATCCTCTGGGCGTTGTCAATGGCCCTCTGGAGCGCTTTTTGCTCTGAGCCGCTGTGCAGCTGGTGTACCACACGATACAATGTGCACGTAACTGATACAATGGACATCGGAGGATTCATGTGCTCGCTGCTGCCTGCCGTTGAACCGCGGTGAAATAACGGGTGAAAGAGCAGCCCCAGGCCCAGGCTGGATCAGTCTGAGAGGGGTCTCACCCTAAAACCGTGATTGCACCACTCCGCTACAAACTAGGGGCAATTCACAGCCTGACTAACCCGTCAGCCTTCATGGCTGTGGGCAGTAGGAACACACAGGCACACCCAGATCAGCATTGAACCTGAATCTTCTGGCTTGTGAGGCAGTGGCTCTACTGTCTGTAACACTGTGTTGCCTGCATCCTAACCTGTTTACAAAATTAATTTGAGTGCCACTGTGTTGAAAAAAATATTCTTTCAGACTCTTTACAAAGTGAAAACCTATATGGCAGTCTGAAGAAGGGTCTCAACCCGAAACGTCACCCATTCCTCCTCCCCTCTCATTTGGTGTCTATCTTGGGCTCCCTCCACCGGGGCTAAAGCCTGGTGTCACAAGCTGGGTTACCACTCTACAAACTGCTCGAGCAGCTGAAGCACTTTGGCTTTGTGCGTGCAAGACCTGTTGTCTACACATTTCGGAGCCAACACCACCCCACCTCCCGTTACAGGCCGAAGACAGACACAAAAGAGAGTGGTGCGTCTTTGGAACTCTCTGCCACAGAGGCCAGTTGAGGCCAGTTCATTGGCTATATTTAAGAGGGAGTTACATTTGGCCCTTGTGGCTAAAGGGATCAGAGGGTATGGAGAGAAGGCAGGTACGGGATACTGAGTTGGATGATCAACCATGATCATATTGAATGGCCTACTCCTGCACCTAATTTCTATGTTTCTATGTTTCTAAAAGTCTGGAGTAGCTCAGCGGGACGGGCAGCATCTCTGGACAGTAGGAATGGATAATGTTTCGGGTCGAGACCCTTCTTCAGACAGTCTGCAGAAGGGACTCGATCTGAAACGTCACCAGTTCCTCCTCCCCAGGGAAGCTACCTGTCCCGCTGAGTTACTCCAGCATTTTGTGTCTATCCTTAGGTTTGAAGGAACTGGTTTGGCCAGCACTGGTGATGTGTGGTGTTGTATCCAGAGAAGTGGAGAAGGTATTGTATGATATGGTTAGTCCAGCACTAGAACTGCCACAGGCAGTGAAACAGTGGTTGTGCAATATTCTCTCCATTTGCCAGAGTGAAGTGTTTTGGGATCCAAGTGGAGGGAGATCTTTGGAGCATTACCCAGCCTGCTTGGTGTTCTGTTACAGTAGCCTCCCATGGCAGTGAATATGAAAAGCTCCAATGAGAAAAGTTGGGCGTCCACAAGTAGAATATGTCAGTTTGTATATTTTCATTATTAGGTATTAAATTTGATATCATATAACCATATAACCATATAACATGTCCTGCAGTTAGATGCTGTAAGTAGATTTAATAAACTGGTGTTGTATTTTGATTTGTGTTTGACTCCACTCATTACATCCCTTAACAGCTACTTCACTACAATGTGCAATTATATATCGAGTGATATATCTAGGTGTAATGATATATCTCCGCAATGATCTAGGTGGGGATGATCCATGAAAATGCATCAAAGTTGATCATATTTTCACAAAGTCCATGATAATGTTTCAACACAATTTGTAACCAGTGTAGAAGAAAATCTCACTGATATTTGATACTAATCCATATAACCATATAACCATATAACAATTACAGCACGGAAACAGGCCCTCTCGGCCCTTCCAGTCCGTGCCGACCATTTATTTTCCCCTAGTCCCATCTACCTGCACTCAGACCATACCCCTCCATTCCCTTCCCGTCCATATACCTATCCACTTTACTTTTAAATGTTAAAATCGATCCTGCCTCCACCACTTCTGCAGGAAGATCATTCCACACAGCAACCACTCTCTGAGTAAAGAAGTTCCCCCTCATGTTACCCCTACACTTCTGTCCCTTAATTCTCATGTCATGCCCTCTTGTTTGAATCTTCCCTACCCTCAATGGGAAAAGCTTATCCACGTCAACTCTGTCTATCCCTTTCATCATTTTAAAGACCTCAATCAATGGAGAAAGGGTAATTGGGGAGAAGGCAGGCATGGGTTATTGATTGAGGACGATCAGCCATGATCACAATGAATGGCGGTGCTGGCTCAAAGGGCCGAATGGCTAAATGGCCTAACCTTTGTTTACTCTTGATCCAATTGCAATTCCTTCTGTATTCTTTATTGGCAACCAGGTGCTATCCAGATATATGTTTCTTATGTGACTTGTTAGGGAGTAAATTGTACTTCTCTTTGCTGAGATGAAATACTATTAAATTTAGTTTAGAGATACAGCGTGGAAACGGGGCCTTTGGCCCACCGAGTCTACGCTGACCAACAAACACCTGTACATTAGTTCTATCCTACATGCACTAGGGATGATTTACAATTATACCAAACCAATTAGCCTGCAAACCTGTACGCCTTTGGAGTGTGGGAGGAAACCGGAGCACCCGGAGAAAACCCACGCAGGTCATGGGGAGATCGTACGAACTCCATACAGACAGCACCCGTAGTCAGGATCGAACCCTGGTCTCTGGCGATGTAAGGCAGTAACTCTACCGCCACTGTATCGCCCACTAGCCACTGGTCCTTTTTTATTATTTTTTTTATGAATAGGGCCTTAATTTAGAATACCATCTTGTTCCATCCAGGAGGCCTCGACCTTGGCAACGTTAATCAATAGGATTAGCAGGTCAAGCAGATTGGGTGCATCAAGGATGCTACCACCCATCCAGACTGCAAAGTGATCTTCAATGTTCAATCCCAGTAAAGCTTTCTCTAACGTTATGTAAACAATGATCTGGCACAACTTCTACAAAGAAAACTTTGCACTGGAAAATATCTTGTGAGGCTGCTGGATGGAGGCCACATAGATTGTCCTGTCAGCTCTTTGGGTCCTGGATACTGCCCTTATAGTCGTCTCACTAGCATTTCAGGCAGCCCCGAAAACCTGAATTATACTCATTTAAAGCTCTGCACTCCTTTTAATATTGCTCTTAATCAACTATCATCACATTGAAATTGTGGGCCCATCACTCCTTGCGGAGTTTACCATAAGCAAGCTGACATATTTGAGTTGAACCGAAGATAGGCACAAAAAGTTGGAATAGCAGGAAGCATCTCTGGAGGAAAGGAATAGGTGACTTTTCGGGTCGAGACTCTTCTTCAGACCCTTCTTCAGTTTAAACCAGCATCTGCAGTTCCTTCCTACACATGCTCGGGTTGAAAAATGGAAGTCAAGGCTTGGCGTGATCACCTTCTCCACTTCTCCACCTCGGGATAAGAACATCTTCCACTCTACATTGACTTCATACTGAAGAATTTCATTCATCTCCACGAAACAAAATGAAGATGAGTGCCCAGTCTAATGCAGCAAAGATGTCCTTGTTTGCATTATGCAGAGTTTTGCCTGTGTTTATGAGAAAAAATGAGATAAGCAATGCACAAACATCGCAAATTGGCAGCACTAGTAACTGTGTGCTGATGTAATAAAGGCACAGACTTTATTGTGCCGGCAAATGAGGCACAGACTCTTCCTCCCTACGAAGACAGTTTCACAACCTCCTCTCTAACTGCTCCCCCTCTGTGCATTCATTGTTCTTTATCTCTCCACATCACTGTCTATATCTCTCGTTTCCCTGATCCCTGACCAGTCTGAAGAAGGGTCTCGACCCGAAACATCGCCTATCTCCTTCGCTCCTTAGATGCTGCTGCACCCGCTGAGTTTCACCAGCTTTTTGTGTAACCTTCTGTTCACAAGTCGTGTGATGCACCATTGAATACACTGCTACGTTTTTCCTGTTTCAAAGACCGTGCCCAAATATTCTGCTTCTATGAGTTGCAAGCAGGAGTTTGGCATCAATGTATGTTAGGCAGGCAGTGATTTAACACAATGGGTGGCTGCCTTACATTCGATCTTGATCATGGGTGCTGTCTGTACGGAGCTTGTACGTTCTCCCCGTGGGTTTTCTCCGGGATCACCGGTTTACTCCCACTTTCCCAAAGACGTGCAGGTTTATAGGTTAATTGGCTTGGTGCAATTGTAAATTGTCCCTAGTGTGTGTTGATTAGTGTTAATGTGCGGGGGTCAATGGTTAGCGTGGACTCGGTGGGCTGAAGGACCTGTTTACGCGCTGTATCTCTAAACTAAACTACACAATGAGAGATGTCGTGCTTCAGTAACAAATAACGGAATTGTCTGGGTACGTTCAGAGAATGAATCTAAGAATCGAGGGTTACACAAAAAGCTGGAGAAACTCAGCGGGTGCAACAGCATCTAAGGAGCAAAGGAGATAGGCGACGTTTCGGGTCGAGACCCTTCTTCAGACTGGTCAGGGATCAGGGAAACGAGACATATAGACGGTGATGTAGAGAGATAAAGAACAATGAATGAAAGATATGCAAAAAAGTATCGATGATAAAGGAAACAGGCCATTGTAAGCTGTTTGTAGTGTGAAAATAAGAAGCTGGTGCGACTTGGGTGGGGAAGAGATGGAGAGAGAAGGAATGCCAGGGCCCGAGGGCTGAGGGAGAGGTGGGAAGGGGAGGAGACAGCCAGGGTTAACAGAATTGAGAAAATTCACTGTTTAAGCCCAGAGGATGCAGATTCCCCAAGCGGAATATGAGGTGCTGTTCCTCCAACTTGCGGTGTTGCTCACTCTGGCCGTGGAGGAGGCCCAGGACTGAGAGGTCGGATACGGAATGGGAGGGGGAGTTGAAGTGCTGAGCCACCGGGAGGTCGGGTTGGTTATTGCGGACTGAGCGGAGGTGTTCGGCGAATGTGCTGGACAGGTCATTCACGATCTTCCTGTAGTTCTGGTCATTGTCACTTTACAGTGAGGCAAACAACTAGCAGAGAGCAGGTCGACATGGAAACTGAAGGCACAACCTGTTTCTCGTGAGTATTGTTCCAAGAAATGTCGACTGATAGTTGTCGACTGATAAGTTCCAATAAGACCTCTTTGTCAAATTCTTTAAGCTCTCTCCATATAACCATATAACCATATAACAATTACAGCACGGAAACAGGCCTTCTCGGCCCTTCCAGTCCGTGCCGACCATTTATTTTCCCCTAGTCCCATCTACCTGCACTCAGACCATACCCCTCCATTCCCTTCCCGTCCATATACCTATCCACTTTACTTTTAAATGTTAAAATCGATCCTGCCTCCACCACTTCTGCTGGAAGATCATTCCACACAGCCACCACTCTCTGAGTAAAGAAGTTCCCCCTCATGTTACCCCTAAACTTCTGTCCCTTAATTCTCATGTCATGCCCTCTTGTTTGAATCTTTCCTACCCTCAATGGGAAACGCTTATCCACGTCAACTCTGTCTATCCCTTTCATCATTTTAAAGACCTCAATCAAGTCCCCCCTTAACCTTCTGCGCTCCAAAGAATAAAGACCTAACTTGTTCAACCTTTCTCTGTAACTTAGTTCCTGGAACCCAGGCAACATTCTAGTAAATCTCCTCTGTACTCTCTCTATTTTGTTGACATCCTTCCTATAATTATCCTATAGGCGACCAAAATTGTACACCATACTCCAGAATTGGTCTCACCAATGCTTTGTACAATTTTAACATTACTTCCCTATTCCTATATTCAATGCTCTGATTTATAAAGGCCAGCACACCAAAAGCTTTCTTTACCACCCTATCCACATGTGATTCCACCTTCAGGGAACTATGCACAGTTATTCCTAGATCCCTCTGTTCCACAGCATTCCTCAATTCCCTACCACTTACCATGTAATTGTCACAAAAGGCTAACCATGACACCTCAAAATTAGATTGTCAGTGTAGTAGTTTAGTTTAGTTTAGTTTAGCGCAGAAACAGGCCCTTCGGCCCACTGAGTCCGCGCCAACCAGCGATCCCCACACATTAACACTATCCTACAAACACTAGAGACAATTTATATTTCGACCAAGCCAATTTACCCACATACCTGTACGTCTTTGGAGTGCGGGAGGAAACCGACGATCTCGGAGAAAACCCACGCTGTCACGGGGAGAACGTACAAACTTCATACAGACAGCACTAGTAGTCGGGATCAAACCCGGGTCTCTGGTGCTGCAAGTGCCGTAAGGCAGCAACTCTACCGTTGCGCCCCTGTGAGCGCCCTGTAGTAGTAGCAATAGTTAATGCTGATATAACCATATAACCATATAACAATTACAGCACGGAAACAGGCCATCTCGGCCCTTGCAGTCCATGCCGAACAACTTTTTTCCCTTAGTCCCACCTGCCTGCACTCATACCATAACCCTCCATACCCTTCTATCCATATGCCTATCCAATTTATTTTTAAATGATACCAACGAACCTGCCGCCACCACTTCCACTGGAAGCTCATTCCACACCGCTACCACTCTCTGAGTAAAGAAGTTCCCCCTCATGTTACCCCTAAACCTCTGTCCCTTAATTCTAAAGTCATGTCCTCGTGTTTGAATCTTCCCTATTCTCAAAGGGAAAAGCTTGTCCACATTAACTCTGTCTATCCCTCTCATCATTTTAAAGACCTCTATCAAGTCCCCCCTTAACCTTCTGCGCTCCAGAGAATAAAGACCTAACTTATTTAACCTATCTCTGTAACTTAGCTGTTGAAACCCAGGCAACATTCTAGTAAATCTCCTCTGTACCCTCTCTATTTTGTTGACATCCTTCCTATAATTGGGCGACCAAAACTGCACACCATACTCCAGATTTGGTCTCACCAACGCCTTGTACAATTTTAACATTACATCCCAGCTTCTATACTCAATGCTCTGATTTATAAAAGCTAGCATACCAAAAGCTTTCTTTACCACCCTATCTATATGAGATTCCACCTTCAAGGAACTATGCACGGTTATTCCCAGATCCCTCTGTTCAACTGTATTCTTCAATTCCCTACCGTTTACCATGTACGTCCTATTTTGATTTGTCCTGCCAAGGTGTAGCACCTCACATTTATCAGCATTAAACTCCATCTGCCATCTTTCAGCCCATTTTTCCAACTGGCCTAAATCACTCTGTAGACTTTGGAAATCCTCTTCATTATCCACAACACCCCCTATCTTGGTATCATCTGCATACTTACTAATCCAATTTACCACCCCTTCATCCAGATCATTGATGTGCATGACAAACAACAAAGGACCCAACACAGATCCCTGAGGCACCCCACTAGTCACCTGCCTCCAACCCGACAAACAGCCATCCGCCATTACCCTCTGGCTTCTCCCATTCAGCCACTGTTGAATCCATCTTGCTATTCCTGCATTTATACCCAACAGTTGAACCTTCTTAACCAACCTTCCATGGGGAACCTTGTCAAAGGCCTTACTGAAGTCCATATAGACAACATCCACTGCTTTACCCTCGTCAATTTCCCTAGTAACCTCTTCAAAAAATTCAAGAAGATATAAGAGTTGTTTTTTACTTTGGACGTACAACCATTTATTATTTTTAATGTATCCAGCATATCTGATGATATAATGGCATATCTGGTTAAGCCCTGTCCCACTGTACCAGTTCATTCAAGAGTTCTCCTGAGTTTGCCCTGAGTCGAACTAGGAGATGTACGGTAATGGCAGCTCGCAGGTACTCGGGGCTCTCGTGGACATTTTTCAACATGTTGAAAAATCTTCACGCGTCTTCCCGAGCTCACCGCGTTGCCCGAGTACCTGCCGTTAGCGTTGCGAGCCGCTGAGCCACGTCCCCGAGCTCCGACGTACCCGCTACGTATATTCTACATGCTTACCACGAGTTTGATTATTTTTAAAACTCGGGAGAGCTCTTGAATGAACTCGTACAGTGGGACAGGGCTTTAACTATCCGTTGTGAATGTGATTTTGTGGAGTTTAAAATGCATGTGTTACACAACATAGAGGTAGGAAACAAAATACATGCCCACTTCCTTTCCCAATAGTGCAATTTGGACATGTCCAATACAGGTTAATACTTTCAACAAACAGAGAGAGAGAGAGAAAATGATGCATCACAAACATCTGGACTATTTTTGAATTTAAAGGCAGAGACCAGTTTTAATTTATTGCCTTTATTAGTCACTCTGGTTAATTAGACATTGAAATTAAATGTATAATTGGCAGTTTCTTGTGCCATGATCTCTGTGTTAGTGATTTTATTTAGCACATTGCAACAGAGTGCTGGAGTAACTCAGCGGGTCAGGCAGCATCTGTGGAGAACATGGATAGGTGACGTTTCACAGAGTGCTGGAGTAACTGAGCGGGTCAGGCAGCATCTGTGGAGAACATGGATAGGTGACGTTTCACAGAGTGCTGGAGTAACTCAGTGGGTCAGGCAACATCCCTGGAGAACATGGATAGGTGACGTTTCACAGAGTGCTGGAGTAACTCAGCGGGTCAGGCAACATCCCTGGAGAACATGGATAGGTGACGTTTCACAGAGTGCTAGAGTAACTGAGCGGGTCAGGCAGCATCTGTGGAGAACATGGGTAGGTGACGTTTCACAGAGTGCTGGAGTAACTCAGCGGGTCAGGCAGCATCTCTGGAGAACATGGGTAGGTGACGTTTCACAGAGTGCTGGAGTAACTCAGCGGGTCAGGCAGCATCTCTGGAGAACATGGGTAGGTGAGGTTTCACAGAGTGCTGGAGTAACTCAGCGGGTCAGGCAGCATCTGTGGAGAACATGGATAGGTGACATTTCACAGAGTGCTGGAGTAACTGAGCGGGTCAGGCAGCATCTGTGGAGAACATGGGTAGGTGACGTTTCACAGAGTGCTGGAGTAACTGAGCGGGTCAGGCAGCATCTGTGGAGAACATGGGTAGGTGACGTTTCACAGAGTGCTGGAGTAACTCAGCGGGTCAGGCAGCATCTCTGGAGAACATGGGTAGGTGACGTTTCACAGAGTGCTGGAGTAACTCAGCGGGTCAGGCAGCATCTGTGGAGAACATGGATAGGTGACATTTCACAGAGTGCTGGAGTAACTCAGCGGGTCAGGCAGCATCTGTGGAGAACATGGATAGGTGACATTTCACAGAGTGCTGGAGTAACTCAGCGGGTCAGGCAGCATCTGTGGAGAACAAGGACAGGTGACGTTTCGGGTCGGGACCCTTCCTCAGACGTAATTTCAATTCAATTAAGGCGGTTTGTTAATTTAATGCAGTATCATTCCTTGCTGCAGTAAGGAACGATTGTTTGGATTTTCAGCAAAGGGCTTTATTTTATGATTAATGAGTCATTTGTGGTATTCTTGTGGAAAGTTGGAAGCTCAGTGTGTGAGTCAGATGACACCAGGTTTCGTGGGAGTAAAGGGCATTTTTTTATCACTGTGGTTACAATTCTAATTGAGAATGTATAGAGAATAATTATGAAGGTAACGTCTATTAATAATGCAAAGAAATGCTACTGAACCCGTCCTCCTGCAACCCTCAGGGAAATGCTGGATGGTTTGCAGATGGTTAAATGCTGATTGCTTTTGAGCAAAGCACATTTTCAAGAATTATGAGTGTTTAATTGTCATAAATAGCCACCAATCGGCCTGTGGAAACAACCCTGCCTGATGTTATCTGTTGCTAGCCCTCATTTGTCCTGGTCTTTTCTTGTTTCCAGTTCCAACCCCCGACTGAACCCGAAACGTCATCCAGAGATGCTGCCTGGGCAGCTGAGTTACCCCAGCATTTTGTGCCTAGTCTTTGTTTTTACTGAGCACATCTACCAACAATTGAACAATGAGGGTTACACAAAAGGCTGGAGAAACTCAGCAGGTGCAGCAGCATCTCAGGAGCGAAGGAGATAGGCGACGTTTCGGGTCGAGACCCTTCTTCAGACTGGTCAGGGATCAGGGAAACGAGAGATATGGACAGTGATGTGGAGAGATAAAGAACAGTGAATGAAAGATATGCAAAAATTGAACAATGAGATTCTTACTTGCTGCTGGCCTGTAAATGCAATAACACACAGATAAATATATAATAATTAAAAATACATAGAAACGTAGAAACATAGAAAATAGGTGCAGGAAGAGGCCATTCGGCCCTTCGAGGCAGCACCGCCATTCATTGTGATCATGGCTGATCGTTCCCGATAAATAACCCGTGCCTGCCTTCTCCCCATATCCCTTGACTCCACTAGCCCCTAGAGCTCTATCTAACTCTCTCTTAAATTCATCCAGTGATTTGGCCTCCACTGCCCTCTGTGGCAGGGAATTCCACAAATTCACAACTCTCTGGGTGAAAAAGGTTTTTCCACACCTCCGTCTTAAATGGCCTCCCCTTTATTCTAAGACCGTGGCCCCAGGTTCACATTTTTCCTGTATCTAGCTTGTCCAGTCCATTAACTTAATAAGCATATACTAGGTAACTATAATAGTGGCAAACTGAAGTTAGTAATGCAATCAAAGCTATGGTCCATTGAAGATAATACTTGGTGATGTCACTGTTGTATGGTGTTAAAGTGCCTATTTTGTCTCATTTGACGGTGCAGTTTTGCACTGATAAAGGTGCAGGTTTTGGGTTTTGTGACCCTTTTCCAATTATCAGCTGAGATTCACTTCAGGTCGGAAGTAAATAGAATCTTCATTTCCTTTGTCAAATTCAACAACCTGGAGCTCAATGCTCTTAAGACAGTAGACTTTAGAAGAGCTCCCCCTCCCCTCACCCCACTCACCATCAACTACATCAGTCACATCTGTGGAGTCCTTTAAGTTCCTGGGAACCATCATCTCCAAGGACCTTAAGTGGGGGGCTACCATCGACTCCACAGTCAAAAAGGCACAACAGAGGATGTACTTCCTGCGGCAGCTGAGGATGCACAATCTGCCTCAGGCAATGATGGTCCAGTTCTATACGGCCATCGTAGAGTCTGTCCTCACCTTCTCCATCATGGTCTGGTTTGGCTCAGCCACCAAGCACAACATCCGGAGGCTGCAGCGAATCGTCCGATCAGCTGAGAGGGTTATTGGCTGCAACCTTCCCTCCATTGACGAACTGTACACTGCAAGGGCCAGGAAGCGAGCGGGTAAGATCATCTCTGACCCCTCTCACCCTGGCCACAAACTCTTTGAATCACTTCCCTCTGGAAGGCGACTCCGGACTGTCAAAGCTGCCACAGCCAGACATAAAAATAGCTTTTTTCCCCATGAGTAGTAGCTCTACTCAATAACCAAAAATCTGTAGCCTCCTTTTGCTCTGGTATTTTATTTAATTCACATGTTTAATCAATAATATTTTATTATTAATGTTTAATGTTTTATGTGTCATTCCTAACTGTCACTATGTCATGTTGTTACTTGCGGGTGGAGCACCAAGGCAAATTCCTTGTATGTGAATACTTGGCCAATAAACTTATTCATTCATTCATTTAGAACGGAGAAGCATTTTATTTCTTCTTCTTGAGGGAGTTAAAATGTTTTTTTTTTTTAATCGGACAGTGCTCTTCCTTATTCTGCCATCCTCCAGGTTCATTAACCTGCTCTACCACTTACTTGGCCCCAGTGAAATATTCCTAAGGGCCTGTCCCACTCAGGCGTTTTTTTAGGTGACTACAGGCGACTAGGCTGTTGTCACATGGTGGCCGGGGTGTTGCCTGTGTGGCCGTGAGTCGTCTCCTCAGTCGCCCAAAGAGCTGTAGTATCTTTCTGGTCGCCGTTAGATTTTCAACATGTTGAAACATTTTCAGTGGCAGTGGGTTGGCGCCAATGAGCGTAGCTTGACTTCTCCTGTCGTAGATGCTGTCGTAGTTGTCGCCAGGTGACGGAGGTTGCCGCCGGTGCTGACTTTGTTTTTTGTTGTCGTTAAAGTAATGATTCCATTTCAAATTATGTCGAAGGGGGGTCCAGTCGCCGTTTATTCGGCGACCTGCTACAACTATGACAGTCGCCGGCACTTGCCTAAAAATAGACTAATAAGTGGGACAGGCCCTTTAATGCCGGTGAATGCAGAAGAATTAGGGATAAACAACAGAGTAACCTTAACTAATGGTTTCACTTAACTAATGATTGTGATCTTATGGAGCTTAATGTACAGTTGATGAACATATAAAAAAGGAAAACAAACATTTGTGTGCCTAATTTTCCAATATGCTAAAATGTTACATCATTTTTATTCAGTAGTTTAGTTTAGTTTACAGATACAGCGAGGAAACGGGCCCTTCGGCCCATCAATACCGCATTAACTAGCGATCCCCGCACACAAACTATCTTACACACACTAGGGACAATTTACATTTACACCAAGCCAATTAACCTACAAACCTGCACATCTTTGGAGTGCGGGAGGAAACTGAAGATCTCGGAGAAAACCCACGCAGGTCACTGGGAGAACGTGCAAACTCCGTACAGACAGCTCCCGTAGTAAGGATTGAACCCGGGTCTCTGGCGCTGTGAGGCAGCAACTCTACCGCTGCGCCACCGTGCAGCCCCGGTACCAGATCAAACCGCTCATGATCATATAATTCTGCGCAGAATTTGCTTTAAGATAAAAAAATAAAATGTTGAAAAAGATAAATTTAACAGCATGATGTTGTTTTCCTCGAACTATGCATCCAAGGTTATATTGGCAATTTATACACTTGAGATCTTTACCTGATTGCATAAGCAAGAACATTATCCCTCTCAGCAATTCCTTTCTTAATCTCTGAGCCAAACCTCTAAATCAGAGCTTTGGTGGTTGATTTGTTTAGCTCAAATGTATTATTTGGCATTTTAAAAAAATCTATAAACAAATTGCTAAGATTTTTCTTCCCAGTCCTTGGATGTGACACAAAAATGTTGCCCCAGTGAGTTGCTTAGAAAATTAAAAGGGCAAGGGTTTAGATTGTTCTCTCTCAGCTCAATTAGTTAAGAATCTCATCGAAAAATCAGACGAGTCTGGGTCACTTTGCAGTGCGGAGAGAGAGTAAACCTTCAATACTTGTGGGAACGGAGTAGTATAAAGGACTTGTCATACCTTTTGGCCTTTAAGTTTAAAGAAGGAACTGCAGATGCTGGAGAATCGAGGGTTACACAAAAAGCTGGAGAAACTCAGCGGGTGCAGCAGCATCTAAGGAGCGAAGGAGATAGGCGACGTTTCGGGTCGAGACCCTTCCTCAGACTGGTCAGGGATCAGGGAAACGAGAGATATAGACAGTGATGTGGAGAGATAAAGAACAATGAATGAAAGATATGCAAAAAATTGAACAATGAGATTCTTACTTGCTGCTGGCCTGTAAATGCAGTAACACACTTCAGCCTTCAAGTTTAGTTTATTTCAGAGATACAGCATAGAAACAGGCCCTTCGGCCCACTGGGTCCACACTGACCTGCGATCCCTGCGCATTAGCACCATCTTACACACACTAGGGACAATTTACACTTATACCAAGCCAATTCGCCAACAAACCTGTAAGTCTTTGGAGTGTGGGAGGAAACTGAAGATCTCGGAGAAACACCGAGAACGTACAAACTCCGTACAGACAGCACCCGTAGTCGGGATTGAACCCGAATCTCCGGCGTTGCATTCACTTTAAGGCAGCAATCTACCGCTGCGCCACGATGCTGCCTCATTAGCCATTTATTAAAGATAAGGAAACCAACCATTCAAAATAAATGGCTAATGGTGTTCTGATTTCTAGTGCCGTCAGTCTTATTTAACAATCAATATATATTTTAAGATTGTGTAGTGATCCATCGATGCAATTTATTTTACAGATTCATTGTACACTGAAGGGAGCAGGGACTGTAGAATCACACCACTACCTTCTGCATCCATCAAGAAAGATATTGGCTTTGGCAGTCACCGTTGCAAGCTGGGGAGGAGGAGCTTGCCTCAAACTATGTACTGATAGTTCTGGGCCTAAGATACGTGCCACCTTCTACAGGACCTGTGTTTCTGACCACGTGGCCGGTGCTCTGCTTGAAGCAACTGCAGTCACTGCGACAAGGAACACGCTACCGAGTCCTACAGGGGTGGCCACAGGCAGAGCAATGCTTAAAGGTAAGTGCCAGAAGTGACTGGGGCCTTAAGACTATTAAGGTGACATAAAACCGTCAAATTGGGTTTAATGAAGTACGGTTAGGAAATATTTTCTATGATATATTTAAGTGTTTGACCTCACTGGGCCTGTACTGGCTGGAGTATCATTGAAGCTTACCGAAAAGTGAAAGGCTTGGATAGAGTGGATGTGGAGAAGATGTTTCCACTAGTGGGAGAGTCTAGGACAAGAGGCATGGCCTCAGCATTAAAGGACGTTCCTTTAGGAAAGAGATGAGGAGGAATTGATTTAGTCACAGGGTGGCGAATCTGTGGAATTCTTTGCCACGGAAGGCTGTGGAGGCCAAGTCAACAATATATTTAAGGCAGAGACAGATGGATTCTTGATTAATACGGGTGGCAGGGGTTAGGGGGAGAACGGAGTTAGGAGGGAGAGATAGATCAGCCATGATTGAATGGCAGAGTAGACTTGATGGGCTGAATGGCCTAATTCTGCTCCTATCACTTTTGACCTTATGACCTGATGTCATGTTTTTGAAAAAGTTAACGACTGCATTTTAATTAATTGACAATCCCAAACAGTGAGACTTCAAAAAACTCAATCCTGGGATAAACTTTCCTGGAGAATGTTTATTTTGTTTGCAAATTGAACCACTTATGTCTGGAGCATGAAGCCTCCCCATAATGTTCTTATCGGCTGTTTAGATTTTCCTTCCTGCCATCAGTGAGTTGCAGTGAGAGCAATCCACCGACAGTTTTGTCAAAGATGCTGTTATGTCTGGTGTTAGTTGAGAATTATGCTAGACGTCTTGCCCAAACAGAACTAAGAAGTGTTCAATTCTATTAATGGAATGACAGGTGGAATTCATTCTGACACATTCCTATTTTGTGTGTGTAGCTTCTATTATAGAATGGAAGTATCGACATATTGATATTTTTGAGAACGGTGAGAGTAAAGCAGCCCAGAAAAGATGAGGATTGATATTCGCTACGTTTAGTTTAGAGATGCAGCATGCAGGAGACAGGCCCTTCAGCCCTTCCTTCCATGAAGCCAAGTTTCTATCCAGTCGGCTAGCTCTTCCTGGGTTCCATTCTTCCAGAGCAGCCTACCCTTTGTGGAACCTTATCAAACTCTTTATTTTATTGGGATTTCAGCAATTTAAGGTGGTTTGATGAGGAAAGGAATAACATTTCATAACTCAGAGAAAGTTCCGGCAGCATTGACTGTGTAGTTGGGGCTGAGTTTTGGAGCACTGTTGCCAATTTTGCCAAGTTCCAATCAAAAAGCCAATGAGTGATTCTCGAGTTGGAAGGAACTGCAGATGCTGGTTTACTCTGAAGAGAGTTACAAAATGCTGGAGTAATTCAGCAGGACAGGCAGCATCTCTGGATTGAAGGAATGGGTGATGCTTCGGGTGGAGACCCTTCTTCAGACTGAAAGTCAGGGGAGAAAAATAGAGATATGGAAGGGTAAGGTGTGAAGATGACAGATCACAGCAGACAATAATAAGGAAATGTAGAATGGTTCATTGTTGGCTGAGGGGAAGGTGACACGGAGGCATACAAACAGAAAAATTAAACAGGAAACAGTGAAACTAGTCGAAGAACTAGGATGGGGGAGTGACGAAGGGAGACAGTATAAATATTGACTTCTATAACTTCAAGTAACCCTTGATTTCTTTTGCTCTCATTTAAACAAAATGTGTGAAGTTGACAAGCCAGAATAACCAGGAGAACTTTTCCCAGTTCCCAGTGTAAAGCCACATAAAGGCAAATTTGTGTTCTCTGATGGCAGATGCCCCCTTAAATGCCTGGTCCAACAAGTGAGCATAGAATGACTGCAATGGGAAAGTTAGCAAACCTGAAGCCATCTCCAGTAAGGATTTTGTTTACATACCTGGCCCGCTTGCACTGCGTATGGATGTCCCGCGTCAGTTCAGTTTAACTTAGTTTAGTTTAGAGATGCAGCGCGGGAACAGGCCCTTCGGCCCACCGAGCCCATACCGACCAGCGATCCCCGCACACTAACACTACCCTACACACGCCAGGGACAATTTACATTTACACCAAGCCAATTAACCTACAAACCCGTATATCTTTGGAGTGAGGGAGGAAACCGAAGATCTCGGAGAAAACCCACACAGGTCACAGGGAGAACGTTACAAACTCTGTACAGACAGCACCCGTAGTCGGGATCGAACCCGGGTCTCTGGCTCTGTAAAGGCTGTAAGGCAGCAACTCTACCGCTGCGCCATCGTGCCGCCCTGGTTGAACACGGATGGAAATCCACCCAAGAGGCAAAATGGAGGATTAGCGATGGTGTCCCAGGAGCTTCAAGGGAATGGGTTTAAGCACTTTGATTCAAAATGACTATCATAGAATCTAAGGTAGACAAAAGTGCTGGAGAGACTCAGCGGGTGCAGCAGCATCTATGGAGCGAAGGAACTAGGCAGGGTTTCGGGCCGAAACCCTTCTTGCTATTCACAGTCAAAAGAACAACTAGACGTCAAAAGAATGTAAATGATTTCAGAATTAATTTAATTTAACTACTTCAACATAAAGAATTGTTAATGTTATATTTGAACCATGTGTTATTTTGCAGTGGTCCCTCCACAACCAGAAAGCTTTGTTACAATTGAACAATAGCAGGTTGTATTCACGTAATGCCTTCAGCATACCAGGAAGTCTTTTTGTTGTTAATTTGCATAATTAATGGGATCATAATTAATTTGAACTGCAAATGCAATACTTGATCTAAAAGAGATTTTTTTAATGACTTCCGAAGACAGGACGTTTCGAGTTTCTTTTTGGTTAAAATGCATGAGCAAATTCATCGTTTTTTTTACGGAAAGTTTTATGGGATAAATTCAATTTCTGTTTAAAGATAGTATTTTAAGCTCCCCCGAGCATCTGTCAAAACAAATGCTGCGGCAATCATGAATGAGAAAATCTACCCATGATCTGCTGCCTCTCTTCATGCTGCGGTCAAACCGTATCCAAGAATTACGACTTGTTCTGAACTAGTAATCTGTCGATCCCACGCTCCCTGGAAGGCAAACACTCTTGAAGAGAACATGGATCAGAGAATCAGCTGGACCCTGCAGCAGACTTTCCATGCGAGTAGCTCTGTACTGCCAACTGGGAATCGCACTTTAAATATCTGTTCCCAGACTGACTCAGACATGCAACCAAAGGTGGTTGACAAATGCTAATGTTTGCAAATAACTTTTTGCAAACCGGTTTTGTAATATCTAAGACTACTTACCTGATCTCCCCTTTGTTAAACACTTTAACTCCTCCTCCCATTCCCATACTGACCTTTCTGTCCTGGGCCTCCTCCACTGTCAGTGCAAATTGGAGGAACAGCACCTCATATTTTGCTTGGGCAGCTTACACCCCAACGGTATGAACGTCCGGCGACGTTCCGGCCGCGACCTGGCTTTCGGGGATGCGGTGCTCCAGCGACGTTCGGGCGGTGACATGGCTTTCGGGGCTGTGGTGCTCCGGCGGTGACCTGGCTTCGGGGATGCGGTGCTCCAGCGACGTTCCGGCAGCGGGCCCTGTGGCGGTGTTCTGCCATTCCGGCGACAGCGGTGGCGGCGGCCCGGTTTCGGAGGCTCGGCCACGGGCCTGGTGGACCTGGATCTCCTCAGCGCAGAGGGAGAATAAGGAGGGAAGAAGACAGAGACTCTAAGACTTTTGCCTTCCACCACAGTGAGGAGGTGTTTGGTGAACTCACTGTGGTGGATGTTAAATTTGTGTTTATTGTGTGGTTTTGTTATTTTTTATATATGTATGACTGCAGGCACGAAATTTCGTTCAGACCGAAAGGTCTGAATGACAATAAAGGCTATTCAACATTGACTTCTCTAACTTCAAGTAACCCTTGCATTACCTCTCTCTCTCCATCCTTCCCCCTTCCTTGTTCTTCGACCAGTCTAACCATATAACAATTACAGCACGGAAACAGGCCCTCTCGGCCCTTCCAGTCCGTGCCAACCATTTATTTTCCCCTAGTCCCATCTACCTGCACTCAGGCCATACCCCTCCATTCCCTTCCCGTCCATATACCTATCCACTTTACTTTTAAATGTTAAAATCGATCCTGCCTCCACCACTTCTGCAGGAAGATCATTCCACACAGCCACCACTCTCTGAGTAAAGAAGTTCCCCCTCATGTTACCCCTAAACATCTGTCCCTTAATTCTCATGTCATGCCCTCTTGTTTGAATCTTCCCTACCCTCAATGGGAAAAGCTTATCCACGTCAAGTCTGTCTATCCCTTTCATTATTTTAAAGACCCCAATCAAGTCCCCCCTCAACCTTCTGCGCTCCAAAGAATAAAGACCTAACTTGTTCAACCTTTCTCTGTAAGTGTCCCCCTTATTAAATATTATCTCTGTACGCTTCGTTGTCACCTTCTCCTGGCTCACAATGATCTATTCTACATGTTCCTTGATTCTCATCCCCTTTGATGTCTCATTTCCACACCTTACACTTCCACATCTCTAGTCTCCCCCTCCCCTGCCTCTCAGTCTGAAGAAGGGTCTCGACCTGAAACGCCACCCATTCCTTCTCTCCAGAGATGCCGCCTGTCCCGCTACTCCAGCATTTTGTGTCGATCTTCAACCACTTCATAAAAATGACGTCTTTATTACTCTCCCTATTTCTTGTTACTCCACAGTGCAAGTCACAGGTGAAGCTTTTAACAGCATGTTATTTAAGAGGACACAAGCTTGCATGCTTATCCAAATGACTCTATGGCTAGGCTGCTCTGTCCATAAAAGCCAATGGAATATAAACTGTGAGGCCATTATATATATATACCACTAAAAGGTAATACAACCTGATAACTCACACCAGTTTTGTACTAGGCCGCCTCTGATAATCTGTAGAATGAATTTAAGAAGAGCCTAATACCAGAGGTCATAGCCTCAGAATTAAAGGAAATTCCTTTAGGAACGAGCTGAGGAATTTCTTCAGTCAGAGGGTGGTGAATCTATAGAATTCATTGCCACATAAGGCTGTGGAGGCCAAGTCAATGGATATTTTAAAGGTAAGGATTGATAGATTCTCGATCGGTACGGGTGTCAGGGTTATGGGGAGAAGGCAGGAGAATGGGGTTAGGAGGGAGAGATAGATCAGCCATGATAGAAACATAGAAACATACAAATTAGTAGCAGGAGTAGGCCATTCAGCCCTTCGAGCCCGCACCGCCATTCAATATGATCATGGCTGATCATCCAACTCAGTATCCCGTACCTGCCTTCTCTCCATACCCTCTGATCCGCTTAGCCACAAGGGCCACATCTAACTCCCTCTTATATGATAGAATGGTGGAATAGATAATTGGGCCAAATGGCCTAAAGCCCCTTAGGCAAATTTTTCAGCGACTAGGCCGTTGCCACATGGTCGCAGGGTGACGCCTGTATGGTCGTGAGTAGCCTCCTCAAGTCGCCTAAAGAGCTATAAAGGGCCTGTCCCATTTACGTGATTTTGTTCCGCGACTGCAGGCACCCATAATAGTCACAGCAGGTCGCCGAACATTTTCAACATGTTAAAAATCCAGCGGCAACCGGAAAAAAGTACGACTCATTGGGCGCCTCTTCTCCCCTCTCCCATCAGGCAAAATGTATAGAAGTGTGAAAACGCACACCTCCAGATTCAGGGACAGTTTCTTCCCAGCTGTTATCAGGCAACTGAATCATCCTACCACAACCAGAGAGCAGTGCTGAACTGCTATCTACCTCGTTGGTGAATCTCGGACTATCCTTGATTGGACTTTGCTGGCTTTACCTTGCACTAAACGTTATTCCCTTATCATGTATCTATACACTGAGAATGGATCGCAACAAAAAGCTTTTCACTGTACCTCGGTACACGTGACAATAAAACTGATGGGGAAACTGATTGGGGAAGAATTAGTGTGAGGATCACAGTGAGTCTCAGGACACTGGCAGAGAGTCGATCATTGACCATCGTAACTAAAGGGCCTGTCCCACCAGCATGCGACTCCATGCGATGAGCGCGACCTAACATGGTCGCTTGAGCCGTCCGGCGTCGCGGGGCTGGTCCCACTTCGATCGCCGGAGCCGTGCGGAATTGTGCGGAGTTCGTCCCGACATCACGCGGGGCTCCGAAAAATTAACTATGTTCAAAAATTCCGCGCGGCAACGGCTTGTCGGCTCGCAGTCGCCTCGACGCATTACACACCGCCTCGACGTCGTGCCTCCGTGACCCTCTTTGTAGGTGCCTCCGTGACCCTCTCTGTGTGTGGCTCCGTGGCCCTCTGTGTGTGTGCCTCTCTCTGTCCTGGCGAACTTACCTTTAAGACTTCGCTCCAAGTTCGCCTCACTTTGCGCCGCGTTGCGCCACTCACCCGACCTCCGCGCGGTCCCCGCTGCCGGTTTGGTCACGCTCGCCGCATGCAGGCGCATGCTGGTGGGGAACGGCCCTGTACAGGCATCTTTGTCCAGTTGATTTCAATTCTGCTGGAACCTCAGACAGCCTTGTTCACTGTCCAGAAGATTAATTACAAGATGCCTCTCCCTTGGCTGAATATAATGGGTTCAGCATCTCAAAAAGCCTAAACAATCAGAAATGTGTACTGACAGGCAGCAACCTTGGCCTCCGTCGTGCTGGCATAGTTGACAAGGAGGTTCAATATTTTCAATTCATGGCAGAATTGTATTGTGCTGTTATCCACACAGCAGTCAATCACAGCTCATGTTGTTTTGCAACCTGTTTCAAAATTCATTTTAAATCGGATGAAATTCTCCTTTGTCATCATGAGATTCTCCTGCACTGAATCAAACTGTAATACAATACCAGCCCCACTGAACTGCAGTATTCCTGAAAGATTCAATAAATATTAAAAATGATGACTGACAGATGCAACCTACAATTTCCAAAGATGCTGCTTTCAAATGTTTTTCGTTTCCATCATGTGTGGAGAAGACTCTGACGTTTTAGACCCTGACTTATTCTTTGCATGTGTGTCCTTGAATGTGAAAGAGTGCCAAGTCACGTTTGCTCCTTATAAAAAGGACTGCAGTGTGACAGGTTTGCTGGCAGTGTGCATTGATTGATTTTTGTATCCATTTGTTCTCAACTGCACTGTGAAGGTAAATGACTGTGTTTGCAGCATGCATCAGAGACTTCATGTGCAGCTGACCACAGCTAACCGCCAAAGGGGACGTTGCACAGCTACTTTTATGACCATTTATTGTGGTAAAGTGTGCTTGATTTAGTTTAGTTTAGTTTAGAGATACAGCGCGGAAACATGCCCCTTCGGCGCGCCCAGCGATCCCCACACACTATCTCACCTAGCGACCATTTTACATTTAAACAAAGCCAATTAACCTACGAACCTGTACGTCCTTGGCATGCAGGAGGATCTCGAAGAAAACCCACGCAGTTCGCGAGGAGAACGTGCAAACTCCGTACAGACAGCACCCATAGTCGGGATCGAACCCGGGTCTCTGGCGCTGCAAGCGCTGTAAGGCAGCAACTCTACCGCTGCACCACCGTGCTTCAAGGGCAGCATCTTCTGATGCATATTTATTGTACAATAACAGCTAATGGAATATATTGTAGGTATGTTACAATACCTAGCTTTAGGGGCGCTGCAGTTCTGCCACGCCCCGTGTGCGTGACTTTGGCGCCTTTCAGAAGGGGGCGGGTTTAAAATGCCGTTTTGCCCCGGACAGTCCAAGTCGATCCATGTCGGGCGATTTCGTCGCTAAAGAGAAATCGCTCCAACATTTCATTCATAAAGGTATTTTTAAACTACGCTAGATTATTTATTAACTGGAGTAGTTTAAAAATCATCTTCTAAAGCTCTGAACGGTGACAGCGGAACGGACCTAAGGTAGGCGATAAAAGAAGCTACACAGTTTATTTTAACATAAAAACTTGGTTTTTAGGAAGGCTTTAATCACATTTTCATGTTGCGAAAAGGGGACAAAAAAAATGTATGAACCAGCTGTATTTTTCATACCGACTTCACCGCAAACCGCAACGTTCCAATCCACCGCATTCCACTAAAACCCACTCGCTAGTTGATTTAAATGGCCATTAATTTACAGGCAGTAAACACTAAATTCCTTCCATTTGGCCTATAAATTCATGAAAATTATATTTTAAAATCATGTTATATTGTGGATTATTGTGTGAATGTTATTTGGACACTTAGGCAATTTCAAAAAAGTTTATCTTTTCTCAAGAAATGGATAGATGTTTAGATCTACTCATTGAATTTTGTAATTAGCTACAATTAGATAACTAACTAATTATATGCTTTAATTTCAGGTCATCCAAGTAGGATTGTTTCATATTTGTTTCAGAATGCTTCAATCTATAATAACTGAAAATTTAATTGAGTTCTCTTAATTTTTAAGAAAGTTATGGGCTTTTGACTGTTCTAGATCACAGCTTTTGAGTTAAGTCAATGGAAAGGCAATGGGGAACAAGATGCTAATATCCGAGTATGAAAATGGCCATAACTTTTTTAATACTGAAGATATGAAAGTGAATTAGGTGTCAAATTAAACTTTTTTTATGCTCTATCTGATGGGATAAATTGCAGACTTGCTTTTTAAAATCTCAAAATTTTGTAACATTGCTCTATTTTGAACTGGTGATCAGAGATGTCATAGGAAGGAACTGCAGATGCTGATATAAACTGAGGATAGACACAAAATGCTGTCTATCTTGCTTACTCCATAACTATGTACTGGAGTAACTCAGCAGGTCAGGGAACATCTTTGGAAGACGTGGATAGGTGACTTTTCTTCCAGCACTTTGTGTTTACATTTTGTGAACCTAGAGTTCCTCATGTCTACATCTTCAACATTATTTAGCACCATTGTATAAGGATGAAGGACACTTCCTCACCCGACTTATTTTGTCACTTGACACGTTAAATATTGCGTCGATCCATAATTGGGGTGCATATAAACTCAACCACCATGGGCGGCACGTTGGCACAGTGGTAGAGTTGCTGCCTTATGCCCCTGACCTACTTGGGAAACCTGAACGGTTCTATGTTCCAGCAAAGAAGTGGAAACCACTTTCGACCATTAGGAAGACTGACAAAAACCTCCGGGAACCACACGGAAACCTTGGGTGGGGCGCAAAGTCTCCAGAGGTTTCCGTTCAGGTTTCCTAAGTGGGACAGGGGCATTAATGTGCGCTGTATCTGTAAACTAAATTAAAAAGAAGGGTCTGGACCCAAAACGTCACCTATTCCTTCTCTCCAGAGATGCTGTATGTCCCGCTGAGTTACTCCAGCTTTTTGTGTCTATCTTCTGTTTAAACTGGCATCTGTGGTTCCTTCCTACACTATTTCAGGTGCCTGGGATTCCTGTCCTTTAGAACATTTATATATGAATTATTTTGTCTCAGAAAAGATATTTGAATATATAGAGGTGTCCTGTTAGTTACAGTGTTCACATTATAAACGTGTAACTCAATGGAATATTTTGTCAGACTCAGAACATAGAAATAAACTATATCATTAAAATTCACCTTCAGGAGTAGGCCATTCAGGAGTAGGCCATTCAGCCCTTCGAGCCTGCACCGCCATTCAATATGATCATGGCTGATCATCCAACTCAGTATCCTGTACCTGCCTTCTCTCCATACCCCTGATCCCTTTAGCCACAAGGGCCACATCTAACTCCCTCTTAAATATAGCCAATGAACTGGCCTCATCTACCTTCTGTGGCAGATAATTCCAGAGACTCACCACTCTCTGTGTGAAAAATGTTTTCCTCATCTCGGTCCTAAAGGAATTCCCCCTTATCCTTAGACTGTGACCCCTTGTCCTGGACCTCCCCAACTTCGGGAACAATCTTCCTGCATCAAGCCTATCCAACCCCTTAAGAATTTTGTAAGTTTCTATGAGATCCCCCCTCAGTCTTCTAAATTCTAGCGAGTACAAGCCAAGTCTATCCAGTGTTTCCTCATATGAAAGTCCTGACATCCCAGGAATCAGTCTGGTGAACCTTCTCTCTACCCCCTCTATGGCAAGAATGTATTTTCTCAGATTTGGGGACCAAAACTGTACGCAATACTCCAGGTGTGGCCTCACCAAAACCCTGTACAACTGCAGTAGAACTTCCTGCTCCTATACTCAAATCCTTTTGCTATGAATGCCAACATACCATTTGCTTTCTTCACTGCCTGCTGCACCTGCATGCCTACTTTCAATGACTGGTGTACCATGACACCCAGGTCTCGTTGCATCTCCCCTTTTTTCTAATTTGCCACCATTAAGATAATAGTCTACCCTCCTGTTTTTGCCACCAAAGTGGATAACCTCACATTTATCCACATTATACTGCATCTGCCATGCATTTGCCCACTCACCCAACCTATCCAAGTCACCTTGCAGCCTCCTATCATCCTCCTCACACCTAACACTACCCCCCAGCTTAGTGTCATCCGCAAACTTGGAGATGTTGCATTCAATTCCCTCGTCCGAATCATTAATATATGTTGTAAATAACTGAGGTCCCAGCACTGAGCCTTGCGGTACCCCACTAGTCACTGCCTGCCATTCTGAAAAGGACCCGTTTACTTCTACCCTTTGCTTCCTGTCTGCCAGCCAGTTCTCTATCCCTGCTGAACTCTGAATTTCTCCCAGTCCTCTGGTGGGCTGCTTTTTCTGGCTAATTTGTATGATTCATCTTTTGTTTTTGTACTATCCTGATTTCCCTTGTTATCCATGGATGCACTACCTGCCCTGATTTATTCTTTTGCCAAACTGGGATGAACAATTGTTGTAGTTCATCCATGCAGTCTTTAAATACGTTCCATTGCACATCCACTGTCAACCCTTTAAGAATCACTTGCCAGTCTATCTTGGCCAATTCATGTCTCATACCCTCAAAGTCATCTTTGTTTAAGTTCGAAACCCTTGTTTCTGACTTAATTATGTCACTCTCCAGCCTAATGAAGAACTCAACCATATTATGGTCACTCTTGCCCAAAGGGGCCCCGCACAACAAGACTGCTAACTAACCCTTCCTCATTACTCAATACCCAGTCTAGAATAGCCTGCTCTCTCATTGGTTCCTCTAGATGGTTTAGAAAACTATCCCGCATCCATTCCAAGAAATCCTCTTCCTCAGCACCCCTGCCCATCTGATTCACCCAATCTATATGTAGATTGAAGTCACCCATTATAACTGTTTTACCCTTGTTGCACGCATTTCTAATTTCCTGTTTGATGCCATCCCCAACTCCACTACTACTGTTAGGTGGCCTGTACACAGCTCCCACTAGTGTTTTCTGCCCCTTAGTGTTTCGCAGCTCTACCCAAATCGATTCCACATCCTCCAAGCTAATGTCCTTCCTTTCTATTGCATTAATCTCCTCTCTCACCAGCAACGCTAGTCCACCTCCCTTTCCTTTCTGTCTATCCCTCCTGAATATTGAATATCCCTGGATGTTCAGCTCCCAGCCTTGGTCCCCCTGGAGCCATGTCTCCGTGATTCCAAATATAGCATAGTCATTAATAGCTATCTGCACATTCAACTCGTCCACCTTATTACGAATGCTCCTTGCATTGAGACACAAAGCCTTCAGGCTTGTTTTTACAACACTCTTACTCCTTATACAATTATGTTGACAAGTGGTCCCTTTTGAATTTTGCCCTGGAAACCCACCACCCATTATTCTCTGTTTATTATTTTTTTCTTCTTTCCCCCCTACATGTTGGGTCTGAGTGCTTCCCTTCCCTGCCTCCTGCCTCAGACCCTGTCTACTGGCTTTCTCTATTTTAGTCCCTCCCCCCAAACTTCTAGTTTAAAGTCCCCCCGGTAGCCTTTGCAAATTTCCCTGCCAGGATACTGGTCCCCCTCGGGATCAAGTGCAACCCGTCCTTTTGAGTGAGTTTGAGCAAGTTTTGAATGCAATTTAGAACTCTATAGACGCTTGCATGAACTGCAGAGTTCCATATTGGGGTGATGAACTTCTTTGATAATTTAAAAGGTAATAACTAACAGCAAGTAATATTCCGTAAGCAGAGGATTGGGTCTAACTGTCAAATGCCGGTGGATCTAAAAATAATTTTAGCAGCTGAAGTGTCAATAAGTGAAGGCTTTTAGTGTATGTATTGTCAAGTGTGGTCTGTGTGAACATACTGAATAACAGATGGTGCTACATCTGACAACATTCTGTCCATGGACTCCATGGGGAAGTTGCTCATGTGAGAGACCTGGCACATCATTTCATTTGGGGTTGTCATGCTGCGAATAATCCAACAAAGGGAAGTATTTTCATTAATTGCTTCATGTTTTATTAATTTTAGTTTAGTTTAGTGATACAGCACGGAAACAGGCCCTTCGGCCCACCGGGTCTGTGCCGACCAGCGATCCCCGCACATTAACACCATCCTATACAGACTTGGGACAATTTTTACATTTACCAAGCCGATTAACCTACAAACCTGCACGCCTTTGGAGTGTGGGAGGAAACCGAAGATCTGAAGATATAGTCAAGTCAAGTCAAGTCAAGTTTATTCGTCACATACACATACGGGATGTGCAGTGAAATGAAAAGTGGCCGTGCCTGCGGACTGTGTGCAAAAAACAAACAAACAAACTACAATCAGAATCACAGGTTTTTTTTAATATTAAATATTGTGGGCGGTATGGTATTGTGGTACAGTAACTGTTGTAGAGTTAGTCCCTGGTGAGATAGGAGTTTACAGTCCGAATGGCCTCTGGGAAGAAGCTCCTTCTCATCCTCTCCGTTCTCACAGCATGGCAACGGAGGCGTTTGCCTGACCGTAAGAGCTGGAACAGTCCGTTGCAGGGGTGGAAGGGGTCTCCCATTATTTTCATTATATCATATTTTCATATTTTCATTATATCTTTCGTTATCTTTCCAATCACTTTTATGATAAAAAAACATTTACTTTTAAACAAATGTCATAAATGTTTAAAATAATGTGAAAAAAATCGCTCTCAGTTTTGAAATCTTGGAATCGGGATTAAGCAAGATTTTAATTTTTGTATCCAGTCCAAGTACAAGAAACAATATTAGGCGACTGTACACTATGATTTGGGGCAACAGATGTGAGTCAGTGAAAGTTGGCATCTTATTTTGTTTTACATTGTTCTCATAAGTGATAGGAGCAGAATTAGGCCATTCAGCCCATCAAGTCTACTCCGCCATTCAATCATGGCTGATCTATCTCTCCCTCTTAACCTCAGTCTCCTGCCTTCTCCCCATAAGCGCTGACACCCGTACTAATCAGGAATCTATCAATCTCTGCAATATAAATATCCACTGATGGCCTCCACAGCCTTCTGTGGCAATGAACCCCACAAATTCACCACCCTCTGACTAAAGAAATTCCTCCTCATCTCCTTCCCAAAGGAATGTTCTTTAATCCTGAGGCCATGACCCCTAGTCCTAGACTCTCCCACTAGTGGAAACATCCTCTCCACATCCACTCTATCCAAGCCTTTCACTATTTGGTACGTTTCAATGAGGCCCCCCCACCCCCCCTCATTTTTCTAAACTCCAGCGAGTACAGGCCCAGTGCCGTCAACTGCTCATCATAGATTAACCCACTCATTCCTGGGATCATTCTTGTAAACCTCCTCTTGACCCTCTCCAGAGCCAGCATATCCTTCCTCAGATACGGGGACCTGAATTGCTCACAATATTCCCAATGCGACCTGCCCTGCGCCTTATAGAGCCTCAGCATTACATCCCAGTTTTTATATTCTAGTCCTCTTGAAATAAATGGTCGCATTGCATTTGCCTTCCTTACTACTGATTCGACTTGCAAATTAACTTCTGGATTCTCTCCCCATTTAGAAACTAGTCTGTATTCTTTGTAATCAGATGTACATCGTAGCAAGCTACTCCTCCACAGTAAGTTACCAGCATTGACAAGCATAAAGGTTTACCTCGTCTGACTTGTAATAAGTGCTGAAAGACTCCAAGTGAGACTTGTTCTATGTGGCATTTGTGGTGATGCTAAGTTCTCTTGAGGACTTGCAGACATTACAGACAAATGGAATTACCTATGAACAGTCAAGTGAACGTTAATCGATTCTTCCTCCTCATATTCAGTGCAAAGTGCTCCTCAATGTGATATAACAAGGGTTAACGAAAGGGTAACATTTGTTCAACTTTATCCTTTCATTATAACTTTGAAATCCCTTCTGCACCAGTATGAATTGTAGGCTAATGATTCCTAACTAGGTCGAAAATCCCCAAACTAATTTTGTGCAGAATTCCTATAGGCAAAGGAAAGATATTTCTGCCACATTTTAACAGAAAGTTCTCTGGATTGAGTTTGAGTTGAGGGTACACAAAAGGCTGGAGAAACTCAGCGGGTGCAGCAGCACCTAAGGAGCGAAGGAGATAGGCGACGTTTCGGGTCGAGACCTTTCTTCAGTTTGAGTTGAGTGTAGTTTATTGTCACGTGTACCGAGGTACAGTGAAAAGCTTTTGTTGCGTGCTAACCATTTTTGTTTATTTATTTATTTGTTTGTTTGCACCATGTTTTAAAAGAAGACAAACTATCAATTTATAATACCATACAGTGCTGGGAGGGAAGGGGAGCCCAGAGGGCTTATGCAAAGTCCGCTCCCATCTGAAAATGAGCGTTAATGGCAAATCAGGGGGTAGGAAAAATAAAAAAGACAATGATAAACAATAATACAGTTTAAGAATGAAAATTAAAAATATGAAATTAAAAATATGAAAATAAATAAAATAATAAGGTATAGTATGAGATAAGAGTCAACAGAAGTAGTTTGAGCTCATAAGTAGCATTGCAAAAAGCTGGAGGTCAGAACTCAGGACATGGTGAGAAACTTTTTAAGCTCAATCTTAAAGGTGGCTAAGGAGGTGTGAGCCTTTAATGACAGAGGCAGGGTATTGCAAACTTTAGGACCTTTAAAAGTAATGCAATGTTGGTGTGTGGATGTTCGACAAAACGGAAGATGAAGATCATTTCTTCTTCTGGTTGGGTAATGGTGAACATTAGAAGAAAGGGTGAAAAGATCATGAAGAGAAACAGGCAAATCATGTTTACATTTAAGATATCTGAAAATAAAAATACATATTTGGAATGCATTCAGTTTATCTACAGACAACATTGAGTACTTCTTGAAGAGAGGGGCAGAAGGTTCTTGTGAATTTGAGTGAGAAATTTATCTCATAAATGTCTTCTGTATAATGAGTAGCTTAGAAAGATGGGAAGGACAGGTAGAACCCCAAACAATATTACAATAATTGAAATAAGGAAAAATCAAACTGTACAATATTGTTAGATGGGAAAACGGGTGAATAAATGCACAAACCTTTCTCAGAATACCAAGCATTTTCATTGATCTTCTACAGACAATATTGATATGTTCTTTCCAAGTTAAATTTTGATCAATGGTTACTCCTAAAAAAATTGTATATGGTACTTCAGGAATTACATGTCCCTTGATAAAAATTTTAGATTTGTCCTTGGGAAAAATTTAGTTTTTATTGCAGAAGATCATGTAGTTGCATTTTTTGATATTGAGAGAGAGCCTGTTCACTTCAAACCACTTAGAGACATGAGACATTTCTTCATTAACTAATTGAACCAATGGTTTTAGATCCCTATGTGAAGCTATAAGATTGGTGTCATCAGCAAACAGGATAGGAAGAAGTACTCTACAGGTATAGGATAAGTCATTTATATAGATTGGATTGGATTGGATTCTTTATTTGTCATTCAGACCTTTCGGTCTGAACGAAACTCTGTTCCCTGCAGTCACACATATAATTAAAAATAAATAAATAAATAATGACAGAAGACACAATAAACATCCACCACAGTGAGTTCACCAAACATCTCCTCACTGTGATGGAAGGCAAAAGTCTTAGAGTCTGTGTCTCTTCCCTCTTTGTTTCCCTTTCAAGATCAAGAAGAGTAAGGGACCAAGGACGGGGCCTTGTGGTCCCCCACAGTGAATTCTCATTTTTTTGGATGAACTTCCATTTAGATAGACAAATTGCACTCTATTTGCTAAATAATTGGTTAGCCATACAAGCGCTACATCCTTTACACCATATCTATTGAGTTTAGAGATTAAGATTGAATGGTTGACTGTATCAAATGCCTTGGATAGATCTAGATCTAGACACCAAGCGCAAATTTCTTTCCATCTAGAGCAGTAGAGATGTTATTAATAAGTTGTAATATTGCATGCTCCGTAGTGTACTTCTTCCTAAAGCCATATTGATGGTTATACAAAATGTTGTTCACAGTTAGATGGTTTAGGATTCTTGTGTACACTAGTCTTTCTATGATTTTTGAGAGACAGGGGAGAATAGATATTGGGCGATAATTACCAAATCCTTTAGGGTCACCTGATTTATAGATAGGTATGACTTTGGCAATCTTTAAATCTTGAGGAATGACACCTGATTGGAGAGATAAAGAAAAAATATGTGCTAGTGGCTCAGTAATATGATCAATAACTTTTTTTAAGAGAGTGGTTCAAACTCCATCATGGCCTTCTGCAAAGTTCTTTAGACTCACAATTATGTTGTAGACTTCTTTGGGACAAGGGGGATGGAAGGTGGACAAAGTAAAGAAGTGACCGTTATTCAATTTACAAGGGTCTTCATTAGAGTCCTTAATGGTTGAAACCAAGGAGGACCCAACGTTGACAGAAAAATCATTAAAACCATCAACTATCTCCTTTGGGTAATGAATAGTACCATCTCTTCCTAACATCTCTGTGAGCACAGCAGGTGGGGCTTTTTGCGATTTAGCACTTGGTTGATGAGGTTCCAAGTTGATTTGATGTCATTTGACGCTTGCATGAATTTATCAGTAAAGCATTTATTTTTTACTTGCCTTAAATATGGCCAATAATGCCAATAATGTGGACAAGCTTTTCCCTTTGAGAATAGGGAAGATTCAAACAAGAGGACATGACTTTAGAATTAAGGGACAGAGGTTTAGGGGTAACATGAGGGGGAACTTCTTTACTCAGAGAGTGGTTGCGGTGTGGAATGAGCTTCCAGTGGAAGTGGTGGCGGCAGGTTCGTTGGTATCATTTAAAAATAAATTGGATAGGCATATGGATGAGAAGGGTATGGAGGGTTATGGTATGAGTGCAGGCAGGTGGGACTAAGGGAAAAAAGTTGTTCGGCACGGACTTGAAGGGCCGAGATGGCCTGTTTCCGTGCTGTAATTGTTATATGGTTATATGGTTAAATAGTGAGTAAGATTATTTTTGTAAGCTTTATATGATTCCACATTGAATGATGTGGGATACAAAATAGATTTCTTGTATAGTTTATTTTTAATCAAAATACGTTTCTTCAATTCTTTAGTGAACCAGGGTTTGTCAAATGAGGCAGCTTTCATAATCTTGGTAGAAATTAAGGAAAAGCATTTCTCCAAAGAGGTATTAATAAGGGAAAGGAATGCCTGATAAGCTTCATTGACATCTTACAGCCTAAGAACCTCATCCCATGATAGTCCACCAATTACACATTTAAAAGCTTCCATATTTCTATTGGTATATTTGCGATATTCTGTTCCCTTATGATCACAGCTATTGCTTTTACTTATTCTGTTTGAGTTGATGTGTACAATTTGGAATATAGGGAGATGATCAGAGATATCAGCTAACAATATGCCAGAAGACATTTTGTAATCCAGACAGTTAGCCAAGATGTTATCAATGAGTGAAGCTGAGGTGCTGGTTATTCTCGTCGGCTTATGTATCAATGGATAATAGTGAGTTCAAAAGAGAACATTTCAACCAGCCAGCAGAAAGACAATATCAGATGACATTCAATTCATTCACAGTGTACAGATACATGATGAAGGGAATATCGTGAATAGCGTTTAGTGCAAGATAAAACCAGTAAAGTCCGATCAAAGGCTCTCCAATGAGCTAGATAGTAGTTCAGGACCGCTCTCTGGTTGTGGAAGGATGATTCAGTTGCCTGATAACAGCAGGGAAGAAACTGTCTCTGAATCTGGAGGTGTGCATTTTCACACTTCTATACATTTTGCCTGATGGGAGAGGGGAGAAGAGGGAGTGGCCAGTGTGCGACTTGTCCTTGATTATGCTGCTGGCCTTGCCGAGGCAGGGTGAGGTGTAAATGGAGTCAATGGAAGGGAGGTTGGTTTGTGTGATGGTCTGGGCTGCGTCCACAATTCTGTAAAATTTATTGCGGTCTTGGATGGAGCTGTTCCCAAACCAAGCTGTGATGCATCCTGTTAAAATGCTTTCTACGGCACATCTGTGGAAGTTGGTGAGAGTTGTTGGGGATATGCCAAACTTCCTTAGAAGTGGAGTGGAGGCGTTGGTGTGCTTTCTTGGTCGTTGCTTCAATATGGGTGGTCCAGGACAAGTTGTTGATAATATTTACTGGAGAAACTCAGCGGGTGCGGCAGCATCTATGGAGCGAAGGAGATGGCAACGTTTTGGGCCAAAACCCTTCTTCAGACTGATGTAGGGTGGGGGAGGGGGGGCGGGAAGAAGAAAGGAAGAGGAGGGGCCAGAGGTCTGAGGGAGAGCTGAGAAGGGGAGGAGACAGCAAGGGCTACCGGAAATTGGAGAAGTCAATGTTTATGCCACTAGCATTATGCAGACCTCCCAAGCGGAATTTGAGGTGCTGCTCCTCCAATTTCCGGTGGTGCTCACTCTGGCCATGGAGGAGGCCCAGGACAGAGAGGTCAGATTCGGAATGGGAGGGGGAGTTGAAGTGCTGAGCCACAGGGAGATCAGGTTGGTTAATGCGGACCGAGCGGAGGTGTTGGGAGAAACCTTGGAGATGAGTGCTGGCTCCAGGTCCCGTGAGTTTGCCGATGAGCTTGGATGGTATTAAAGGCAGAGCTGTAGTCTATGAATAGGTGTGTGATTTAGGTGTCTCTGTTATCCGGGTGTTCTAGAGATGAGTGGCATCGTTCGTGGACCTGTTGTGGTGGTAGGTGAACTGCAGTGGGTCAAGGCTGCTGGTTAGCCTGGATTTAATGCATTCCACAACTAGCCTCTCAAAACATTTCATGATGGTGGATGTCAAGGCCACTGGACGGTCATCATTCCGGCATGAGGTGTTGCTTTTCTTCGGCACTGAGATGATGCTGGTCTTCTTGAAGCAGGTGGGTACCTCCGAACGTAGTAGGGAGAGATTAAAGATGTCCGTGAATACTCTCGCTAGCTGGTCCACGCAGCGACTAAAGACAGGGCCAGGGAATACATCTGGGCCAGTTGCTTTCTGTAGGTCCACCCTCAGGAAGGCCGATCTAACCTCTGCTACAGTCACCCTGGGGAGAGGCCCACTGGAGTCTGAAGGGCCAGGTGTCACCGCCCTGTTGGCCTTCTGCTTAAAGCGAGCAGAGAAAGCATTGAGTTCATCAGGTGGGGTTGCACTGTCACCAGTGATGTTGCCTCAGCTCTCTATGCAGCCAGTTATCTTATTCAGACTGTGCCACATTCTCCGTGTGCATACACTGGGACCCAAGTACATTTCAATAAGAGTTCTCCACTACTTGGGCAGAAGACCAGCAGGAATGACTCAAAATGCCATTTACAGTGGCGACCCAGGAGGCCGGCAGAGGTTTTTTTTTTAAATATATTTTTATTAGAGGCCATACGTATTACAAATAATATGATAATTTTTTCAGATATACATATTACATCTTTCCAAAATTATATAAATATTACCAAGCCATATATACAGGCCTCAATTTTTTTTAATAGTGTGAAGAAGAAAAAAAAGAGTAAAGAAAGAATAGAGATTAATTTAAAGAGTGTGATTATAATTTTGATTAGAAGAGAAAAAGAGAGAGAAAAAAAAAGAAAAACAAAACATATAGCTAATAAAATTATTATACTTAAAGATTAAAAAAACAGTATACATCTTAACAATGAATGGACCAATTTCTAATTATAATATATAGAGACAAGTATATAAATCTCAGATTAAACCTTTTCATCTGATCTTACCACCGGGTACTTGTTGAGTTTCAATGCCGAGCCCAGCTACCCCTTCATATATTCAGTGAATGGAGACCATATTTGTTCGAAAAGCTCAAGTTTATCCATTAGGATAAACCTAATTCTCTCCAATTGCAGCGTCTCCAACATTTCCACTCTCCACATTTTAATTGTAGGGGATAATGGTTCCTTCCAAAATTTTTATATTAATTTTTTTCCAATTATTAAACAATAATCCAGAAAGTTTCTTTGATTTGCTGTTAATATTTGATTTGAATCTGAAACACCAAATATTATTAATTTTGGGTCAGGAATTAATGTGATCTTAAGAACTATGGAAATAATTTTGAAAATCTCAGTCCAATAACTATTAGGTTTTGTACATATTACAAAACTATGAGTTAAATCAGCTTCTATGTGCTGACATTTATCACACAATGGTGATATATTAGGGAAAATTCTATTTAACTTCTTTTTTGAGTAATGTAATCGGCCGGCAGAGGTTTGTTTCAGATTTTTGTGCATGGTTCTCCCCGCCAACCCCGACTCGCAAGGTGCACCGGCGAGCTCTTCCTCGCCCACCGCACGGGCTGTTGTTGTGGCTCATGTTCTAGCCGCAGGGGACAGGGCTTTCATCCGGCTGGTGCCCCAGTCACCATGGTTCTCCTGTCCCTCTCACAAGCTGCTGCTTCTTCCTGTTGGCTTGTCACTCTGTCCACTCGGCCTCTCCACCTCCTCCTACCCCCAGAGTCACCGACATACTCCACCTTGGAAGATGTCAGCGGGTGCCGGGAGCAGGAGGTGGCTGGGGGAGCGGACAGCGCGGTGGCTGGGAGGGGAGGGAGCCCCACGGCGACCGAGCGCGTCCTGTCATTAGTGGCGGCCTGAAGAAAACGCGTCCTGTTGGGCCTACAACGTGAGCCGCAACAACAGCCGTGTGAACCGGTGAAGCAGACAAGCGGCATCAAGGTCTAGTTTTAAGGTGAAACGGCACAACATGCTGGAGTAACTCAGCAGACTGAATCAGTCTGAGAGAAGGTGTATGAAAGAACTGCAGATGCAGGTTTAAATCGAAGGTAGACACAAAATGGTGGAGAAACTCAGCAGACTGGATTAAAGGGCCTGTCCCACTTTCACGACTTAATTCAATACCTCTGCCGAGTTTAAAGGACCTAAAAAAAAAATCAAGATCGTGGTAATCTACGAACTCCTACGGCCTTCCACGACTATGTTCACGAACTCCTACGAACTCCTACGAGTATGTCCACGACTATTTCGATGCCCTCCTCACGAATAAAAAGTTGCAATTTCTTTCATCCCGACCATTTTTAAAAATCGTGGACATTTTTTATCGGGCTGGAAAAACGTCGCGACTTACCTGATGCCACGAGTACCTAGGGTTGGCATAACGAGCCGCTACGATATATCTACGACCTCCTACGGACTCGTTACGAACATTCTGCGAGCTTGAATCATGGGGAAAACGCGGGAGAATTCGTGAATGACTCGTGAATGCGGGACAGGCCTTTAAGTCCGAGGAAAGGTCCTGATGTCACCCCTCCATGTTCTCCAGAGATGCTGACTCACTGCATCACGCCAGCACTTTGTGTCCCTTTCTGTAGCAATGTGACAAAATTTTGAGATTTAAAAAATCAAGTCTGCAATTTATCCCATCAGATAAAGCATAAAAATAAGTTTAATTTGACACCTAATTCACTTTCATATCTTCAGTATTAAGAAAGTTATGACCATTTTCATACTTGGAAATTAGCATCTTGTTCCCCATTGCCTTTCAATTGACTTAACTCAAAAGCTGTGATCTAGAACAGTTAAAAGCCCATAACTTTCTTGAAAATTAAGAGAACTCAATGAAATTTTCAATTATTATAGATTGAAGCATTCTGAAACAAATATGAAACAATCTTACTTGGATGACCTGAAATTAAAGCATATAATCAGTTAGTTATCTAATTGTAGCTAATTACAAAATTCAATGAGTAGATCTAAACATCTATCCATTTCTTAAGAAAAGATAAACTTTTTTGAAATTGCCTAAGTGTCCAAATAACATTCACACAATAATCCACAATATAACATAATTTTTAAATCTCATTTTCATGAATTTCTGGGCCAAATGGAAGGAATTTAGTGTTTAATGCCTGTAAATTAATGGCCATTTAAATGAACTAGCGAGTGGGTTTTAGTGGAATGCGGTGGATTGGAACGTTGTGGTTTGCGGTGAAGTCGGGAGGAAAAATACTGTTGGTTCATACATTTTTTTTGGACCCCATTTCGCAACATGAAAATATTATTAAAGCCTCCATAAAAACCAACTTTTAATATAAAAATAAACTGTGTACCTTTTTTTCTCCCCTACGCAAAATCCTTCCCGTTGTTGGCGCTCACGGCTTTTGAAGGTGATTTTTAAATTACTCTAGTTAATAAATAATCTAGCGTAATTTAAAAATACCTTCATTAATGAAATGTCGGAGCGATTTTTCTTCCGCAACCAAATTGCCCGACATGGATCGATTTGCCCAGTCTGTAGAAAAACGGCACTTTAAGCCCGCCCCCCTCTGAAAGGCGCCAAAGTCACGCACACGGGGAGCGGCAGAACTGCAGCGCTGCTCAAGGTAAGTTTTGTAACATACCTACTTTCTGTACTCACCATCGTCTGGACGTGTTTGTTTCAATGACATACAATAACAATACCTTATTCGGTCATAGAGGATACTTGGCAATAACGGACACCACAATCGAGGTTTACTGCGCGGATTGTTATAATCATAGAGCTCGTGGTCATGTATTATGACACGTGGCCATTGCAACTATTTGCCACATAATACTATTCTTGGGAGATGCACTCTTGTCTGCATGATGCTTCATGCCCTCTGAGGCAGAGTGCCAGAGTATCTCTGTTCTGATGTGACTTGAAAGGCAACTATTTCGGAATCTATGGAAAATATTTTTCCCCTTGCCTTACTTTCTCAGCAAAACGAACGAGGCACAATGACATAGAGAGACTCCAAATGGAGAAGTAGGCGGGGGTGCATGTTGATGAGGCTTGATATTCATTTCAAGCATGAATTGGGCAAAGTGAAAAAAAAACGTAATCAAATGTTTCTGCATTTGAAGCAATAGGGTAACTCAAATTAAGTCTATCTTTTCTTCTTACTGTGGTGTTTATCTAAAATGAAGAACTTTTGTATATATAATTCTGACAGGAATTTCTTTCCTATCAACAAAATTCTCCTGCATGCTTTGATTTGCTTAAGCACTCCACTGTCTGGATCTGTCTCTAGTTTATCCAAATGAACATCTTGTTAATGTGCAGGAAAGAAATGCAGATGCTGGTTTACACCGAAGATGCTGGAGTAACTCAGCGGGACAGGCAGCAGCTCTGGGTACAAAGAGTGGGTGACGTTTCGGGTCGAGACCCTTCTTCAGATATCTCTCCAACATTATTCTGCCAAATGTCCATTTAATTAGCTCGTAACTTGTTCTGCCATTCATTTTTCTAACATTGTCCTTCTGATCTTATTTCCGCGATGTGTCTCCCTCACCCACCAGCAGTTTTATCTCACTAATTTCCTCTGTCTTTTCCATGTAACCATATAACCATATAACAATTACAGCACGGAAACAGGCCTTCTCGGCCCTTCCAGTCCGTGCCGACCACTTATTTTCCCCTAGTCCCATCTACCTGCACTCAGACCATACCCCTCCATTCCCTTCCCGCCCATATACCTATCCACTTTACTTTTAAATGTTAAAATCAATCCTGCCTCCACCACTTCTGCTGGAAGATCATTCCACACAGCCACCACTCTCTGAGTAAAGTTCCCCCCCGTGTTACCCCTAAACTTCTGTCCCTTAATTCTCATGTCATGCCCTCTTGTTTGAATCTTCCCTACCCTCAATGGGAAAAGCTTATCCACGTCAACTCTGTCTATCCCTTTCATCATTTTAAAGACCTCGATCAAGTCCCCCCTTAACCTTCTGCACTCCAAGGAATTCCCTTCTGAGGGCATAAGAAGTCGGGACATCAGTAGGCCTAATGGCCTTTTGAGCCTGTTGCACCATTCAATAAAGTTGTGGCTTGTCGCTTTTTAATCCACTTAGTTTAGTTTAGTTTAAAGATACAGTGAGGAAACAGGCCCTTTGGTCCACCGAGTCCGCGCCGGCCAGCAATCCCCGTACACTAACATTATCCAGGACAACTCAGACAATTTTACATTTATACCTAGCCAATTAACCTCCGAACGTATATGTCTTTGGAGTGTGGGAGGGAACCGAAGATCTTGGTGAAAACCCGCGCAGATCACAAACTCCGTACTGACAAGTACCCATAGTCAGGATCGAACCCGGGTCTCTGGTGCTGTAAGGCATAACTTTATTGCTAAGCCACAGTAACACCCACTTGACTGCTTCTTCCTGATTATCACAACCTATTCCTGCAGCCTAAAGGGCCTGTCCTACCAGCATCCGATTCCATGCGATGAGCGCGATCAAACTAGAAGCGGGGGCTGCGCGGAGGTCGGGTGATCCCCTGTACAGGGCCGTTCCCACCAGCATGCGCCTGCATGCGGCAAGCGTGACCAAACCGGCAGCGAGAGCCGCGTGGAGGTCGGGTGAGTGGCGCAACGCGGCGCAAAGTGAGGCGAACTTGGAGCGAAGTCTTAAGGTAAGTTCGCCAGGACAGAGAGGGGCACACAGAGAGGGGCACAGAGGCACACACACAGAGGGCCACGGAGCCACACACACAGAGGGTCACGGAGGCACCTACAGAGAGGATCACGGAGGCACGACATCGAGGCGGTGTGTAATGCGTCAAGGCGACTGCGAGCCGACAAGCCGTTGCCGCGCGGAATTTTTGAACATAGTCAGTTTTTCGGAGCCCCGCGCGATGTCGGGACGAACTCCGCACAATTCCGCATGGCTCAGGCGATCGAAGTGGGACCGGCCCCGCGACGCCGGACGGCTCAAGCGACCACGTTAGGTCGCGCTCATCACATAGAGTTGCATGCTGGTGGGACAGGCCCTTAAAGATCTGATTAATAGATTCTTAATTAGTGCTGGTGTCAAGTGTTATGGGGAGAAGGCAGGAGAATGGGGTTAGGAGGGAGAGATAGATCAGCCGTGATTGAATGGTGGAGTAGACTTGATGGGCCAAATGGCCTCAATCTGCTCCTATCACATGAGAACAACGTAAAACAAGGTAGGTTATGCCAAATTTCCTTGAATATTTTAATGGCTCAGCCTTACAACATTCACAAGGAAATATCTTAAATGGGTGATTGCTCAGTCTGCAACTATATCCCCAAGTTCCAGATGCATCCTTGAGAGGAAACATATTTTTGGAATGTACATCAAGTCCCTTCAGAATCACGCCTGATTTTTATACCTGAAGGGCCTGTCCCACTTACGCAACTTTTTCTGCGACTGCTGGCACCCGTTATAGGTCGTTGCAGGTCGCCCAAAATTGTCAACATGTTGAAAATCCAGCGGCGACCAGAACAAGGTACGACTCTTTGGGCGACTTCTCACGGCCATACAGGCGTCACCCCGTGACATGTCTCCTGTATGGTCGTGAGTAGTCTCCTCAGTCGCCCAAAGAGTCGCAGCGTCTTTCTGGTCGCCGCTGGATTTTCAACATGCTGAAAACTTTCGGTGACCTATGACGGGTGCCGGCAGTCGCCGAAAAAGTGACGTAAGTGGGCCTGCCCGCTCCTTTGAAGATATCTCATTCACCTTAGGAAGCATCGCCTATTTGCAGTGCCTCCAATGAATGCAAATTCCTTCGTAAATAAGGGAAGCAAAAGTGGACGCAATAATCCTGATGTGGTCTCGCCCAGGTCCTAGTGGTAGCGAGACTTTTCCACTTTTATGCACCTTTCCCTTTCCAACAAAGGCCATCGTTCCTTTGGATTTCCTCTTTACTTGCTGTGCCTACCTGCTGATGTTTTGTGTGGCGATATCCAGATCACTCTTTACAAACGCATTTTCTATTCTGTCTCTATTCACCAAACATTGCTCCGCTCTGTGGCGTGGCGTGGCGTGGCGTGGTGTGGCGGCGCCTAACGGCAGCGGCTCGACTGCAGTCCGTCTGTCTTTTTTAAATTTTTGTCTCGTTAAATGTATGTGTTGATTCTAGTTTATATTCTTTTCTAGCTGTGTATATGTGGGTGGGGGGAGGGGGAAATCATTTAATCTTTTCCCTGTCGGGTCTCCGGTGTCGTTGGGCCGAACATCGTGGAGCCGGCAGCGGCCTCCGGGTGGAACCAACCTGAGGGCTCCAGTCACGGAGCCTGCAGACCTGACATCGCGGAGCTGGGCAATTTCAGAGTGGGGAGAGCTGTGGTGGCCCGCGGCTGCGACCCGACTTGGGAGCTTCGGAGGCTCTGGCCGCAGGCCCGGTGGACAGGAACGTCGGGAGCTCGCCGGTCCCTGGTGGGTGACCGCTTTTCGGAGCTCCCGCAACGGCAACTTCTCCCGCTGGAATCGCGGGGTTTAAATGATTCGGAGCAGGGCCTAACATCGCCGGCGCGGCTTAAACGCCGCGGGACTTACCATCGGCCGCCGGGGGCTTTAACATCGTGAGGCCCAGTCGCCTCGACGTTGCAGTTGGACTGCTGGACCACGGGAGAAGAACAAAGGGAAGAGATAAGACTTTGCCTTCCATCACAGTGAGGAGGTGTTGGAGATTCACTGTGATGGATGTTTGTGTAAACCGTGTTAAGTGTGGGTCTTGGGTTTTTTTTGTAATGTTAAGACTGGAGAAAATGAAATTTTGTTCAAACCAAGCTGTTTGAATGACAATAAAAGGCATTCTATTCTATTCTATTCTGCTCTTTTATTCTTATTAAATGAATGAGCTCAAATTTCACCACTTCATGTTCCATCTGCCAATTTTTGATTCCTTCCATCAACCCACCTCCATCCTTCTGCAAGTCTTTATATATCCTCACAGCTAGTGTTCCTATTTATCTTGTGTGTCGCTGGGAAACCTTGACACAATAGACCTGGATTCTTCATCTTGGTTAATATCGATCGTAAACTATTGAGATATTAACCCTATGAGTTACAGATATCCAACCTTGAATAAGAACCATATACAGTGCCCTCCATAATGCTTGGGACAAATAAAGGCCCAGCATTTATTTATTTGTACTCCACAATTTGAGATTCGTAATAGAAAAAAATCGCTGCAAGATGCAAACCACTGGTTAGTGGCAAAAATAGATGGCCAGGTTACAGTTTATCGAGAAGAACTGAAAAGAGCAGCCACAGTTCTGGAAAAATGGGGGGACTATGTATAAACATAGCTGTATTTTCTACATGGTGAAACCAAAATGTATTAAAATGGCCTTTATTAAAATCTGACAATGTGCACTTTAACCACATGTGATTTTTTTTCTATTCCAAATCTCAAATTTATGGAGTATAGAGGCAAATAAATAAATGATGGGTCTTTTTCCCAAACATTATGGAGGGCACTGTATCCTAATTTTGTTTTTTTGTAAATGTAGGAAGAAACTGCAGATGCTGGTTTACATCAAAGATAGACACAAAATGCTGCAGTAACTCAGCAGGACAGGCAGCATCTCTGGAGAGAAGGAATGGTGATGTTTCGTGTTGAAACCCTTCTTCAGACTGAGAGTCGGGGGAGAGGGAAACTAGAGATATGGAAGGGTGCAAGGAGAATGTATGATGTGAAAACTTCCCTTCCCCTCACCTATCCCTCGTCCAACGATGAACCATTCTACATTTCCCTGACCATCGTATGCTTTGATCAGGAAGATTGTTCCCAATGTTGGGGAGGTCCAGGACAAGGGGTCACAGCTTAAGGATAAGGGGGAAATCCTTTAGGACCGAGATGAGAAGGACTTTTTTCACACAGAGAGTGGTGAGTCTCTGGAACTCTCTGCCACAGAGGGTAGTTGAGGCCAGTTCATTGGCTATATTTAAGAGGGGGTTAGATGTGGCCCTTGTGGCTAAAGGGATCAGAGGGTAAGGAGAGAAGGCAGGTACGGGATACTGAGTTGGATGATCATCATGATCATATTGAATGGCGGTGCAGGTTCGAAGGGCCGAATGGCCTACTCCTGCACCTAATTTCAATGTTTCTATGTTTCTATGATCTGTTGTTTTCACATCGTACCATTTCAACATCTCTAGGTTCCCTCTCCCCTGACTCTCAGTCTGAGGAAGGGTCTCGACCCAAAACATTACCCATTCCCTCTCTCCAGAGATGCTGCCTGTCCCGCTGAGTTACTCCAGCATTCTGTGTCTATTTTTGATGTAAACCAGCATCTGCAGTTTCTTCCTACATTTTGCATCCATCTTTTTGTTTTTCGGTAGTTAGCCAAACCTCTATCCATGCCATTATTTTATCAACAGTAAGAGCATTTGCATTGTGCAGGAACCTTTCATGTTGAAGCTTATTATGTCATTTGCAAATCTAGATACACAACTTTCACAGTTTCACTTTGTCCACCCTAACTGTCAACTCATCAACAAACACTAATAAATTTGACAAACTCTTCCCATGTTAACTTTGCTTAATTGCCACATGACTTTCTACATGTCATGTTGTTACTTAATATTTGACGCCAGCATTTTTCCAATCACTGGTACTGGTCCAACTACACCAGCATTTGTGACTCCCCGTCTCCTCCTTTATCAATAAAGACACTTTATTTAAAGTTTTGCATTCCTCTAAATCACAATTGGTGTTTCCTTAAAGTCATTAAGGATAAATATTAATAAGTTCTTAGTTCAAAGAAGGTTTACTGGAATGGGCAATTTGTTGTATGCCAAACGTTTGTATTGAAGATAGGCACAAAATGCTGGAGTAAAGCCCCTGTCCCACTTACGTGTCCTTGGCACGCTAATTACGCGACCTCGTGGTCGCGTTGAGCCGCGACGGTCCTGCGAAGGTTGGGCGCGATTTCATGCGACCGCACAGCCATCTGGAGCGCGTAACGTCATTTGAAGATGGACACAAAATGCTGGAGTAATTCAGCGGGACCGGCGGCATCTCTGTAGAGAAGCATTGGGTGACGTTTCGTGTCGAGACTCTTCTTCAGTCTGAAAGAAGGGTCTTGACCAGAAACGTCACCCATTGCTTCTCCCCAGAGATGCTGCCGGTCCCGCTGAGTTACTCCAGCATTTTGAGACTATCTTCAATTTTCTTGTCCCCGCTCTGGGAGTAGGAGTGGGGGGCGGATCCGGATCCGCAACGGCCGTGAGCCCCAGGCCGAGCTCGGCGATCGTTTGCCTGCTTCTGCTGCTGTTGGAGGCGAGACGTTGCGTCGCGCCAGGGTCTTGGGCCTGTCCCACTTTGGCCGTCAGTTACGCGACAGGCCGTTGGCGCGCGAAGATTTTGTTCGCTACAAAGGTTTCGGAGCCCAGTGCGATGTCGCACACAACTACATACCCCATCCACCTTGAAGATATGAGATTCCTCCGAGCAGGCAAATCAGACCATTTCCAAAAAATTTGGTCTCCATTTATCGACTTATTACAAGCATAGGGTGCAACAGAATTCTGAAAATAAATGGTATCAGGCCCTGGTGAGGGGTGTGTAAAGATACAATGTAGGTACATCCCTTTTATCTTAGCTTATCTTACTTTCTCATATCTTCTGTCTTCTATTTTTTTCTTTATTGGTTTCTTATTTATTCTTTCTTGTGTTTTACGCTTGTACGGGTTTTTTCCTGATCACTCTCTCACGCACTTACTATCTTGTCTAACTTTCTCTATTCTTCTTCTTCTTAAAGTTTAAAACAAGAAGTGGTACAGGAAATGCGTTATGGTATTTTGGGCTTGTATCATTGTAATGTACATTATTTCTAATGAATACAATTAAAAAAAAAAAAAAAACCTCTATACCCCTCCACGCTTCTCAGTGGGACTGGCCCCGCGCGGCCATGCGATGCCCGTGTGCCTCAACGCGACGACGAGGTCGCGTACTTTGCATGCCAAGGACACGCAAGTAGGACAGGCCCTTAACTCAGCGGGACAAGCAGCATCTCTGGATAGGAGGAATGGGTAATGTTCCGGGTCAAGACCCTTCTTCACACTTCTCTCCAGAGATGCTGCCTGTCCCGCTGAGTTACTCCAGCATTTTGTGTCTGTCTTCAGTGTAAGCCTACATCTGTAGTTCCTTCTAAAGGGCCTGTCCTACAAGCATGCAACTCCATGCGATGAGCGCGATCAAACTAGAAACGGGGGCCGCGCGGAGGTCAGGTGATCCCTGTACAGGGCCGTTCCCACCAGCATGTGCCTGCATGCAGCAAGTGCGACCAAACTGGCAGCGAGGGCCGCGCGGAGGTCGGGTGAGTGGCGCAACGCGGCACAAAGTGAGGCGAACTTGGAGCGAAGTCTTAAGGTAAGTTCGCCAGGACAGAGAGGGGCACACAGAGAGGGGCACAGAGGCACACACACACACAGAGGGCCACGGAGCCACACACACAGAGGGTCACGGAGGCACCTACAGAGAGGATCACGGAGGCACGACATCGAGGCGGTGTGTAATGCGTTGAGGCGACTGCGAGCCGACAAGCCGTTGCCGCGCGGAATTTTTGAACATAGTCAGTTTTTCGGAGCCCCGCACGATGTCGGGACGAAATCCGCACAATTCCGCACGGCTCCGGCGATCGAAGTCCGCAACGCCGTACGGCTCAAGCGACCACGTTAGGTCGCGCTCATCGCATGGAGTTGCATGCTTGTAGGACAGGCCCTTTACACTACAGTTTAGACCAGTTTGGCTTGTATCTGGAAAAGTTTAGAAGACTGAGAGGTGACTTTATTTAAATAGATAAGGCCCTGAGGTCTCTGGACAGTAAGTTAATGGGGATGTTCTTCCTTCATGGGAGGAACACAAATTAGGGAGTCACTATTTAAATAAGCAATTGGCTATTTTAGACATTTTTTTAACTCTCAACGGTTTGTCCTTTGTTAAAGAGTGATGGAAGCTGGGATATTTTTCTGGTAGGGGTAAGTCATATGCATAAGGTGAACATCTGCAGTGGGTAGGAAGGAAGGTCGAGTTGAGATTGTATTCATATTAATTATTGAGTAGGTGAATCGAGGACCAGAGGACATAGGTTTAGGGTGAAAGGGAAAAGATTTAATGGGAATCTGAGGGGTAACCTTTTCACACAAAGGGTGGTGGGTGCATGGAACGAGCTGCCAGAGGAGGAAGTTGAGGCTGGTACAATCCCTACGTTTAAGAAACAGTTAGACAGATACATGGATAGGACAGGTTTGGAGGAATATGGGCCAAACGCAGGCAGGTGGGACTAGTGTAGCTGGGACATGTTGGCCGGTGCGGGCAAGTTGGGCCAAAGGGCCTGCTTCCACACTTTATCACTCTATGGCTCTATAATCCTAATATTACATGGAGGGGAAGATTGTGGGGTGTAATCTTGCTCCTACTCACCAGTCTGAAGAAGAGTCTCGACCCGAAACGTCGCCTATCTCCTTCGCTCCTTAGATGCTGCTGCACCCGCTGAGTTTCTCCAGCTTTTGTGTAACCCTCGATTCTCCAGCATCTGCAATTCCTTCTTTAACACATACCTATATGACCTCCCACCTACATTACGCAGTACTGATTGCCTCCACTAATGGATCTAACCCCAGAATCACCAGTTACCCGTGGTCCTGACGTGTGATTATCCCTCTCCCACCAGTTCCATCAGCCTTACCCTAAATCCTGAGTACTCCTGTCTGTCCTCTATCTCCCTAGTTACCATCAATCCCACATCTATGGCCCAGGCCCTGACTTTGCCAGACACCCACGGCTCCAACTTTGTGATCACTCATGGCCCTGTCTTCTCAATTGCCTGAGTATGTAGAACACTACAGCGCAGGGAGGGCCCTTCGGCCCACAATGTTTGTGCCGAACTTGATGCCGTTAAAGTGATCTCATCTACTGTACATGATCCATATCCCTGTATTCCTTGCACTTCCATGTGCCTATCTAAAAGCCTCTGAAATGGCTCTGTCGTGTCTGCCTCTCGCACTGCGTTCCAGGCCCCCACCACACTGTGCCCCACACATCTCCATTAAACTTTCCCTCTCTCACCTTACAGCTATACCCTCTTGTGTTGGACGTTTCCACCCTGGGAAAAAGGTTCTGACTGTCTACCCGATCTATTGCCTCTCATCATTTTAGAGTCATAGAATCATAGAGGGATACATTGTGGAAACTGGCCCGTCAGCCCAACTTGCCCACGCCGGCCAACATGTCCCAGCTACACTAGACCCACCTGCTTGCGCTTGGTCCATATCCCTCCAAACCTGCCCTATCCATCTACCTGTCTAACTGTTTCTTAAATGTTGGGATAGTCCCTGCCTCTACTACCTCCTCTGGCAGCTTGATCCATACATCCACCACCCTTTGTGTGAAAAAGTTTCCCACCAGATTCCTATTAAACCATCTCCCTTTCACCTTAAACCTATGTCCTCCATTCACCTACTCTGGGCAAGAGACTCTGTGCATCTACCCGATCTATTCCTCTCATGATTTTGTATACCTCTATAAGATCACCCCTCATCCTCCTGTGCTCCAGAGTCCCAGCCTACTCAACCACCCCCTGTAGCTAAAGCCATCGAGCCCTGGCAACATCCTCGTAAATCTCTCTGCATCCTTTACAGCTTGACAACATCTTTCCTATAACACGGTGCCCAGAACAGAACATAATACTCCAAATGTTGGCTCACCAACATCTTATACAATTGCACCATGACCTCCCAGCATCTATTGATTATCATTTTACATACTTTTATCTAACACTGTTGGCCTGCCACATCGCAGCTTTTGATGACATGTCATCATTTCTAGGCCACTGTGCACAAGAGGTCTGAATACAACAAGGGAAATATAGTGATTGGGATGTAATTTAGGACAGGTTATATTTGCAGCATGTTATTTCGATTTTAATGGATTTTCAACATATTTCAATTTCTGTAGCAAAGGGTTTTTATTGCTCAAAAATAGTCAGTTCAAGTCTATTTCAGGAAATTGAAGTCCTCATTTTCTAATGTGGATATTTTGGAATAGTGAAGCAATGAAAATATGAAAATAATTTCCATAATAGCATAAACATTGGTGTTAATTTGTGTTCTGCACTTGGTCCTTTGATCCTGTTGAAAATAACTGGTGTTGATTGTCAATGTGATGCTAGTTTCCTCTTGTCGGTTTGTGCAGTGTTCCCAGCACACACAAATGTGAACATTGGATGGAAATAACCATATTAGTCATTTCAATGGCAATATTAATGTGATACATAGCATGGCACAGACTTTAGTGATATTTAACCTCAGCCAATCTAAGGCCCAGGGAATCTGTGCAAGTTCATCAAAATACATTTGTCATAGCCTCGGTATTAAAGGACTTTCTTCTAGGAAGAAAGAGTTGAGGGGGATCTTATTTAGTCAGAGGGTGGTGAATCTGCGGAATTCATTGCCACAGAGGGCTGTCTAAGCCAAGTCAATGAATATTTTTACGGCCAAGATAGACAATAGACAATAGATGCAGGAGTAGGCCATTCGGCCCTTTCTGTCCTGGCTGCCCCGTCATTCAATGTGAGCATGTGAAATTTTCCCCAAACCTCCTTTTCTGTGCCATATTTTTATTTCTAAAATAATCAATAGACAATAGGTGCAGGAGTAGGCCATTTGCCCCATTGAGCCAGCACCGCCATTCAATGTGATCATGGCTGATCATCCCCAATCAGTACCCCGTTCCTGCCTTCTCCCCATATCCCCTGACTCCGCTATTTTTAAGAGCCCTATCCAGCTCTCTCTTGAAAGCATCCAGAGAACCGGCCTCCACCGCCCTCTGAAGCAGAGAATTCCACAGACTCACCACTCTCTGTGTGAAAAAGCGTGTCCTCGTCTCCGTTCTAAATGGCTTACCCCTTATTCTTAGATAGATAGATTCTTGATCAGTACGGGTGTCAGGGGTTATGGGGAGAAGGGGGTTAAGAGGGAAAGATAGATCAGCCATGATTGAATGGCAGAGTAGACGTGATGAGCCTATCACTTATAAACTTAAAAATTAATAAATAAATAAATAAATAAAGAAATGCCGAGATCTACTGTGAAATCCCATACACCCATTGTAGAGAAACGCATCCATGGCCCAAACTCTTTAGTCTGAGTCTGAAAGTCATGGTTGAAGGTACAAACGTGGTTGAACGGCTGTTATAGCACAATGGGAACATCACACAATTGCAGGCTACTGATTTCCAGAAGAGTCCGTTCAAAACAAAGCAGAGGACCAACTGAAGATAGACACAAAATGCTGGAGTATTTCCAGTTCATGGAGGCCTCCAAAACATTGTTAATGGTTGACCCAGTGATGACTATGCCCCTGTGGGTCAAGGGAGATAGTTAGACACTCTCTTGATGCAGGCCATTCCCTGGCACTTTTGTAGCATGGCATTTGGCAGTCATTGCGTGAATGCTGAGATCTTGCTGCTTGCAGGCATAGTGATGGGAACAGTGTTGTGATTTAGGTGCTAGAAATACCGTTTGAAATGGATAAGATCATGGCTTTTAGATTGATGTCGTTCACAGTCTAGGGATTGGTCCTGATTCTGGTATAGGGACAGATGCTAGAGGTGGTTTGGGGATTGTCACCATTCTGGTGCATGTTCTGATACTAGTTGTGCGCTAGGGATTGGTGGTAGCTCTTGTACAGGAGATGGAGCTGGAGCTATTGCAGGGACTGTTGTTGCTCTTGCACGGGGATATGTGCTGTCTCCGGTAGTGCAGTGTTGTCGCTGTTCAACGAGGACTAGTGTGGCTACTGAGAGGTAACTTTTTCACACAAAGGGTGGTGGGCATATATACATTCATTTCACTGCACCTTATGGTGCAAGTGACAAATACATTTGAGCTCGAACTTGAACAAGCTGCCAGACGAGGTAGTTGAGGCTGGGACTATCCAAGTGTTTAAGAAACACTTCAAGTTCAAGTTCACATTTATTGTCACATGCACCAATTAAGGTACAGTGAAATTTGAGTTGGACAGGTACTTGGACAGGTTTGGAGGGATATGGACCAATTTGGACTCGTGCAGCTGGGACATGTTGGCTGATGTGGGCAAGTTGGGCCGAAGGGCCTGGTTCCTTGCTGTATGCAGCATGGAACCGGGGGGGGCGCCATCCTGTACGGGTATGGCTGCCCAGCCTGCAGCTGTCCGTCTTTTCTCTCTTTTTTATTTTTAGTTAGTTGAGTTTTTTGATTTTCGGAGTCTTAGCCTTTTTTTATGTGGGGGTGGGGGAGGGGAAGGGGGAAACTGCTTTCTAGGGTCACTACCTGGTCAGAGAGGCAGCTTTCTCCGGGCTGCACCGTCGACCCGTCCTCGCGGCCTACCAGCGGGCCTGGAGCGGCGTTTCCTGGGGGGACCGCCATCGTGGAGCGGAGCGGGCAATACCATGCCTGGGTCGCCGCGCTGGAGCTCCGGTGAGCTGTAGACCGCAGGTGAACATCGCGGAGCTGCGGAGCGGCCGGCCTCGGGCGGCGGCGCTGAAATTTAAATTGGGAGCCTGGGATCTCTCGGCGAGATCACCAGTTGTGGAGCTCCATCCAGCGCGGCCTGTTGGCGTCGGAAGCCGTGGTCTCCAGCGAGGAAGCGGCCGTTACAGGCACCCCGAGCCGCTGAGAGGGATCTCTCGTCGCCGGAGCACCATCACCCGGCGAAGAAGGGCCTGGATCATCGGCCCCCATAGCGGCGACTGTTGGGGCCTCAATAGGCCTGACTATGGGAGAACTGGGGATGGGGTCTGGACTTTGTGCCTTCACTCATAATGGAAACCATTGTGGGGGGATGTTTTTTATGTTTATGTTAAATTCTTTAATGTTATGTCCTATCTTTATCTATGTGCTGCACGGCAAGACAAATTTCACTACACCAATTGGTGTATGTGACAATAAATGTCCTTTGTCCTTTGTCCTTTGTATCTCTCTATGACTCTATGATAGTTGTTTTTATATTGATGTTAACTGTTGTAGGGTAGATAAATGTAAATAGTGATGGTTTTTTATGGCATGGGTATTGGAATAGCTGCTGGCAATGGTTTTGGGATTGTTAGACAAGTATAGTGGTATTGGCACTGGAACTGTATTGACTTGGGCGTGGCATTAGTTTGGGGATTGATGCCGATTTGGGATTGCCACTTCCACTGATGTTTGGAATTGATGCTGGATTTAGTGATTAGGAACTGATTCCCGCCATTGCTTTTGCAATTAATGCTCGCATTTTAATTGGGATTGGTGTTGAGGGGGTGATTTGGAATTGGGCTTAGCATAGGTATTAGGATCAGGATTGAGATGGAAGGAACTGCAGATGCTGGTTTTAACTGAAGATAGGCACAAAAAGCTGGAGTAGCCCAGGTCACAAAAAAGCTGGAGTAAACAAGGGAAATCTTTCCCTTTCCCGTGACTCTCAGTCTGAAGATGGTCACCTATACCTTTTCTCCAGAGATGCCATCTGACCCACTGAGTTACTCCAGCTTTTTATTTCTATCTTAGGATCAGGATTGATGCATGCACTGAGACTGATATTGGCACTGATATTGGGATTGGTGCTAGAAGTTGGTTCAAAGGTTCAAAGGTCAGTTTATTGTCACGTGTACCAATTAAGATACAGGTACCGTCGTCATGCTAAAAGAAGCAGCAAGACACACAACCACATAAAAGTTAACATAAACATCCACCACAGTGGATTCCCCACATTCCTCACTGTGATGGAAGGCAATAAAGTCCAATCTCCTTCCTCTTTATTCTCTCGCGGCCGGGGCAGTCGAACCATTCGCTGTTGGGGCGATTGAACCTCCCGCAGCCGGCGGTCAAAGCTCCCGCGTCGGGGCGATCGAAGCTCCCGCTGTTGGAGCTCCCAAAGTCGGTCCCTAACCTGGGACCACGAGCTCCACGATGTTAAAGTCCGCAGGCTCCTGCGGTTGGAGCTCCCGAAGTCGGTCTCCAGCAGAAGCAGCCAGCTCCTCGATGTTAGGCCGCTGTGCGGACGGAAATACGATACAACTCTGTCAAGGAAAGAGACTTAAACAAGATGCACTCTGGATGATTGTGTCTTGTTTTTTTTAGATTTACTGCAGATAATAATATTAGATAAAATGCCGTCAATGTCAAAAGGCATATTTTGTTGGATTTTGGGTCATGTGAAATATTCACACCTAGTTCAAATCATTATTTTGACATGAATGTCATAAGGTCTAAAGTGATAGTAGTAGAATTAGGCCATTCAGCCCATCAAATCTACTCCGCCATTCAATCATGGCTGATCTATCCCTCCATCCTAACCCCATTCTCCTGCCTTCTCCCCATAACCCCTGACACCTGCACTAATCAAGAATCCATCTATCTCTGCCTTAAATATATCCACTGACGACCTCCACAGCCTTCTTTGGCAAAGAATTCCACAGATTCACCATCCTCTTACTGAAGAAATTTCTCCTCATCTCCTTTCTTAAAGAACGTCCTTTAATTCTGAGGCTCTGACCTCTAGTCCTAGACTCTCCCACTAGTGGAAACATCCTCTCCACATCCATTCTATCCGAGCCTTTCACTATTCTGCACGTTTCAATGAGGTCCCCCCTCATTCTTCTAAACTCCAGCGAGTGCAGGCCCAGTGCCGACAAACGCTCATCAGAGGTTAACCCACCCATTCCTGGGATCATTCCTGGGACCTCCTCAGGTCCCTCTCCAGAGCCAGCACATCCTTCCACAGGTATGGTGCCTAAAATAGCTCTCAATATTCCAAATGTGGCCTTACCAGCACCTTATAGAGCCTCAGCATTACATCGCTGTTTTTATGTTCGAGCCCTCTCGAAACAAATACTACCATTGGGGTTGCTTTCTTTACTACCGAATGTGTGTGTTTTAGTGCTGAGAAATACCAAACACTATATATTTCACATAATGGTAAAAGCTGCGTTTTCTGGCTCAAGAATGGGATTTATTATGGGAAGGAGATGGAAAATGAAAGAATGTTTTATGGCTTCCGATCCTTTTTTTGTGGGATCGATCCCGGAGGGGGAGGGGAAGGGGGAATCAAATCCTAAATCCACCTTATGGTGGAGGAATTGTATAGCCTCAGCTGCTTCGAGCTGAGGGAACATCGAACTTTGGGCAGTTTCGCGAGGGAAAACTTGAAAGGAAGAAAATATTATGATGAAAATAAGCGGAGAAGCATATTACGCATTAACCAGTCCTCATATTAGCTGTAAACTGTGACGCATAATGAAGTACTGTGTGATGTGGTACAGAGCTTGCAGTACCAAATGCTGGCTTCAGTTGCTCGAGCCGACGTCGCAATGTGGTAGTCCCCTTTGGAAGTCACGCAATCGGACCTCTTATCTGTAAGTGTTGGTAACCTGATCTACTGTAGAAGATCTGAATGTCTTCATAGCTTACATACAGCATGATAGATATGTGTTTTGTCACAGTGTGATGCACTGTTCCGGGCAGCTGCAGCCTGACAGCTAGCAGAGTGTGTTGTCATTCTGTGAGCTGCAAGTACCTGTCTCTGCTTTTATGGTGACTTGCTGCGATCTGCCTGCAAACAGGATGGATAATTCCTTCATAAGTGAGTTGTCATATTTTTCATTTAAAAACAAAAAAATTCTTTGCAGTCTTGCAATCTGTGGGGTGCTTTTGAAAAAAAAAAACAGCTTGAAAGAAAATTGTGATTCACAAAGTGATGAATTGTGATGTGAGTTGTCATACTGTTAAGAAGAGGTACGTGTGTATCTGAACTACAATGCAGAGTTCTACCAAATGTGGGACTCCCTTTATTATTATTCATTTTAATTTCTTCTTCTGTCATTTTATCCTCTCAGTTGAAAATTCACAAAGTATGCTTACAACTGCGATCTATGGCAGTGGCTACGACCAAACACCATTCATCTTAGATTGTGACCGTTTTCCCGTGTTTGTACGGTATTATTGTGCAAAACAGAACAAAGGGAGTTGCTGGTTTCATAATTAATATTGAATTACACTGAGATTATTATAGTGTCGCTCCCAATCAAGCGGCTGCTGTTGAAAAATGTATTTGTGGTTCCGAGCAAGGCATTTATCTTATCCGTTCCTGTTTGCCCTGAGGATATTAGCTACCTGATGGAAAGCAAAAGTGACCAGTTCGGGGTGTCTGAAGGGCAAGATCCATCAGATTTTTAATCTAGCAATTAATTTGTTGAATTTGATTTCACAGCTTGTCAGAATGAAACTCAGTTTGATGACCTTTAGGCTGTGGTGCATCCATCCAGCTTTCTTCTGCAGCCGATATGGTTGAAAGGTGCTGTAAGCTTATTGTGATTCCTATTCTGAAATCGAACAATTGTCTTCTTTTCAGTAAAGTGGCATTTGTCAGTCGGTTTGGACTAATGCTCGCAATGTTTCTGGTGTCATACACGACACTTCCGACAATTAGAGATTAAGAAATCTTTAACTTTAGAAATGTTAACAACCCCCCCCCCCCCCCCGCCGCCCCGACCCCGATGTAATTATTTCTGCAGTGAACCCATAATGTTTAATGGATCAAAATTGACCTTGAGAACGGTGAGATTAGAAGTGATGATAGCATTTCAGGAGAGAACTCTGCAGCGACGGCAAAAGGGCAGCTGCAGTAGGAAATGTCTTGTTCATTTGAAATTTACATTGAGAAAGGATCTAGCCTCGAAACGATGCTCGACCAGTACATTTTGTATGGGAAGACAGATGGATATGTTACCCGCGCTGATTGCTGAGGTGATGAAATGGAAATGATACGGTTTTTATTTCTCATATTTTGTTTGTGTGTATGAAGGAGAGAAAGAAACGTCACCTGGTCTGAAATGGTCGAGATGGCTTAAATCCATCATTTTCACAGTTTATTCCTGTATTGCCATCTATTTCAAGCCTCTCTGCTTCATCCAACCTTACATATTCCATCCTCTTTATAAATTTGCTGGGCAAATGAGGCAGATTTTGCATGGGACAGATTTTGATCAAGGTAAAAATCTCACTTAATGGTGCACAGATTTAAATTGTGTGGATTATCAAAATGCATTCAGCGAAGAAATGTTCTCCCTAAACAAGTGTTTTGGAAAAGGCTGAATACTCTCATCTGGTGCATAACACGGTAGCAGTCACGGTGGCGCAGCGGTAGAGTTGCTGCCTTACAGCGAATGAAGCGCCAGAGACCTGGGTTCGATCCCAACTACGGGTGCTGTCTGTATGGAGTTTGTACGTTCTCCCCGTGACCTGCGTGGGGTTTTCTCCGAGATCTTCGGTTTCCTCCCACACTCCAAAGACCTACAGGTTTGGAGGTTGATTGGCTTGGTAAATGTAAACAATGTCCCTAGTGGGTGTAGGATAGTGTTAATGTACAGGGATCGCTGGTCGGCGTGGACCCGGTGGGCCGAATGGCCTGTTTCCGTGCTGTATCTCTAAACTACAAGAACGTAAGGAAAAGATGCTTTGAAAATTGGCTTGCACCCGTTATTGGTACCCATATATATAACGTTGATATCCACTAACCTATAATGGCAAGGGACAAAATTACATTGGATTGAATTCTATGCCAGTTTACACCCAGAATACCGTGCAAAGTGTGCTCTACACAATCCAAGATGGGACATCATTCAAGTTTGCACTAATTCAGAGATTTTGTTATGCACTTGAGAAAATTGTCAGTGGCACAGCAGTAGAGTTGCTGTCTTAAAGCGCTAGAGACCCGGGTTCAGTGCTGACGAGGGGTGCTGTCTGTGTGGAGTTTCTACGTTCTCCCCGTGACCTGCATAGGTTTTCAACCGGGAGCTCCAGTTTCCTCCCACACTCCAGACAGGCACTGGTTTATAGTTTAATTGGCTTCGATGAAATTGTAAATTGTCCCCAGTGTGTGCAGGGATCGCTGGTTGATGGGCCGAAGGGCCTGTTTCCACGCTGTATCTCTAAATAAACTAAACATTCAACATGCAATTATATATTGGCAATGCACACTATAAGACAAAGGCTGCAGGACATGGAACCAGCTCCGACCATTTGTCCCAAGGAACTCATCAGTGAAATACATGCCCGGAGAGTGACCCTGTGTGCCAGAGGAATCCTGGAGATCTACTGGATCCATCACAGTACCATGCTGACACATTGGGACCAGTTTTCTCGCCCTGGTGTGAGAATCTGTACTCATTCAAATAACATACTGAACGTAGCATCTTTGCATGTCACGGTGAACTGCCTACTCTGAATGAAGTTGTGGTGAGCCAGTAATAAAAGGATCAGGCATTAATTCCCTGATGTATTATGATCCACGCATAGAAGGATGTGCGGGATTAATTTTAAAATCTGACTTTGCTCAACTAATTACTGGTATCCATGTTGATCTTGAAGATTGGCTTGTGGGGAGTGTCACTGTCTCTGGATTAAACAGGCTCCGTGTTAGAATACTTACGAGAATATGTTGTTTGTATTGGCTATTAACACTATCAGAATGTACTTAGATTGGTAATTCCATAAGTCAATTAAGGGCCTGTCCTACAAGCATGCAACTCCATGCGATGAGCGCGACCTAACGTGGTCGCTTGAGCCGTCCGGCATCGCGGGGCCGGTCCCACTTCGATCGCCGGAGCCGTGCGGAATTGTGTGGAGTTCGTCCCGACATCGCGCGGGCCTCTGAACAACTGACTATGTTCAAAAATTCCGCGTGGCAACAGCTTGTCGGCTCGCAGTCGCCTCGACGCATGACACACCGCCTCGACCTCGTGCCTCCGTGAACCTATCTGTAGGTGCCTCCGTGACCCTCTATGTGTGTGGCTCCGTGGCCCTCTGTGTGTGTGCCTCTGTGCCCCTCTCTGTGTGCCCCTCTCTGTCCTGGCGAACTTACCTTAAGACTTCGCTCCAAGTTCGCCTCACTTTGCGCCGCGTTGCGCCGCTCACCCGACATCCGCGTGGCCCCCGCTGCCGGTTTGGTCGCGCTTGCCGCATGCAGGCGCATGCTGGTGGGAACGGCCCTGTACAGGGGATCACCCGACCTCCGCGCGGCCCCTGCTTCTAGTTTGATCGCGCTCACCGCATGGAGTTGCATGCTTGTAGGACAGGCCCTTTAGAAAGTAGGTGGGGCACAGGGTTCCAATTGATTAAATGTCAGTATAAAAGTTGGTGTTCGTGAAGTTGAATTCAAAGTAGTGTGGTATTTGTGACTGTGCCGTGCACCTTGTGCACAAGTAAACAAGTCGAGACCCTTCTTCAGACTAGTCAGGAGAAGCAGGAGGCAGCACGGTGGTGCAGCGGTAGATTTGCTGCCTTCCAGCAGCAGAGACCCTGGTTCACCCTGACTACAAGTGCGGTCTGTACGGATTTTGTATACTTTCCCCAGACCGTTTTCAGCGAGATCTCCGGTTTCCTTCCACATTCCAAAGACGTACACCTTTGTAGGCTTATTGGCTTGGTATAAGATGTAAAATGGTCCCGTATGCGTGTGTAGGATAGTGTTAATGTGCGGAGATCGCTGGTCCGTGCAGACGCGCTGGGCCGAAGGGCCCGTTTCCGCGCTGTATCTCTAAACTAAACTAAACTATCGAAAGCAGTAAGATTGCTATTGTGTGTAAGTTTCCCGTGACTGATAGAGCCAACCTCCAGTCAATGGGCTTTGTGGTGACGACCAAAGAATTGGACTTCTTCTTTCGTGTCCACCTTCCATGTTACAAATGTTGACCTCGCTGTCATCGTCCATCCTGAAAAGGACGCGAGCTCCCGGCGACAATCAGTGGGAGCCATCACTTGTTGCAATAGATGATGGTGGCAGCAGAATTAGCTCGGGATACTTCCAGTTTCCAGCCCCGCGACGTGGACGCTCCTGCTATGGGGCCAGAGTTGGACTGAAGCAGCGTAATACATTGCACTATGCTGACATCCGTTGCTGCAGGGTGGGTTTGTACTTAAGATAGGGAGCTTCGGCCTCAGGGTAGTAGCTGATCGCCTACTAATCTTTCAATGACTTGTGATCGAACACCTGCGGCTTTTCAGCGATGGCACCAACGATGGTAAGAATGATGAACATCAATCCCATGCATTTTAAAACTTTATTGTGTCACAATTTATTTCAGTGAAAGGCAAGGGGAAGTGCATTTGCCCAGCGTGAAATGTGATAACAATCAGTGTGGCTCCAGAAACCTGAGAAGCCTCATCCATAAGATAGTCATGTTCGCGGCTAATAAAATGTAGCTTCAGACATGCAGTGATAATGTCATTCCCTATGCAGTGATGAAGCAATGCCATGAAATTAGACTTAATGTCCTGGCAGTGACCAACTTGTGGAGCCAGCGTAGGAGTTAATTAAGGCCCCTGTCCCACTGTGTTCTTGAATTACCTCGTACAGTGGGACAGGGGCTTAAGGCAAGTCCCATGCATTGTCCTATACATTGGGCTGTCCACTCCATGATCTCACCTTTTGACTTCACCTGTTCATGACATGAATCCAAGATAGACACAAAATGCTGGAGTAACTCAGCGGGTCAGGCAGCATCTGTGGAGAGAAGGAATGGGCGACGTTTCCGGTCGAGACCCTTCTTCAGACTGAGTGTCAGGGGAGAGGGAAGCTAGAGGAATGAACAAATCAGAGCAGCCTCCGAGGACCGAGGTGACCAAGGGAAGGTGCAGCCCACAATGGTTCATTGTCGCCTGTGGACGAATTGAATCACAGTGGCATTCTTTGCTCGCATACCCAGGTATGCAAATAGTCACCATGTAAAGGCCACTGGAATAGTTACAAAAGTATCGCATGCCAGGTTCTCCTTGTACTCCCCCCTCCTGCCTCTGAGCTCCACTCCACCTCCCCCCGCCCCCCACTGCGACCCCCCCAGGCTAGATCCACCTTTGCTCTCCCTCAAGGCAAGTCAAGGCAAGAGAGTTTATTGCCATGTGTCCCAGATAGGACAATGGAATTCTTGCTTTGCTGCAACACAACAGAACATAGTAGGCATGAATACAGATCAGATCAGTGTGTCCATATACCATAGCATATATATATATATATACACACACATCAATAAACAGATAAAGTGCAATAGGTTGTTATAGTTCAGGTTTGTTTGAGTTGAGTTTAATAGCCTGATGGCTGTGGGGAAGCAGCTATTCCTGAACCTGGATGTTGCAGATTTCAGGCTCCTGTACCTTCTACCCGACGGCAGAGGGGAGATGAGTGAGTGGCCAGGATGGTGTGGGTCCGATGGTGTGTATCTCTACACTAAACTAAACTAAACTAAACAAACTGGAGGAACAGCAATTCAGAGTGGCTCGGTTACAACCCAATTGTATGAGCATTGAATTCGCCAATGTTTAGATAACCTCAAGAATAACCCCTCGTCTCCACCTCCACATTGTCCCCCACACCCCCCTCTCTTGCCCCCCCCCCTCCCCCGTCTCCCTGTACCCCACCTGGACACGTCCCTATTTCTGAAGAAGGGTCTCGACCCGAAACGTCGCCTATCTCCTTCGCTCCTTAGATGCAGCTGCACCCGCTGAGTTTCTCCAGCTTTTTGTGTAACTCCCTATTTCTCCCCTCCCCCTCCACCTGTATTCCCCCCTCTGGCTTTGCAACTCATAAAGCGCCTGTCCCACTGGCAATTTTTTCGGCGACTGCCAGCATCATTGACTGACGTATCACGTCACCGAAAAATACACGGCTTGATGCAGCGCGACGTGATGACTTATGATGCGCGGTGTTTTTTCAAGTGTCGCAACTTTTTTTGTCGACGCTGGATTTCAAAATCTTCAAAATCTTTTGACGACACTGATATTTGATATGACGCTGGCAAAATGGCCAAGTGGGACAGGCCCTTTAAGGGCCTGTCCTACAAGCATGCAACTCCATGCGATGAGCGAGATCAAACTAGAAGCAGGGCCTGCGCGGAGGTCGGGTGATCCCCTGTACAGGGCCGTTCCCACCAGCATGCGCCTGCATGCGGCAAGCGCGACCAAACCGGCAGCGAGGGCCGCGCGGAGGTCAGGTGAGTGGCGCAACGCGGCGCAAAGTGAGGCGAACTTGGAGCAAAGTCTTAAGGTAAGTTCGCCAGGACAGAGAGGGGCACAGAGGCACACACACAAAGGGCCACGGAGCCACACACATAGAAGGTCACGGAGGCACCTACAGATAGGTTCACGGAGGCACGATGTCGAGGCGGTGTGTCATGCGTCGAGGCGACTGCGAGCCGACAAGCCGTTGCCGCGCGGAATTTTTGAACATAGTCAGTTTTTCGGAGCCCCGCGCGATGTCGGGAGGAACTCCGCACAATTCCGCACGGCTCCGGCGATCGAAGTGGGACCGGCCCCGCGACGCCGGACGGCTCAAGCGACCACATTAGGTCGCGCTCATCGCATAGAGTTGCATGCTGGTGGGACAGGCCCTTAACTCTTCAATCCTTCTGCCGACACCTGCAGTTTTTGTCACCTCTGGCCTTTGCCCAGCCATCTTCCTTCCAAAAGCTGATCACAAAAAAGGGTCGGGGAGTGCGTCTTTGCAAGAGGCAGGGTGGGATGAAGGATAGATAACCGTGGTAGTCAGTGGGTTTGTAGTAAGCATCAGTCGATAGTCTGTTACCTGTAATGGAGACAGGGAGACCAAGAAAGGGGAGAGAGATATCAGAGATAGTCCAGGTGAATTTGTGGACAGGGTTAGAAATTAGTGCAGATGGTAGTCAAGTCGATGTTCTGTAGACGTGCAGGCCACAGCTCCGATGCAGTTGTTGAGATAGTGGAGAAAGAGCAGGGGATTGAGCTAGTGTACAAGGACTATTCTCCACAACCAGCAACAGACAGACATAACTGCACCACCCGCCTGCCCATGGCTGTACCTTTAATTTGGAGAAATTGTAACCATTTTAACTCCCCTTCCCATTCCCGCACTGAGTCTGGTCCTGACACAAAATGTCACCTACCCATGGTCTCCAGAGATGATGCCTGACCCGCTGAGTCACTCCTGCATTTTGTGTCCTTTTGTGTAAACCAGCGTCTGCAGTTCTTTATTCTCTACATGTTCCCCCCCACACTGACCTTTCTGCCCTAGGCCTCCTCCATTGTCAGAGTGCGGCTATTCGCAAATTGGAGGAACAACATCTCATATTTCGCTTGGGCAGCTTACATCCCAGTGGTATGAATTTGATTTCCCTAACTTCAAGTAACCCATGCAATCCCTCTCTCTCCATCCCTCCCCCACCCAAGGCACACCAGGTTTCCGTTCTCACCCAGCAAACAGCGAACCACAGCCTGGTTCCTTTACCATTGTTACCTTTTTGCGTATCTTTCAATCATTTGTTCTCTATATTTCTCTACATCACTCTCTTTATCTCTCGTTTCTCGTTCCCCTGACTAGTCTGAAGACGGGTCGCGACCCAAAACTTCACCCTTTTCTTCTCTTCTGAGATGCTGCCTGTCCCGTTGAGTTACTCCAGCATTTTGTGTCTACTTCCTCTGGTAGCTCATTCCATATACCCACAACTCTGAATGAAAAGCTTCACTCAGTTCCTATTAAATCTTGCCCCTGATTCCATGGTAGGAACAGGCAGTTTCACACTACATTAAAACCCAACATGCATTTTCTTCTTGTACTTTACCGACTCCCTCTTCCGAATGATAATTATCGAATATGGAGAACGTTTTGACACCAATTTGCCATCTATAGTGTCCCACCAACATGCAACTCTATGCGATGAGCGCGACCTAACGTGGTCGCTTGAGCCGTCCGGCGTCGCGGGGCCGGTCCCACTTCGATCGCCGGAGCCGTGAGGAATTGTGCGGAGTTCGTCCCGACATCGCGCGGGGCTCCGAAAAACTGACTATGTTCAAAAATTCCGCGCAGCAACGGCTTGTCGGCTCGCAGTCGCCTCGACGAATTACACACCGCCCCGACATCGTGCCTCCGTGAACCTATCTGTAGGTGCCTCCGTGACCCTCTATGTGTGTGGCTCCGTGGCCCTCTGTGTGTGTGTGCCTCTGTGCCCCTCTCTGTGCGCCCCACTCTGTCCTGGCGAACCTACCTTAGACTTCGCTCCAAGTTCGTCTCACTTTGCGCCGCGTTGCGCCACTCACCCGACCTCCGCGCAGCCCTCGCTGCTGGTTTGGTCGCACTTGCCGCATGCAGGTGCATGCTGGTGGGAACGGCCCTGTACAGGGGATCACCTGACCTCCGCGCGGCCCCCGCTTCTAGTTTGATCGCGCTCATCGCATAGAGTTGCATGCTTGTAGGACAGGCCATTAAGAAGGAACTGCAGATGCTGGTTTAAATCGAAGAGACACAAAGCATCTACAGTGCCTATTTAGCCTACTAGGCATGAACATTGAATTCTGCAATTCTGTGAGACAATAGACAATAGGTGCAGGAGTAGGACATTCGGCCCCTCGAGCCAGCACCGCCATTCAATGTGATCATGGCTGATCATCCCCAATCAGTACCCCGTTCCTGCCTTCTCCCCACATCCCCTGACTCCGCTATTTTTAAGGGCCCTATCTAGCTCTCTCTTGAAAGCATCCAGAAAACCTGCCTCCACCGCCCTCTGAGGCAGAGAATTCCACAGACTCACCACTCTCTGTGAGAAAAAGTGAGGTAACTTCTTAAAAAAAACCCATCCCCTTTCTCCTTTTTCACACCGCTTTTCTTCCCCCACTCCTCTGTGGCCCACCTGGACTCACACCTATTTCTCCTCTCTCCCTCCTTCTATAATCCTTCCTCTGGCTTCACAATTCGCAACGCATCAATCCTTTTGTCTCACACCTTCTGTTGAATTGTCTCTGGCTATCTGCCCATCAAACACCCATCCCTCACCTGTGTTCACGCATCCTGCTTTCTCCTGACCCTCTGCTCTTCCAGCTTTCTTCTCCCTCCCCCTACAATCAGTCGCCGATACATGTTCTCCATAGATGCTGCCTGACATGCTGAGTTACTCCAGCACTTTGTGTCTAACATTATGAGGGTCATCGATAATGTGTAGGCTTTTTCCCAAGGTAGAGGAATCTAAGACTAGAGGGCACAGGCTTACGGTTAGAGGGGAGAGGAATCTCAGTGGCAAACTTTTTCACTCAGAGGGTAGTCCGTATCTGGAATGAGCTGCCAGAGAAAGCTGTAGAGGCAGATGCTATTAGAGTCGTAGGGTCAAAGAGTGATGCTGTGTGGAAACAGGCCCTTCGGCCCAACTTGCCCATACCTCCCAACATGTCCCACCCACACTAGTCCCGCCCCATATCCTTCCAAACCTGTCTTATCCACGTACCTGTCCAACTGTTTCTTAAACATTGGGATACCCCCAGCCTGAACTACCTCCCCCGGCAGCTTGTTCCATACACCCACCACCCTTTGTGTGAAAATGCTACCTCTCAGATTTGTATTAAATCTTTTCCCCTTCACCTTAAACCGGTGTCCACTGGTCCTTGATTCACCCTACTCTGGGCAAGAGACTCTGCCCGATCTATTCTGCCCAAATTTCACAAAAGGAAGCAACTGACAATGTTGTCAAAATTGAGTTCTTGCTTGTTTTTGAGGTATTTGAGATATGCTCCACACAATGGTGAACAAAATAAGTCTTCTCTGAGTACAATTTGAAAATATTGATACCCGAGAAGTAAGAAATCCCGTCACGGAGAACTGAAAGAAAAACACGTTTTCCTCATTTACAAGAAAGCGCCTTCCTGTCAGTTGCTTCCTTTTGTCAAAGTAGGGCGGTATTCCTCTCATGATTGTTTACATCTCTATAAGATTATGACTTTTATAATACATTTGGACTGATAAATGGGCAGGAAGGGATGTAGAGGGATATGGGCCAAATGCAGACAAATAGGACTTGCCCATGATGCCAACTTGGTCAGTGTGGCCAGGGTGTCTGAGGGGCATGTTTCCAGTACAGCTGTCGAACTCTGTGACTCTATAATTGAAGCATCTCTTTTCCACCTATGTCTTGCCTTGGCTTCAATCGTGATTACATTCGAACGTGAAGTAGGCAGAGTTTGCCAAATTAGGATTTTTCCACGTAGGATCAAATAATGGCTGTTTGGTATGACTTAATGTCTGGAATTTGTACATCGGTGCTTTGCCTCGTAACAGAGTTTCAGATTTACAGTAACTAGACAATGTGGGGGATTTATTATTAGTGATACTGAGTTTGTGAGGCCAAATTGTATTTGAAAAATACTGAGGCCTGAGACATTGTGTTATGTGGTATTGTAACCTAGTAACTACTCATTATTCCCATAATTATCATTCTTATCTTTTCCTTGCACAGTGCAGACAGCTGTTGTATCCCTCTCCACAGCAGTCTCTCACCCAGTTACCTAGCAGGTGAAAGATTAGGGGCTGAATGTGAAACTCCAGCACAAAGGTGATACTCCAGCACAAAAATATGTTCTTCGTAATTCTCAAATGTTATACGCCCCCATATATTTGCAGATCCTTCACGCTGTTTCATTATAGTACTGCGTAGGAAAGAACTGCAGATGCTGGTTAATAATTAAAGATAGACTCAAAATGCTGGAGTAACTCAGCGGGACAGGCAGGATCTCTGGAGACAAGGAGTGGGTGACATTTTGGGTCGAGATCCTTCTTCATTATATTACGGTTTTAATACATATCCAGGATATATTTGTAATTTGTAATAATTCTTCTTCTTCTTGCGTATGGCGTGCACAGCCTAAAGTTGTAGGCCAACTTGGTCTATTTGATGTTTTGTTTGTGCACGTCGGGTTGATTGCGTTCATCGAACAGGGTGGACCACGTGAAGGTTGCAATCTCCCACCCCTGTGGTAATTTAAAGTAATTGTATAAACAGTACAATATACTTCTTCAATGTCAATTTGATTGTTAATTTCAAAATTAAATTAATCCATATTTAAATTGATTCTGTTGGGCCTGATGAAGAAAATGACGGGATCTTGAAAAAAATTTATATTTAAGATGTTGTTTTGCCCGGCGCTAATTCCTTGAGCTTCACAATAACACGTGTAAGCAATGTTGACTAAACTGTGTAGGATAGAAATGGGATTCTGACCTGTCCTTATTATATGAGTGTGTCTTTGCTTTTCAAAACCATCCTCTGGCTGGAACTTTCACTCATCAGATATGAAACACATTACACAATTATATTAATCTCCATATTTTATTTTTATCTATTAATGCTTCTTGAAGTGACCATTTGATTTGTGTCAATCTTCGCAAGGTGTCTTGCAGATAAGACGGACTCTTTCATGAGGATCTATCATTTGTTTTCGGTTTACCTCGGCTTAAACATCCTGCTTATTTCTTTGCACGAATTTTAAAAAGCATGTAGAGATAAAAGTCAATAAATCCAATCAATAAAAGCTCAGCACATTAACTTAGACTTCTTTCAGGCAATATGGTGAGTGCCACCTAGTTGTTAAAGAGATTAATGATCCTAATTCTTCCCAACCGCCTTTGAACGGCAACCAAATTATTTACTTTTATTTATTTCCTTGCCTTTGTGTCTATAGTTTCATTAAGAAACGGGAAGTGACAAAATCTTGCATTTGTTTTACTGAGAAGGATAATTGCAGAAGACTCCATCAGCTTCTTGGTTCTTGGTTCTTGGTTACTTGGTCCTCCAAAATATTCCAACTGGAATTTAAACTGGAGGTGGTGAAGGGCGGGGTTTAGCCAGAGAGGGTTATTGGGAAGAAAGTGCCACTTTAAATTTAGTTGCATCCGGCTGGGCAACCGTGGCTTGGTGGAGATTATTCCATGCTTTAATAGGTTTTCTTTCACCATTTCACCATCTTTCACTCTACATAGGTGAGACCAAGCGGAGGCTGGGCGATCGTTTCGCCGAACACCTCCGCTCGGTCCGCAATAACCAACCCGACCTCCCGGTGGCTCAGCACTTCAACTCCCCCTCCCACTCCGTATCCGACCTCTCGGTCCTGGGCCTCCTCCACGGCCACAGTGAGCAACACCGCAAGTTGGAGGAACAGCACCTCATATTCCGCTTGGGGAGTCTGAATCCTCTGGGCTTAAACATTGAATTTTCTCAATTCTGTTAACCCAGACTGCCTCCTCCCCACCTCTCCCTCAGGCCTCGGGCCGTGACATTCCTTCTCCATCTCCCCTCCCCCCCCAGTCACACTAGCTTCTCATTTTCACACCACAAACAGCTTACAATGGACTGTTTCCTTTATCACCAATACTTTTTTGCATATCTTTCATTCATTGTTCTTTATCTTTTCACATCACTGTCTATATCTCTCGTTTTCCTGATCCCTGACCAGTCTGAAGAAGGGTCTCGACCCGAAACGTCGCCTATCTCCTTCGCTCCTTAGATGCTGCTGCACCCGCTGAGTTTCTCCAGCTTTTTGTGTAACCCTTTCTTTCACCATTGTTGACTTTGGAAGCTATGTCCCCCCTGTGTTCTAAGTTTATTACTTCATGCATCTCACAAAGAACTGGCGAGTGTGGCGTGCAAAGCCTAAAGTTGTAGGCCAACTTGGCCTATTTGATGTTTTGTTTGTGCACGTCGGGTTGATTGCATTCATCGAACAGGGTGGACCATGTGAAGGCTGGCGAGCTGAGTTTGCAAGGAGTCAAGAATGTTTTATTGTCGTATGGCCCAAATAGGACAATGGAATTCTTGCTTGCTGTAACACAACAGAATATGTAAACATAATACTTAACGGGAGAAGAAAAAAAGTTCACATGCACACATACTCAATGAAGAAACATATATAGTGCAATATAGTACTATTTGTGCGGCATATTTGTACAATATAGTAACCAGACAGATTCAGCCCTGTTACATAATTATACTGTTATGGAAATACAGTATAATTATGATGAGCAAATACAAATTCTAATGAGCAAATACAGGTGAATAGTCTTGCTCCTGAAATATAAGGCTCAGCTGGTGATGCCCAGCATACCTGTGGTAAGAATAGCCTGGGACTTATGTGTGCCATGTAGTTTGCTACCAATGCTTTCGTATGTTATGCATTATCCAACAGCAGCATTTTATCATCAAAACTTAAAACACTTTCTGGTGGTCTAAATCTCAGATTTCAGATAAGTGAGAGTAAACTAATGGGCCTGTCCCACTGAGGCAATTTTTTAGGCGACTACAGGCGACTAGTTTGTCTCCACATGATCGCCGGTGGTCGTGGGGAGTCGTCTCCTCAGTCACGCAAAAAGTCGTAGCGTATTTCTGGTCGCCGCTAAATTTTCAACACGTCGAAAACTTTTTTGCCGGCAGTGGGTTTGACGCCAATGCGCGTAGCTTGACTTCTCCTGACGTTGGTGCTGCCGTAGGTTGTCACCAGGATGACGTAGGTTGTCGCCAGTTTTTTGGCGACCTGCTACGTCTATGACAGTTGCTGGCAGTTGCCTAAAAAATCGCCAAGTGGGACAGGCCCATAAGAATGTATGTTAGCCGAGTTACAACTTAACCTGAGTTACAACTTAACCTTACAGTGCAGAGAAAGCAGACAGTGATTACAATATTTCAGACTGTAGTCTCTTGTGTTGCAATACTGATTCACACAATGCACAACAGAGTAGCAATGTTACAATATTTTGAGATTTTAAAAATCAAGTCTGCAATTTAAAGCATAAAAATAATTTATTTTGACACCTAATTCACTTTCATATCTTCAGTATTAAGAAAGTTATGGCCATTTTCATACTCGGAAATTAGCATCTTATTCCCCATTGCGTTTCAATTGACTTAACTCAAAAGCTGTGATCTGGAACAGTTAAAAGCCCATCAGTTTCTTAAAAATTAAGAGAACTCAATGAAATTTTCAGTTATTATAGATTGAAGCATTCTGAAACAAATATGAAATGATCTTACTTGGATGACCTGAAATTAAAGCATATAATTAGTTAGTTATCTAATTGTAGCTAATTACAAAATTCAATGTGTAGATCTAAACATCAATCCATTTCTTAAGAAAAGATAAACTTTTTTTTAATTGCCTAAGTGTCCAAATAACGTTAACACAATAATCCACAATATAACATAATTTTAAAATCTCATTTTCATGAATTTCTGGGCCAAATGGAAGGAATTTAGTGTTTGATGCCTGTAAATTAATGGCCATTTAAATCAACTAGCGAGTGGGTTTTAGTGGAATGTGGTGGATTGGAACGTTGCGGTTAGCGGTGAAGTCGGGAGGAAAAATACTGTTTGTTCATACATTTTTTTGGACCCCATTTCGCAACATGTAAATGTTATAAAAGCCTCCTGAAAAACCAACTTTTAATATAAAAATAAACAGTGTACCTTTTTTTCTCCCCTACGCAAAATCCTTCCGGTTGTCGGCGCTCACGGCATTTGAAGGTGATTTTTAAATTAATCTAGTTAATAAATAATTTAGAGTAATTTAAAAATACCTTCATTCATGAAATGTCGGAGCGATTTTTCTTCCGCAACGAAATCGCCCGACATTGATCGATTTTCCCTGCCTGTGGAAAAACGGCACTTTAAGCCCGCCCCCCTCTGAAAGGCGCCAAAGTCGCGCACACGGGGAGCGGCAGAACTGCAGCGCTGCTCAAGGTAAGTTTTGTAACATACCTAAACAGAGTCAAGTTAATAGTTCTTCTTGACGTGATGACTTGAGCAATGACAGTTATCGCCAGTCCTTTTGTGAAATGTGGCCCTTTACATTTAAGGAAACCCCCGGCCTGCTTCACACAGATTCAGTTTGTTTATTGTCACATGTACCAAGGTACAGTGAAAAGCTTTGGTTGCATGCTAACCAGTCAGCAGAAAGACAATCCATGATTACAATCGATCCATTCATAGTGTACAGGTACATGATAAGGGAATAACGTTTAGTGCAAGGTAAAGCCAGCAAAGTCCGATCAAAGTGTGTCCAATGGTCACAAATGAGGTAGATAGTAGTTCAGGACTGCTCTCTGGTTGTGGTAGGATGATTCAGTTGCCTGATAACAGCTGGGAAGAAACTGTCCCCTAATCTGGAGGTGTGCGTTTTCACACTTCTGTACCTTTTGCCCGATGGGAGAAGGGAGAAGAGGGAGTGGCCAGGGTGCGTCTCATCCTTGATGATGCTGCTAGCCTTGCCAGGGCAGCGTGAGGTGTAAATGGAGTCAATGGAAGCGAGGTTGGTTTGTGTGATGGTCTGGGCTGCGTCCACAATTTGCTGAAATTTCTTGCGGTCTTGGATGGAGCTGTTCCCAAACCAAGCTGTGATGCATCCTGATAAAATGCTTCCAAAGCACATCAAAGGGGGCCAACTGAAGGAAAAGATTCGGAATAACATCGGAAAAGGCTGGAAATGTCAGCAGGTTCACAGCATCAGTGGCAGGTGAAACAGTGGCTCAAGACAATGACCTTTCACTAAACGGGAAGAAATTTTGTGCAGATGATTTGGCTTTGCTTAGGAAATGCAATTTTCAACGGACATTCGAATGAGGTGACTGGGGGTGGGGAATTTGCCCCCACTGCTATTGTACATCTGTGTATTATGTACTAGATAGAAGACACAAGAGACATGTATTTGTCACATGTACCAATTGGTACAGTGAAATATGTGGTCACCGTACAGCCGTACGAATAATAATGAGCACAACATACGATAGAGTTCAACATGAATCAAAGTTTCCCACTGTGAGGGAAGGCACCAAAGTTCAGTCCTCTTTCTCTGATGTTCTTTGATGTTCACCCGTGGTCGGGGGGCTCCCGAGCCCTCCGCAGTCGCCGCTACGGGTGGTCCGCTGTTCAGGCCCGCTCGCCGGGGTGATGGAACTCCGACGTTGGAACGGGAGGACAACCTTAGCGGGTTGGACCTCCGAATCGGCCACTTCCTACCGGTGTCCGCAGCTCCCGAAGTCCACAGGCCGCACCGGGCGGAGACCCACGCCGGCGGCCCCCGGCAAAGGGATCCCAGGACTCCACGACGCCGAAGTCAACGCCGCCCGCGCTGGAAGCCACACGAACCACAGCTCCGCGATGTTGAAGCAACAGGGCCCAACACTCCGGGGCTTCAAACGGCGACCCAGGTAAGGCATCGCCCGCTCCGCGGTGAATCCAGCACAACGCCGCCGCTGATGAAGCTCTGGTCCAGTCCCCGGTCCCCAGCAGGAATGGCCGCGCCAATCCAGTTGGTAGGCAGCAAGGAGGGGGGCGAGCACCCGACTCGGAGAGTAGTCACATCCTCGCCAGGAAGTGACTGGGAAACGGTTTCCCCCTTACCCTACCTCCCTCCTCCACACAGAAAATCTAAAGAAACCTCCAAAGCAAACTATTAATACAGACTAAAATTAAAAAAAGATCGAAAAAACAGACAGACTGTTGGCAGAGGCTGCCATCAATGTGGCACCCCCTAGTGGCAGTACTATTCCCATAGTGTGCAGGGGATGTGCAACTGTTTCCAGTACATCTTATAGAATGTGAAGGTGCAGAATCTGGCTTTCTTTTCCTTTTAATGAAGTTCGTTTGGCAATTTCAACTAGAACAACATGTTGTGACATTGATCTATGAATGCTTACACTGCTCATCATAAAACCTTGGAACTAGAACAACATAAGTGTAGGTTACATTTACGTCTAGGCTGCCCCGTCATTCAATGTGAGCATGTGAGATTTTCCCCAAACCTCCTTTTCTGTGCCATATTTTTATTTCTAAAATAAACAATAGACAATAGGTGCAGGTGTAGGCCATTTGTCTTTCGAGCCAGCACCACCATTCAATGTGATCATGGCTGATCATCCACAATCAGTACCCCGTTCCTGCCTTCTCCCCATAACCCCTGACTCCGCTATTTTTAAGAGCCCTATCTAGCTCTCTCTTGAAAGCATCCAGAGAACCGGCCTCCACCGCCCTCTGAGGCAGAGAATTCCACAGACTCACAACTCTCTGTGTGAAAAAGTGTTTCTTCATCTATGTTCTAAATGGCTTACCTCTTATTCTTAACCTGTGGCCCCTGGTTCTGGACTCCCCCAACATCAGGAACATGTTTCCTGCCTCTAGCATGTCCAAACCCTTAATGATCTTATATGTTTCAATAAGATCCCCTCTCATACTTTTAAATTCCAGAGTGTACAAGCCCAGCTGCTCCATTCTATCAACATATGACAGTCCCGCCATCCCGGGAATTAACCTTGTGAACTTACACTGCATTCCCTCAATAGCACGAATGTCCTTCCTCAAATTGGGAGACCAAAACTGCATACAATACACCAGGTGTGGTCTCACTAGGGCCCTGTACAACTGCATAAGGACCTCCTTGCTTCTATACTCAACTCCTCTCGTTATGAAGGCCAACATGCCATTTGCTTTCTTCACTGCCTGCTGTACCTGCATGCTTACTTTCAGTGACTGATGAACAAGGACCCCCAGATCCCGTTGTATTTCCCTTTTCCCAACATGACTCAATTTAGATAATAATCTGCCTTCCTGTTTTTGCCACCAAAGTGGATAACCTCACATTTATCCACATTAAACTGCATCTGCCACGCATCTGCCCACTCACCCAAGCTGTCCGAGTCACACTGCATTCTCATAGCATCCTCCTCACAGTTCACACTGCCACCCAGCTTTGCATCATCTGCAAATTTGCTAATGTTACTTTTAATCCCTTCATCCAAATCATTAATATATATTGTAAATAGCTGCGGTCCCAGTACCGAGCCTTGCGGTACCACACTGGTCACTGCCTGCCATTCTAAAAGGGACCCATTAATCCCTACTCTTTGTTTCCTGTCTGCCAACCAATTTTCTATCCATGACAGCACTCTACCCCCAATGCTATCTGCTCTAATTTTGCCCACTGATCTCCTATGTGGTACCTTATCAAATGCTTTCTGAAAGTCCTTTCTGAAAGTCCTTTCTGAGTTGCTGCCTTGCAGCGCCAGATAACCATGTTCGATCCCGATTATGGGTGCTGTCTGTACGGAGTTTGTATGTTCTCCCTGTGATCTGCGTGGGTTTTCTCCGAGATTTTCAGTTTCCCCCAAAGACGTACGGGTTTCTAGATTCCAGAGATTCACTACCATCAGTAAGAAGTTCCTATACACTTTGGTTTAAAGTGACCATTTCCTTGTATCTATATCCCCTCAATCGAGATTCTCCCACTGGTTGAAACATCCAAACAACCACTTTGCTCCCACGTTTCGAAAAGATCACCCTTTATTTTTTTAAACTTCAAAGAAAATCGATCCAAGTTTGTTAACTTTATGCGATATCGATAATCTCTGGAATTAGCCGGGCCCATCTCTTTTTGACTGCCTCCAAGCCACTGTGTCCTTTCTCAAATGAACCCATGCACAATAGTCTTGTCAGGCTAAGATAGACACAAAATGCTGGAGTAACTCATCGGGACAGGCAGCGTCTCGGAAGCACAAAGAAGGGATTAATAAAAAATGTTGCCTTCCATCACAGTGGGGATTGTGGAGGAGTCACTGTGGTGGATGTTTATGTTAAAATGCATTTTGTGTGTTCTGTTGCTTTTTATTAGTATGTCTGTATGGCGAATGAAATTCCTCGTATGTTGCAAAACATTCTTTGCTAATAAAGTATTATTATGATTTTGATTGTGATTATGATCTCTGGAGGGAAGGAATGGGTGACGTTTCGGGTCGTGACCCCTTTTGCGTCACCCATTCCATCTCTCCAGAGATACTGCCTGTCCCGCTGAGTTACTCCAGCATTTTGTGTCTATCTACGGTTTAAATCAGCATGTGCAGTTCTTTCTGATACGCTCTAGAAAGGCTACTTGCAAGAATACAAGTGTCCACACACGATTCGCCTTTAAGGATGTGGTGGTTGCAGTATGTAGCAGTGAACCTGCAGGATAACACGTCAGAGGTAGACAAAAATGCTGGAGAAACGCAGCGGGTGCGGAAGCATCCATGGAGCGAAGGAAATAGGGACGAAACGTTGCCTATTTCCTTCGCTCCATAGATGCTGCCGCACCCGCTGAGTTTCTCCAGCATTTCTGTCTACCTTCAATTTTCCAGCATCTGCAGTTCCTTCTTGAACAGGGTAACACGTCATCCCAGTCTACCGCCCATCTCCAAACATGGTCTGTAACTGCGGACCCCAAACATGGCCTCCGTAATTACTGCAGCAAGCCATTACAGAGTAAACTCAGCTAAAGAGGGAATTAGAACAGGGCAGTGAACAGCAAAAAAGTCCACATCCCGTAAACAAAATCCTGAAAAGAAAATATCCGAGCTGAGCATTCTAGGTGAACTTAAAAATGGTGGATCAATTGTTCACTAACATCAGCTATTTAAATAGATGAATGACCAGATACATTTGAGATTAGACTGATTTCTGCATCGCCGCTCCTTGATTTGAGTGACGGTTCGATGCTTTGTAGATTTCTTTGTTATCGCTGATCTTCGCAGCATGTTAGGTGATGAATAAAACGTTGTCAAGATTTGAAGACTTCCACAACAAGCAAAACAAAACCAGATTATTCTGCAAACGATTAGGATGTCAGGAGGCCTTGGTAGAGAGAGATATCTGATCCACTGAATGTTTCCAGCAGGGTTACACAGGTGGCTGGAGAAACTCAGCGGGTGCAGCAGCATCTAAGGAGCGAAGGAGATAGGCGACGTTTCAGGTCGAGAACTTTCTTCAGACCCCAAACGAAGGGAAAGATTCTTCCCTTCCCCCCCGGGCACTTTCCCTTGCAACCGCAAGAGATGCCACACTTGTCCCTTCACCTCCCCCATCCACTCCTTTCAGGGACCCAAGCAGTCCTTCCAAGTCCGACAGAGGTTCACCTGCACCTCCTCCAAACTCATCTACTGCATCAAAAAATCTTTAACACGAATGTTTCCACCATTTCTGTGTATTATTTTGTGTTTTCCAGAGCGTGTTAACATCCACAATGAACAACTATTCCCAGACATGGGGGCTTTGGTTAGCATTTGGGGAAGGGTGTGATGGATTCGGATTCAGATTCAAACCTTATTGTCATTGTGCAGTGGACAACGAAATGCAGTTAGCATCTCACCCCGAAATGCGAACACAGAATATGGAACAGTAATATATATATATGTATATACAGTAGCAGTAGTGCAATTTTCGGGGGGGGAGAGCAGTCACCGGGGGAAGGAGTGTCCGGGGGGGGGGGGGGGGGTGACTGGCAATCACCAAGGCGTATGGAGGGGTGGCACCTGAGGTCGTGCTCCGTTGAGGGTATTTGTCCACCTGTGGTCCCCACTTGTCCCCAGCTCTCACCTGTGGCTGAAGGAAGCAACACCTGGAAGCCCGCTTTGGCTGGCGGGCTCATCCAGGCGAGGATAGCAGACGGTTCCCAGACCCTCAGTCAGTTTCGGGGCTTGCTCAGCCCGCTGTCTGGCGTCTGTTCCCGGCGGATTGGGCGGAGGAAATCCACCGGAGGGTTCAGCAAGGCAAGGCAAGGCAAATTTATTTATAAAGCACCATTCGTACAAGCAACAATTCGTACAAGCAACAATTCCTAGTGCTTTGCAAAAGAAACAAAAGAATAACATAGCAAAAAGACAGCAGAACAACCATACAACACAGGACAACAAAATAGGCAATATTCAAAAATTACAAAACAACCAATACGACAAATGCATGAATAGTAAAACAAAGTCACTAATACAATAAAACGATTTTAAAAGCACATAAAAGGGTTAAGATTAGAAGGTTAAGATTACCTGTATGTTGGGTATGGAAAAGCTACAGTAAACAACAGTGTTTTCAGGCCTGATTTAACTGAACTTACAGTCTGTGCACACCTCAGGTGTTCCGGGAGCTTGTTCCACAGGTGTGGAGCATAAAAACTGAACGCTGCTTCTGCCTTTTTAGTTCTGACCCTGGGAACACAGAGTAAACCTGTCCCTGAAGACCTGAGGAGTCTAGGTGCCTCATATACAACAAGTAGGTCAGAGATGTATTTCTGGACCCAGACCATTCAGTGCCTTGTAGGCCAGTAACAGAATTTTAAAATCTATCCTTTTACACACAGGGAGCCAGTGCAAAGATTTAAGGACAGGTGTAATGTGGTCCATTTTCTTGGTGTTGGTCAAGACTCTGGCAGCGACATTCTGGATAAGCTGCAGTTGTTTAATTGATTTTTTACTGCCGGCAAGAAGGTGTCTCAGAAAGGCACTGTGGCGTGCAGAGGGCTTGTCAGTTGCGCCAAGGGAGTTTCCAGCCGTGTCGTGTAAATGGGCCTGTCCCACTTGGGTGTCATTTACGCGTCACGCAGGTGGGGCATGAAGATTTTGTGCATCCGAAAATCCTGGGGCGCTGCGCGCGACCACGTGTCACTGCCTACGCCACCACCTCACCATGCACCATGCACGCATAATGCACACCGTGCGCTCGCAAATGATGTCGCGTTGTGCGTCGTGACGCGTAAATGATGTTGCGTAAATGAGGCGCAAATAACGGCCAAGTGGGACAGGCCCTGAACGTGCCGCTGGGATCCAGATCCTGTGGGGTTGCCTGGGTGCATCAGCCTCTCCACCTTCATCTCTGCCATGCACAGCTTTCTGAACCGTGCTATTAGCGTCTACGCTGGGCCACCACCCATTTAAAGTGGGAACTGCAAAGGAAGGCCAGGGAGGATGAGAAGAGTAGGGCCGGTTGTTGGCTGAGGAAGCAGGAGGCGAATGACCTCGGTGGTAGTCCATATCTACGCAGCGTTCTGGGAACAATTCTCTTCGAAGCTTCAGTAAAAGTAATGCTTGCGATTTTGATTCTGAGACGTATTAAAAATCGACCAGCCACACTCCCTGGGTGAGGACTGCTTTACCGGCGGGTGAACTGGCAAGGTCACTGTGGTCATGAACTACTTCACGTCCCTGCAGGGTGGAATCGGAAGTATCTGTAACATCCTACCGCTTGCATTCACGGATGCACAAAGACCGTTCGGTAGCACACCCCGTCCCAAATAGGCCGAGCGCTGATCGTTCTCTGATGCCAGAGACTAGCGTGTGGAGTGGGAGGAAATGCTTGGTGAGGATTGCAGACTTCCACATTGTGTCAGATGCCTGTACCCTTGTGGTTAACCTTGCAAGTGCTGCCTGCCTACTTCGGGATTTTTGCAAGCAGGATGAATGACTCTCTCGCAGTCGTGCGTGCCCCATATCTGATTTCAGGATGTGTTCCACGTGTACAGATTGTGTTTAACGAGCGTGCTTATTCGGAAACCCAATCATGCAAGTCAGTGTCTGTTACCCTGGCACCAGTCCTCATACCTTAATTCTACTGTAATGCTGTGCGCCTTTTTGAACCAGCCTTGCAAACCATGGATAGCTACTGGACAACGGAAACTGTCTGCTGAACACACAACTGCGTACAACCCGTGTCTAGTAGAGCAAGATTAAGTGCATTGGT